>JAODTK010003969.1:0-18069 GCA_026419785.1 Sclerodactyla briareus | reverse complement strand
ATTTTCGTTATTATTCGAATTTTCGAACTCTTCAGATTTGAATCGAAACTTGAGAATGTGAACTACAGTTGGTCTTGTAACAACAAGGTCTTGGCATTTTCCAATCACCAGAGGTCAAATTGACATAAACTTCCAATGTGCGTTTCTTCAAACGAGGGTCCACAAGTCCATTTCTGCGGTGATATCACGTCGGCGGTTTACCCGCCTGCACTTCGTAGTTATATACATTATTTTAGGCGTCTTATATACGGGCAGTGGTACGGGCAGTGTAAGGGACTCTCATTCTAACTGGCGCGAAACATTTATTCGGGCTCGGAGTACGAGACGAATGTGTTTGAAGCCTATTTAAAACTGGAGCTCCATCACACCCCTTGCTATAGGTAACTTGATCGTCCTATCACTTAATTGGATGGCATTTCCTGTGACTGTAATGTCGTGAGGTCTGTGCCCTCACCTCAATTAAGGGGCGGAAATAGTAGAGGCGGTTTTCATGTCGGCTTTGCATGCAACATAGGGTCCTCGTGTTCGATTTCCACATTCCCAGCCGGACCAGCAACCGGGGGGCGTTTTTCCCTAAGTGGCGGTACTTGCAGTTCGACTGGCGTGTTCCGTATCCTGCGTTGAGCAGTGGGCTGGGTAATTTCGGGGGGTTGTTTCGGGGGCGCCAGTGGCGTAGTCAGAGGGGGGCCACGGGGGTCATGGCCGCGCCCCCTCCCGCCTCTCCATCGAAATTCGCCCCGCATTTTTTTTTTTTTCCATTTTTCTTCCAACCTTATGACAAACCATTGGGCACTTATGCGGCTCTCCCTCTTTGTAGATGCTCGAATTCTCCTCTGATAGCCCAATACAATTTTTTGGTCAATATCCAAACAGTGTGCACAAATTTTTCGCGCTTCGCGCCAGTAGTACCCGTTAAGTATCACAATTTGTTTTATCCCATTTGGGTGTGCAGGCAAGTTTCTTTAGATCCTAAAACATGGGCATACGGAGGGGGGGTGGCGTAGATACCCCCACCATTGCGTAGCCAGGGTGGGGTCACGGGGCCATTCCCCCCCCTCCAATCGAAATTTCCCCCCATTTTTTTTTTCAATTTTTCACTTAATGACAACACCATTTGGCAGCTTATGGCGGCTCTCTCTTCCTCATTTGCCAGATTCGATGGGCTCGAATTCTCCCTCCTCCTGACAGCCCACTTTTTGGTGGGGCAATATCCGAACAGTGTGCCAAAATTTTGCTCGCTTCGCGCGAGTATACTCCGTTATTATGTAACACCATTTGTTTTAATCCATGGCATTTGAGTTGCAGGCCAGTTTCTGTAGATCATATAAGACATTGGCATACGAGGGGGGTGCGTAGATACCCCTCTCCACAACATTTGTCCTTATGTTGTTCCCGCCCTCCTCATTCCAGTCAGATTGCTTGAATAGTTTCAATTTTTTGGTCAATACCAACCAACATAGGGCGGTGTGCAAGGGGGGAGGGGCACTACTGCCCTCCAGTTCGGGGCAAAAACAGTGCAAAATGATGAAAAACCGCCCTCTCAGAATTGACCCCCGTACGCTTATAGGGGGATATCGTAGATGATGATCCAGGCAAACGCATGGTCCCAAAAAATTGCGTGCTTCCGCGGTCATAGTAGGCCGGCTGGTTTTGTTGTCTGCTTTTAATACAACGATAAAATATTTACTTGAGATTCGAGCAAATTAGTTAGGGTTTTTTAGATTATTGCCATTGTTGATCCTAGGGCTATTAACATCCGGTACTCCCTGGGCGCAGCTGAAGGCATGGTCCATAAGAGTAGGGAGCGTAGACCCCCCCTCAATTCATAACCAAGAAAGTTGTTCATTCGTCTCAAATGTGTAGCCGAAAGGGTAAAGACATTTCGACCGAATAACAAGGCAGAAATGGTTCAAAATTCAGTATCAAGGCGAAATTCGGCGAAATTCACGAGGAATTTTCAATCAAACAAGCAGTTTTTCGCGCGTTTCGCCGGCGGTATACTTTTCGTCATGCGGCTTCACGATTTTGGGGAAAAGGTTCGCCTGCCCCCAGAAAAATGAAGAGGTCCTGTACGCTAGATCGAAGCCACGGGGAAATAGAAATTTGACCACTTCACAGAGAGTTTTTGTATAGGAAACCAAAAGTCCAAAGGCTTAGTGATCCTTTACTGCTTCCTGACAACCCATAGAGCCAGACACAGGACAAATGGAGATTGTACCAGCTGCTATGACCGTCTGTAAGACTCTCTTCTACCTGACCCCAAAACAATAGGGTTCATCTAGTCTGTCATGGAACACACCTACCACGTTGACCTCATCATCCAGGTGGGGTCGAGTTATCGTTTTCACAAGCCAACATTGGCCAAATTATTGACTTTCACAACTTTCCTATTTTGACCAAAATTCACTCCCATCCTACACACCAAAAACAATAGGATTTTTGTACTACCCATAAGGACGCTACACACCAAATTTGAACCGGACAACTCTCCATTCTGGACTTCGTGTCACCAAAGGTTTCCAGACTTTGACTATGGTGACCTCAGAATGACGCTCATGACTTTACCCAAAAAACGATAGGGTTGTCATGTACTCATCATGGGGAACACCATACGCAAGTATGAGCTTCATCATCCAGGTGGTTCGAGTTATCGTATTCAACAGGCCAAAATTGGCCAAATTGATGGACTTCTTCCCAATTTCTATTTTGGGCCAAAAGTCACCTCCGACCTCTACCAAAAACAATCAAGGGTTTCTGTAGTGCCCACAGAAAAGCTAAACAACAAATTTGAAACCCGATCGACCAACCATTCTTGACTTATCGTGTTCACAAGGTTTTCAGACTTTTGACCTTGGGGACCTCAGAGAACCTCTGACCTGACCCCAACAATAGAGTTCATGTACTATCCTGAACACACATACCCAAGTATGAGCTTCATCCATCAGGGGGGTCGAGTTATCGTGTTCACAAGCCACAAATTGGCCAACCAAATTATTGACTTTTCACAAAATTTTACTATTTTTGACCAAAATTTACCCCCGACCATACCAAAAAACAATAGGGTTCCTGTACTCCCCATAAGAAAGCTCACACCAAATTTGAACTCGCTCAGAGAACCATTCTGGACTTTCGTGTTCACAAGGTGTTTTCAAGACTTGACCTCTGGTGACCTCGAGATGACCTCTGACCTGACCCCCAATACAATAGGGTTCATGTACTCATCATGGGAAACACGAAAACCAAGTATGGCTTATCCATCCAGGTGGGGGTCGAGTATTGTGTTCAAAAGCCAGGCGTCAACCACACATACATACATACACAAACACACCACACCACACCACACAGCACACACAATGGCCTGACTGCTAGATCTCGACTCGTCAAGGAATCAAAACATGAACTTCAAATGTGGCAAATGTTGAACAGATTCATCTGGAAGGGTCCTAATGGACAAAAAATTTTCCAGAGGGGCGGGGCACCCCCTCCCCTTAGTTATGAGAAGACCCCTCCCCATGGCCACCCCCAATCAAAATTCCTGGCTACGCAGTGGGGGGGCACTTGCAAAGTCTCGTCGTCGCTGTGGTGTTTTTTGTCTTGAGCAATCGCGTCGAACATCTTCCGCCTCCTTCCGGGTTCTGAGAAGGGGGTCAGGTCCTGGAGTTCCCTGATCGTCCGTCGGATGGGGACGTAAACTGCGGTGGTCCGCCGGGAGCAGGGGATTGGTGTCACTCCTGCCCAGGGGTAGCGGTGGCTCTTGAAGAAGAAAGGGGTCCAATACCGCAATTTGGACGTATGAAACTGAATAAAATGCTAAGTAAAGATTTACAGTAAATTATAGTGCAATATTGGACCCTTAAGTGGGTACAAACCCTTGTCTAAAGGGTCCAAACTGCCAAGGGAAAGGGGTCATGGACCCTCAACCCCATAAACCGCTACTTGCCCGATATCTCTGAGCACTAGTCGAGAGAAGAGAGAAGGCGGTAAGGGTTCCATGATGAGTCAAAGGCGTATGAACCCCGTAGAATTAAAATCAAACATAACAGGTTATGTTTCTTACATATTATGGTTCTTTGGTCATTTTAACTGATCAAATGTTATACTAGACCGTTCCAAAAGCAACCAATTCTCTTTAACAATCCACAAAATGTAGATAATATATTTCATTCTGGAGGGCTGAGAAAACACAGCTGAAACAACCATCAAGTGCCGTTTCCGGGCGTATGGGGGGTTGTGTGAAGGCAGACAGAAATTCTCGTTTACGCTCCGCGCCAAAACTATGGTGGCGCTCCATTTAGATAGTCATATAGAAATCATCCCCCACTTTAAAACAAAAAGCTACGCCCCTGCCAGAGGAGGTCGATCCACAGCCTGTCGTATTGACGGGAAGTTTCACCCTAACCCTCATGTGAAGAAGAGGCGGGAAAGAGACGAGAGAGGCAACGAAAATAAGATATAGAGGGGTTTAATGTCGATCTAACGCCAAGTAATAGTCGTGTAGGTCAGTGCCTCAGTGAGGGAAGTAGAAGGTTACACAGGTGGGGCCGTAGGCATTATTTTACATGATTGTTCTGAGCATGCAGAGTAATCAAGCTCCCCCCCATTTTTCAGCTCAATGTGCGTCCAGTATTCCTCTAGTGAGGCGTGAATGCTCACCGTTGGAAACTGGGGCGGATACTCCGTGAAGCTTTCTTGGCTATCTCACTTCGCCGGATTCTTGGATATCAATGCTAATTAAGACTGGGTGGCCAAAGGAAGGGCATATCAGGCGGAGATAATGAGGTTTCAGCTGCCTGATTCGTCAATTGCGTTTTCTCTTGGCCATATGGCGGCGCCTCCCGGTGGAACGATCCCTTCGACGTGTTCTGGTCTCCAACGGGACCACTTGGGATAGGGCCGTCCGCTGGGGCGGCCAGAGTAGCTCATGGTTGGCGCAGCTGCGCGTTACCTCGGAGAGGTTAGGGGAAGGGACAGCTTATGCAGCTGCGCAACTACTCAGAGGAAGCTGGGGGGTTGGAAGTGGCGGGTGGATTGGATGCAGTAAGTACCTTCCATGCATGCGCTGCCATGATTGATGTGTATTTGGAGCAGAATGAATCGTGGAGGAATTTTGTATGGAATGAAGTTCAGTAAACGTCCAGGAAAGGTTTTAGTCAGGTGCCCCTAAATTGCCAACTGTGAGTCTCACACGACTATCGAGATAAGGCTGGTGCTGGGGACTGCTGTTGTTTGCTTAAAAGATCGACAACCTTTCACGCCTCCACAAGTATGAGAAAGGCCAAGCTTTGCAATGCTTTCAAAATTACAATTTTGATTGTTTAAATTTTTATTCACAAATTAGCTGGACAAAGCTATCCACCACATGAAGGAGAAAGGAGCTAGGGAAAAACCTGTGACGCTTCGTCCGAAAAAATTATCGAACGAACATTTTCCTTCGCACTGTGTGAACACTCCATCCGAAAATTTATCGATCGTATCGCACAAGTGTGATTAACTTGTATCGTTACGATAAATTTAACAGGATGCGGTTCATTGCGCAATGCAGTGCTAAACTTGTGCAATTCAGCAAAGGAGTGTTGCTGTTGTTGCATCCGTCTGTCTCGGAAGACAATGGAGTCTGCCCGGGGAGACAAAGGAGTCTGCGCCTTCGTTAGTCTGTAGTTGGTTGGCAGCGCGTTGCTGGGCGAACTCTTAACAGCCCAATTCTCGAACGACAGAGTTCGGTTTGCAGTTGTCCACAGGGGAACCTAGCGCGCTCTCAGTTGGAATCTCTGGCGTGGGACGATGCTCTTATATGTCTTGCGATGTCTTTTCACGCTTCCCTTTTATCCTATCTTCTACTTTATTCGCTCAACTTGATGTTAGTCCTTACAGCCTGCTTCCAGGCGCACGATCGGTCGCCATCTAGTTCCAAGTCCAAACTGGTCGGATTGTGCCGGACTTCATGTCTCTTTTGCAACGTCCATGAAAGGAGGAATGGCTTACCTGTGGTCGGAGCACCAGTTGCAAGCTCACCATACGAACTGTCTTTAGGGATTCGACCATCCTGCATACGTATGACATGACTGAGCCAGTGTAGGCGTCTCTCTGTGAGCGGAGGGCAATCATTACTTGGGATTTTCGCTGAGCCAGGCATGATCTTTGTTTGGGACTCGGTCTGCCAGGATGAGGCCTAAAATTCTCTGAGGTTGAGCAGATGGACGCATCGAGTCTCCGTCTTGGTGGGAGTACAGTGTCCAACGACTCGCCCTGCTGTAAAGGAGTGTGTTAAGAACACAGGCCTGACAATTGCATCTTGGTGTTTGTGGTCAGCATGTCTTGCTCCAACCCTTTCGGACAAGGCGGGCCATACACTGATGCTGCCACCAAATTCGAGTCGTAATTCTGCTCAAGGGAAAAAGGTTGCTGGTTCTGATTGAGCCCAGGTAAGGAAATTGGTCCACTACATACAGTGGGTGTGGACCTGCCAAGGGGAGCTGGGATGCTGCTGTGTCTTGGCCCATGATGTTTGAGGTTGTTTTCTTAATGGCGTATTGTCGGCCAAACTCAACGCAAGCATGCAAGCGAAGCGGACTGGATGAGTCTCTGAGGGCATCCTCACTGTGGTGCGGAGAGGGCAGCATCGTGCTGCAAACAGCATTTCTCTGAGAAGAATCTTGCGGACTTAGTCAGTCTCGTAGGCGTGCCAGGTTGACGAGGCTCCCATCACTCCTTGGGAGTGTAGAACGCGTCCTCGATCGGTCGAAGGCACATGAGGGGAGCAGTGAGAGAGAAGAAGAAAGAAGATGCCAAAGCAGTGTTGGGGCAAGGACACATCCTTGTTTAAACGCTGCTAGGATGTGGGAAGAAGAGGAACCATCATATTGAACTGTGCCTTCCATATCTCGTGAAGGAGGCAACCAACTTCAAGAAGCTCGGTGGGCATCCAATTCTTTCCAGTAAGGTGAAGAGCCGCTCCGACTGACCAGGTCGAAGGCCTTGGTGGGTCGACAAAAGCAAGTAGACGATTGATTGGTCTTGCTAGCGGACCATTCTCCTTGAGTTGTCTTAAGAGAAGAAATCATGTCGATATCGATCTTCCTGCCTCTGAAGCCGCATGGATCTGGGTGGACAGCACGCTCTGAGCGTTGCTGGAGAGTTTGGTTCAAGATGGACGCAGGAAAGACCTTGCCGACGCTGCAGAGCAGAGAGGATTCCGCAGTAACTATTACAGTCACTACGGTCTCTTTTATTCTTGTACAGTGGTGTAATTTTGGCATTCACGCATGTCCTGTGGAAACTGACCCTTCTCTCCAAAAAAAAAGGCACTGAAGTAACGAGCAATGAAGGTGGTGTAGAAGAGCACTATTTTTTCAAACATGATCACTTCCGGTGGGATAACCATCCACTCCCGGGGCTTGCCGCTGCCGCATAGGGTTGTCGATGCCTTGCTCAATACTTCTACGAGGGTGCAGCATCAAGTTCATCCATTACTGCTGGGTTTTGATACACGTGACTGCTGCGTTCAGTGACAATGTTTTCCCGTGAGTAGAGCTGCTGGTAGTGCTCTACCCATCTCTCCATCTGAGTGCCTCGGTCTGTGATGATGTCGCCTGATGCCGACTTAAGGGCGTCTGGTGATGTTGCGGGCCAAATGCTTCCTTCCCTTCACGCATGGCTCGGGTGTTGCCGCAAGCAGCAGAGGCTTGGGATGTTCTGACAGAGATTAGCAGTAGTGTTGGCACATTGTCGGGCAATTCTTCTGGGAATTGGTGGTCATGGCCTTCCGTTAATGCGGTGAGGTTTTTTAGTTTTCTGAGGGGGTCACTTTTGTACTAAGTATTGCGATGCGTTCTTTGCGGGACTGCTGGCTCAATCGATGATCCCTGCTTCAAACCAGTCTGGGTACGCCGAAGGTGCCCATGCCAGAGTGGTAAATGGCTCACGGATGTGGTCCCACCTTGGATTTTGCATCGTGGTTGGGCAGTCTTCAGGGCCTCTCAATGGTTGCGAAGTGAGCACGGGCGATAAGGTACCGAGGTCTTAGCAGTGTTGATGCGGGGCTTGCCCTTTTCGCTTAGAGTTGTGGATCCTTTTTTGTTTCGGCGCACTATGGTTTGGCAACTAGCGGATAGGTCGGTTGTAGATGTCACACTTCTGCACTGTGGTAACAAGTGAAAAGGAGGACGCGATCCAGTGAATAGTGATAGGATCTGGGATGACGGCCAAGGGGAAAACTTGTGCTGTGGCTTTGTTTGGAAGAAAGAAAGAAAAGTGTTGGTGATTACACAGGTCATGGAGGAAACGTGAAAGAGTTCTAGCGCCTCTGCCATTTTTCCATTCATCTTGTCGACTCCGAAAGTCAATTGATCGGCTCAGGGATTTGTAGTCAGCACTCCAGTAGTCAGCTCCAAACGGGGAATGAAGTCCCCAATATATATAGGCATTTGTGGCAGGTAATATAATTAAGAATGCGGGTGGGTCATTGGAGTTCCGCAGTTGTTGTTGCTCAGTTGTACCAATTATACGGAAAACCAAATTGAGTCAGTGGGAATGATCTAGTTCCCTCCTCTCTCTTCACCTTCACGACACATGTGATCAAATAGGAGGGAGGAAAGACTGAGAGGCAAACATAGTAGAACAAATCCGTTTATCGCAACTCTTTAATACACGTGCAATCAAACATACAATAACAACTTGAGTCCGCTAGTCTTTCCAGCATGTGGTGTATTCTGTTATCTTATTTGTCTTATTGTATATACATTATATGTTATTTTTCTACATTCATATATTTTGTACATTTCTGAACTTATGTGCGAATCTTATTCCATTACTGGAGCCATAAAGTTTTACTTACTTACTTACTTTAGGTTATTGCTCGCATGGTTAGCCTCACGTTCTTCGAGAATTTGTCTTGGTCTCAGCACTCGGAGCTGAGCGTAGGGGGCAGGACTGAAGAATCAGGATGTTCACTGGGCCTGTTCGAACAAGTCAGGCGTAGGGAGAGGATTCGTGGTGGCCATGGGATGGTGGTTCCACTGCGGATAGCAGGTAGTTCTCAATTCAGCAGCAGTGTATGGAAAACACCAACCCACGGGGCTAACGGGAGACGTTTTTGGCTAACGGTGAGATAGTGGGTTTTGTGATAAAAGCATGGGTTCTGATGAATGTATTGGGGAGTGACTATCCAATCCATGCAGGGGTAGACATTGGCCCCTGATTGAGCCTGCACGGCCCTATTTACCGCCCAGGCGCGTTAGATTTATGTTTTGAAGTGGGGGGGGGGGTATTTGCTACGATGACTATCTAAGCGGAGCGCCAACATGGGTTGGCGCGGAGCGTCCAAGGAAAATTTCAGATTTCCACAATCCCAGACGCCCGGAAACGTCACTTGAGGGGTTTTTCATCTGTGTTTACTCCGCCTTCAAGAAGGGAATATTAGTATCTACGATTTTGGAAGATTGGGATTGTAAAGAGGGATGTTACAAGGGATATTGTTGCATATTTGAAAACTATATAACATTTGATCAGTTAATATGACGCAAGAACCAGTAAATGTGTGAAGGACAATAACCTTTATGTTAATGAGGGCAGACTTCACCGACAGTCAGTCACAGGCAATTACATTACATTCAGTGATAGGGACGATCAAGTTTACATGTGCAATGGGGTGTGATGGAGCCCCGGTTCAAATCGTCCAAACACATTTTCGTCTCGTCTCCGAGCCCGATATAAATGTTCGGCCAGTTAGAATGGAGAGTTCCGTTACATGCCCGTTTACACTGCCGTATGAAGGCCGGGATTTGCCTAGATGCGTATGCGTATGTGGAAAATCGCCATTTCACGTGAACTGAGCGGGGAGCAGTGTCTGAAATTGAATAGTTCTTGTTCTTTTTAGTTTGCAAAGATAGATATTGGTTCCACAATAACCAAAAAGCTCTAAAAAATTGAATAAATTAAAGGTCAAACCAACACCGAATAAGTGAGAAAACCATGTACCCAATGCGTAGATGCATGCGTATCATGCGAAGTGAATTCTGTGGATATCGTCCTCCAAAACAGCCAAGCAACGGGACACTATTCATGCGCTGCTGCCTTTTTATGGTCTTTCTGCATACAGTTAATAGTGTTTTCTTTCTTGAAACGAACATTCATTTCCGTATATATGCACAACCCCGATTTCACATCGAGCCCGGATACGCATTGCATCAATGGAATCCCGGCCTAACGAGGCTAATAATAAGTCCTAATTATAACGGAGCGAAAAAGAAATTACGCAACTGTTTAACGGACCGGCCGCGAACTTAGCGGGGGACTCCATTTCTTGGTCTCGTTTGTTTCAAGTTATCAGGTGGGCAAGTGCAGCGAAACCTGCAACGGGCCCCAGCCGGCTCGCGGCCGAGGAAAAATCGAATCATATAGGGTAAGTTGAGGTAGTTTAGGACTGTCAGGTAAATGACATTTATTGGCTGTTGGGTAACTGATCAGTTCCTGAGCTCAGCCTCTTCAGTTGGTCGCCTAAACTTATACAAATATTACGTGGTAATGATAAAAGTGGAGAATGGTTCTAATTATGAATGAATATCAGGTCAAAAAAATAATTTTGGGAATGACAACACTGGGGGATGTTTGATACAGGCCACCCCCCTACCTCAAAAAGTGGGGGGATAACATCCCCACATCCCCCCCCCCCGCGATGTACGCCCGTGTTACCCCATACACCGGATCAGCGAACAATGATTTTAGTTCGATTCATGATGCCCTTTCCCATTATACCTGTATACAATAGTAGCGTGACCAGTTACGGCATGGGAGGGGTGTGTTGCGTCATGCGAAAAAGGAAATATGTGGTGAGTGATAGTGAGTGACCGGGGGTGAGGGGAGAAGGGTGTTGTGGCAGTTGAGAATGGGGCAAGGGGAGGCGTAGAGAGAATTCCTAGAGGAAGGTGATTACGGAAGTCGCCCGAAGTGGGTCAATCCACAGACCTGACATATTGTCGGGACTTCACCCTAACACTCATGTGGAGAAAGAAGGCGGGGAATAAAACGACGGACGAGGGCCAACGGAAACTGAATAAGCTATGAGCAGATGAGGGGGAGGGGGTTATAATGTCCGATGCTAACGCCTATTTAAGGTAAAAATGTGTTAGAGGTCATGCTTGCAGTGAGGGAATGTAGCAGGGGCACGGTGGATCCATGGGCTGGAGGCAGTATGTTCTACATGCTTGTTCTGAGCAGAGTAACAAGTTCCATTTTTCAGCTCAATTGTGCTTCCAGGCTCCCTATTCTCTAGTGAGGTGTGGATGTTCACCGTTGTACTGAGGCGGAGACGGGAATGCTAATTGACTATCTCACTTCGCAAAGCCCCCCGTCGAAAAACCAGGATTGTGACTCCCCTCCCTCGGTGTGCCCTTCCATCTGAGGATTTGTTGATTTTTTGGTATAAATATTCTGTAGGTCAGTATTCTCTACCAGTTTGATATCGATCTGGCAACACAAAAGCACAATTATCACAAGAAGGCAGTTATGAGCCAAAATGCACTTTAACGGTGAACAAATTCGTGCGTCGCAGTTCGCACGGGGTACTACCGTTGGAAATTGTCCAGTTACGGTTTCTCCCGTCAAATACGGGCACACTCTAAGGAAAAGTTCTGCCTCGTTCGCCCCTAGCTTATAAATACTCACCTGTGAGCGTGAAATATACAACAATATTCTAATTTCTGTGTACTTGAAAACTACGCTCAACCCTTTTTTATCACTACACCCGTCAGCCTCCGGCAGTTTCCTCAGCCCTCGACCAACGCGCGATTTGAACTGCAGTAATGTTGCCAAGGCTATCAGACTGTTAAAAGACTGCTGGGAATATGGGTTAACAAGGGCTCGGAAGTGCCCTGCTCGCTCGGGCATGGCGTCAGAGCATGTTGAGGACAAGTATGACCGAGCTAGCTAAATGTACGCCAATTTTGTGTGATTCATGCAGTTTTTCAGATGTGCAGTTATATGTGAAAACCCGGAGGACGCGGACCGGTGAACAGTAGGGAAGCCAATTGTTTAACATTCTAACAAAATGTTTCAAAATGTTCCCACCGAATGTGACAAAAGTTGTGATCACAAAAATCCAGGTTGAAGCTTGGCACATGCAGCTATACAACCCGCCCGGGAAAGATCATTTCCAGGCCATCTGGAGCCATCTGAGTTTGGCAACCAAAAATTCTCTTGACGCTCGCGGGCACAAGCCTACGTGACGCACTAGTTAGATGGTAATCTTGTGTCCCCTAAAAATGTCTGTGCCCCCGTGGGACCCCGGCTGGCCAGTTGTGAACCCCCGGCTCAGTGATGGAAAAGTCTGGCGGACGGCCATCCGTTTCTGCTGAGGTGTGGGGATGTTGAGGTCAGCTGCCTGATTCGTGGTCGTCAACTGCGCTTCTTTGGGCATATCGCGCATACCACAGTGGACGATCCTGTCCACAGTGTTCTTCGGCTCACGGGCCCCCTTGGGTTTTAGGGCCGTCGCCAGGGCCGGTACATAGCTCATGGTCTGATGGGTGGCGTTAGGCGCGCGTGTACCTTGGAGATTAGGGGAGGAGGGGACCGGTCGCCTATAGTCGCTGCTCATAGAAGGCTGGGTGATATTGGAAAGCGCGCGGCGGCGGACCGGATAGCGGACTAAGTGCCTCCAGGCATGCGCTCCCATGAGTTGATTTTGTTTGGGCGGAATGAATCGTGAGGAAATTCATATATGGAATGGGACGGAAGGTCATATGATGGCCAGCAAACGGGGCATCGGTTGCCCGTTGTGCTCTATTGCGCACGTGATGAATCCACGCCGACGAGAAGCGGCTGTGTTGAACTGTGTCGCTCGCTTGAAAACACTATTCAAGTCACGTCTCCTACAAGTACCGAGAAAGACACAGGCTGCGAATTGCATTGAAATTACATCTTCGAGTATAAAGTTACACATTGATTGGGACAAGCTATTCCACACTTGTGGCGACAAGGGGGGGGGGCACATGGGCACCTTGAACCTTTCTCAACTTCGACCCCAAACCACTTGGCCGTTAGTGGGCGCTGACAGTTTGTCTTCGCCACTAGGTAATGTGAAACACTCCATACGATAAAATTATCGTATGCACCTCGAGTGCGTATTGTGACAGCGCTGAGATATCATAGGTATGTATATAATTCCCGCGGCGCGAAGTTATGCACCAAGTTTGCATGGCGGAGGATTTCTCCCATGGCCGGGGATGTGATCAGTCTCGCGCGGTGTTCGCGCAACGGCGCTATAGGGTCTTTAATTATATTAAAGGTATTTATCGGGTATTAATGCTCACAATGACCTTTGTAAACAGGAGGAGAGGGCGAAGCGCCACGAGCGAGTTCGAAATGGGATCAGAATTTGGGACTAGGGATGGAGGTGGTAAATGGGAACGTCATTCGGTTCTACTGTCAGTTCCCAAGCCTATTCTTCGACTGAATTTGGCGAGCGGACTGAAGGTGATGAAGATAATAACCAAAACAGAACATTTTTGGGAAAGTAGGCCGACAAGATCAAGTTGTGCTCGGGACGAGGCAGGGGTAGAAGTTGTCACGACATAGATTGCTCAAGCCAAAGTACAGGTACGTGGTAGTGGCCCACTTTGGATTGGTACTTCACTTGGTGGTTATCCTCTCCATTACTCCGCAGGGGGAAAAATTTAACTAAGAGGCTCTGGAGAGTGGGCAAATCAAACTTACTGTCTAAAAAGTAAGTAATTACGGGATGGCGCCCAGGACAATTTTGAGGCAGGGGAGGGGTGTGTTGGTCATGCGAAACAGGAATATGTGCGTTGTTGATAGTGGTGACGGGGGAAGGGCGGGTGTGTGGTGGGCCGTTTGAGACTGGGGCAAGGGACACAGGGAGGGGCGGTTTACGATTTAGAATTTCTAGAGGAAGGTGTGTACGGAAAATTCCCCGAAGGGGGTAATCCACAGCCTGACATCCTTGTCGGGACTTCACCCTAAAACTCATGGTGGAGAAAGAGGCGAAGAAAGAGAAGGGGAATGAAGGAAAAGGGAAAGAGGGCGGGGGGAAATAAACGACGAAGGCAACAACGGAAACTGACATAAAAACTATGAGCAGATGAGGGGGAGGGGGTTTTGATTTTATAAATGTCGAATCTAAATCTAACGCCTATATTTAAGGTTAAAATGTGGTTACTAGGTCATGCAGTGAGGAATTGCCGGGTGTGCACAGGTGGCTGTAGGCAGTATTCTACATTGCGGTTCTGACAAGTACCTAGCCATGTGTTTTCAGCTTAATTGTGCTTCCAGGCTCCCTATTCTCTAGTGAGGTGTGGATGTTCACCGTTTTACTGAGGCGGAGACTGACGCTATATGGACTATCTCACTTCGAAAAAAAGCCCCCCTTCGAAAACCCAGGTTGTGCTCCCTCCCCGTTTGTGGCCCTTCCATATGAGATTGTGCTTTTTGGTACTAATATTTCTTCCCGTGGTCAGGTTCTACTACCAGTGTGATATAGATATGGCAACACCAAAACAAAATCAAATTATCCACAAGAGAAAGGCAGGTTATTGGCCAAATGCACTTAAAGGGAAAAAGTTCGTGCTTCGCAGTCCGCACGTGGTACTACCGTTGGATTTCGTCCCGTTACGGTTCCTCCCGTCACCTACGAACACTCTAAGGAAAATTGCTGCCTCGTTCGCCCCTAGCGTATAAATACCTCACCTGTGAGGTGAAATTATACAACCAATATTCTCCATTTTCTTTGCCTTGAAAACTACGATCAACCTCTTTTTATCACACACCTTCAGCCTCGGACAGTTTCCTCCTCCCTCACCACGCGCGATTTGGAACTTGACAAGTAATGTTGCCAAGGCTATCAGACTGTTAAAAGACTGCTTGGAATATGGGTAACAGGCTCGGAAGTTCCCTGCTTCTCTCGGCATGGCGTCAGAGCATTGTTGGGACAGTAGGACGAGCTACGCTAAATGTCCCAATTTTTTGTGATCATGATGTTTTTCCAGATGCTGCAGTGTGAAAACCCGGAACGGCACTGGTGAAGTATGGAGCACAAAATTGTGTTAACGTTCTAACAAAATCTGTTCAAATTTCCCAACGATTAAAAAAAATTTGTGATCACACATATCCAGGTTTGAGCTTGGCAATGCAGCTATAAAAACGCCCGGAAAAGATCATTTCCAGCCATTCTGGAGCATCTGAGTCTTTGCGTTGCGCAACACAAAAAATTCTCCGTGGAACGCTCCGCGGCCAACCTACAGTGACGCATATTTAGATGGTAATCTTGTGTCCCCTAAAAATGTCTGTGCCACCCGTGTGACCACCTGCCAGTAGGATAAAAGTCTGGCGAAGCCATCACGTTAATGCTTTTGAGGGTGGAGGATGTTGAGGTCAGCGGCCTGCCTGATTCGTGGTCGTCAAACTGCGCTTCTTGGGGCATATCGCGCATCCACAGTGGACGATCCTGTCCACCCTGTTTTGTCTCCACGGGCCCCCTTGGGTTAGGGCCGCCGCCAGGGCGGGTCAATCAAAAGTCATGGTCTGATGGTTGGCGTATAGATGCGCGGGTGTTACCTTGGAGAGTTAGGGAGGAGGGACAGGCTGTCAGCCTATAGTTCGTTGCTCATAGAATGCTGGGTTGATTGGAAGCGCGCGGCGGCCCCGGATATGCGACTAAAGTGCCGTCCAGCATGCGACTCTCTCCATGAGTGATTTGTTTGGGGGCGGAAGAATCGTGGGAAATTCATATATGGAATGACGGAAGGTCAATGATGTCCAGAAAACGGGGCCATCGGTTGCTGCCTATAAGGTTGCGCATAATGTCTCCACGACTAGAGAAGGGGCTTTTTGTACTGGTTCGCTCGCTTTAAACATATTCAAAAAGTCACGTTCTCGCTACGGTCACGTCTCCTACAAGTACTGAGAAATACATAGGCTTCGAACTGCTTCGAAATTAAATATTCGAGGTAGAAAGTACAACATCTGATGGACAAGCTATTTCAACCATTGTGGCGACAAGGGGGGGGGGCACCTTGTACCTTTCTCAACTCACCCCAAACACTTTCTTTGTCCGTTAGGGTTGGGCGCTGACAGTCATTCGTACGACAATTTTATGCACTAGTGTGAACACTCCATCGATAAAATGATCGTCGTATCCCCGGGCGCTATTGTGAACAGCGCGAATATCACGGGATGTATATAATTCCGCGGCGCAGAGTTTGCATGGCGGATGCTTAGCTCCAGGCGGCGTGATCATTGTAGCGCGGTTGTCGCAGCAACGCGCGCTATAAGGGTCTTTAATTATATAAATGGAATATTTATCGGCGTATTAATGATCACATGACCTGCTGTAAACCTGTAGAGAAGAGACGGAAGAAGCCGAGCGAGCTTCGAAATGGCCTTCAAGAATTGGCAGGATGGAGGTAAAGGGAAGCAGTTCATTCGTTCTACGATCAGTGTCACATATAGGCTTATTATGTGACTGAATTGGGGGCTATGAATGGTGAGAGAATACCAAAAACAGAACATTTTGGGAAGTAGGCCTAGGCGACAAGTCACAGTTGTGCCGGCAACAGGGAGCAGTTCTCGAATAATTGCCTCAAGCCAAAGTACAGTGTACTTGGTACTGGCACTTTGCTTGGTACTTCACTTGGGGGTATCCTCTCAATACTCCACAGGAAATAACTAAGAGGCTCTGGAGATGGCAAATCAAAACTTATGTCTAAAAAGTAATACAGGGATGCGCCCAGACAATTTGCGTGCCGGTGGAACATGATTAGGCCAAGATGTAAAAAAAAAAAGCAGTTTATCGTCCCCGCCCGCACGCTTTTTAGATTAATTGTCAAATTTCTTTTTTTTTGACAAACATTACTGATATCTTATTCAAAATATGTGTTTTTGAAGGAAAAAAATTACTACTAATGCCATGCGAACTATGTAAGGAACATTTTGGGATGGCTTTGTGGCCACTAGGGGGTATAACACCAGGGAAAAAAAGAACCACAAAAAAAAAAAAAAGAAGCTCATGCTCATTTCCAGAAACTGCTGTACGCGAATACAGTACTAAATATGGGTATATGACGGTCTGAGAGCAAGAAAAGAAAAAAAAAAAAAAAAAAAAAAAGGCCCACATGCCAAACTTTCACCGAAGTTAGGACGAGAAACTATTTTTTTTTACTTGGCCTGGTATGGTGGGAGCAGTACAGGGTCAATATGACAGTTAATAGCCGGTAACAGAACTAACAGTGCCGGGTTATTCAGGGCTATTTTGTCTTGAGTGCCACCACCCAGTGCATGCCCAGTGTGGGCACATCCCTGGTACAGTATTAACACAAGCGGTTATGAGCATTGTAAGTCGTTGATACTTATGAGGACGAACGTGTAACACATTCGCCCTTCTCCGTAACACAACCCCTATTGGCATTGCCCATTTTACAGGTCACGGCATTCGGCATCTTGAATTCTTGGAAACAGGGCCGTTAGCCCGGATTCGAATTAGGGTGTCGCCAAGGTGAACGAGGAAAATCACTATAGCACAAATGCATTACAAAACGCGGGCACCAGTGCGCGCGCGGATCGAGACCGACAGACGCCAGTTTTGGTGGAGTCCAGAAAGCAAACTTGAAGTAATTTATGCCAACTGCACTTCAAAATGCAATACTTTTTTTTTTTTTTTTTTTTTTCAGTGGCCGTCTCACAGAAAAAATCGGCAGTCCCATCAGTGTCCTGGCGTCTCAATGACGGTGAGACGCCCCTCTGGCTAAGGCCCTGTTTGGGAATCTTCCATATTCCAGGCTCTGACAGTTCTGGGTAAAAAAGAATGAAGACCTGTGGCAATCGGTGTGGCGGTATTTCGTTTATTATAAACTGCATGTGGTTACCCGCCGAGATTGGAAATTTTTGGTCATAGGCTTCAGGCTTCCTGTGTACATGCTATAAGATCTTATATAAATAGGTCAGCTCCCTCCTGTTTTCAAGCGTGATCAATCTAAGTTTTAAACATCGGGCACACTACTCCATTTTGAAAAATTACCACTCACCAGAGACAAGAGGAGAAAGCTCGACATGCACATTGTT
>JAODTK010003965.1:0-307098 GCA_026419785.1 Sclerodactyla briareus | reverse complement strand
AATGAAACATTGGACCTCGCTGGTTATGACTCTGACTACCTCACTCTTTCAAGAAATTACTTACTTACCAGGTTTATTTTCAGTATTTCATTTCAATTGCCCTCAGATGACTTTTTTGACCTTGGTCAAAAGCAACAAGTATTTCTCAGGCGCTGAGTAAATATTGCAGGTGATCGTTTTGTTTCAAGTTGTGGTTTGAGTTGGCAACACACATCTTGCAGGGTTTGATAGCTGAGTAAGGGGAACATGTCAGGAAAAAAGGCAAGGAACTGACATACGCATAGTTTGCGTTTCTTGTTTAGACTACGCTCAGTGGCCAACTTTTTATTTCAACTTCAGTTCCAAAAAGCTTGCATCTCAATAAATACCCAGGAGACCATGGTGTAGTTAGAAAAGGTTTAGAACTCATTCATTCCCCATATTTGGTCGTTGGCAGCTGAGAATTATCAAATATTCACCCAGAATCAGTTCAGAACTCTTCACTTATCACAAGTTGCCCTGTTGATCCGACACTTCACAATTTGTTTTTGTGTGGTTGCCACTCTCAAGTTATGAATATAGCGTGGTTTCTAATATGTATCGCAACTGCCCGTTATGAAAATAGAATCGCCAAAATCAGCCCTGAGTGGCAACACTTCTGTTTACAAAACTATATTTCAAAACAAGACAGGCGGGGAAAAACAAGTGTGATGTCAACCATTAGGAGGTCAAAATTAAGCTTGTAAATATCAACTTGATACTAATGAAATTTTCACATTGTATTGATTAGAATGTTTTTGAGATGTTTTGAAGGTTATAAGGGCTGTGCAATCGGAGGGAGAAGTTCAATTGGAGGCATGAGGTGACGTTTTCGTCACCTTCAATGGGAAGTGTGCTACAGTAAAATTTCTTCGATCCGTGACTGCCTAGCCTCGGCCTACTCTGACTGTATTACTATGCGTAGCGCTGTGGGGATATACGACCATTAAACAGTTACTGAGTAACGACCGGTTGTGATTCTATAAAACTCCTGAAGAAAACTAACTTGACCTTACGTTGTTGCCGGGCCGTTGGTTGTTTTGTACTTTTTTTAGGCCTACGTGCCTATAGCGCCGCGTTCTTCGCCTTTCGAACCTCTTATCCTGCCGTATATACACGTGGAGCGGACAAAACACCGAGGGTTGTGTATTGCGTAACATAACTTTTGGAAGCACGTACGGTTTGTTTCACTCTATCTGGTATTACCAAAGTCACCACTTCGAAAGAACCAACCATTAATTAAGTCACATCACTCGAAAGCACCACCATGAAGTGAATGAACACTACGGGCCACGGCAGGAGTATATATGACTCGAGCAAGAACCGTCGCGTTGTTACCGTGTATACAATCCCGCGCGCACCGTTTAATTCTACGACGGACCTCGAACACGCAGATCTGATTAGATCGTGATGTTTCTTTTATTTTTTTACAAGGAGCCAGGGGTACCGCCAATCACTGTGTTATTCCGGGTCAGGGCTATATCATAAAATTCCCGGGGGGGGGGGGAGGGGGGTGAATCATTTTTTAGACCGACAAGATTTTTCGTGAGAACCCGATTCTTATTATCGTGTTGTACCATAGGCGCGCCGTGCGGTCGTGGGGGTACTCCCGTGGTTGTCCATTGTTCCCCTCCCCTTTGGATTTTTTTTGGAAACCTGAAACCCCTCAGACGCAAAATGGTGCTATCCTAGTACGATACTTTATCATGAATACGCTGGACATGACACGTGACTTTTCGAATTGCTTGGACCTAAATCGAATAATGATGACTGGTCCATGGAAGGACTGAGGAGAATTAGCCTTCACATCATGGTCTTGCATAACCCATCAGAGCTGATAACGATATTTGATAAGTCGATGGGCTGAGGAACTTGGCACACTTGTCCATCATAGTTAAATCAATTTCCCGCACAATGGCGTCACCAGACTTTTCAACTGGGAGGTACAAGGGAGGTACAGACATTTTGTGGGGGGTGGGGCACGAGAATACTATGTAGGCGTATCGCCACCATAGGTTGGCGCGGAGCGTAAAAAAAAATCGGTTGCGCCAGCCCCCCAGATGCCGGAAATGACCTCTCCCGAGCGCTTTAGGCTCATGTACCAGCTTCAATCTGGAGCATTTGTGATCAAAAATCTATAATCGTTGGAAAAATTTTGATATTTTGTCTGACCTCGGTCTTATTGATGCCCCAACTTTTTGCCAAATGTTCACTCTTTGTGCTCCACCCTACCGTTCACCATTGGGGCGCGGCTTTCCCGGTCACATCTGGAAAACATGAGCTCACCAGACAATTTGGGACTTCAGCTATCTTCAGCTCTACTGTCCCCCCCATGATGACGCCATAGAGTTACCCTGTAGAAATAATGCGTTGTGAAAATTTAAGGCCAGTCGGTAGCCTAAGCTACTGCAGTTCCAATCGCGCATGGTCTAGGGAGGGGGAAACGGACCGGAGGCTAAAGGTTGTAATCAAAAGGAGGTGGACTGTAGTTTTTTCAGGTTAATGAGAATGTTGGTTTGTAATTCCAGTATTTTCACCTCACAGATATGCATGGATTAGGGGGCCAATGAGGTCGAAATTCCCCATGGAGTTATGCGGAATGCGGGCAGCGACCGGAAAAAAAAAAAAAACACTAGTACAGCGCGCGCAGCGCGAATTTTGTCCACTTTTTAATCGCCTTCAGGCGAATTTGGCCAATTTTTGCCTTCTATGATATTTTTGATTGTGTTTTTGCCGCAATCATTCAAACTGGTAGCGAATACTGACCTACAAGAATTGTTTATTATATAGTCCCGGTAGGTCATGGCTATAATTCATCAATTTTTCACCTAATTCGAGCGGAGACGACTTTTGGTCGCCCCGAGACCGACTCCTGATTTTCTACAGGGTAGGTTACGCCCCTGATCCGGGCCAGGTGAATCCTTCCACCAGGTCACGGGCGTTTTAGAGCACCTCTGGTGATAATGCGTAAATAAGCTACCATCCACCGGGGGGGTGGGGTAATCAGCAGATGAATATTTGAAGCCGAGCGCCATCACGGGTTGCGCGCAACATACATACAAATGTCCGTCCGATACAAGGGACAGACACTTCCCACTTTCCGTGCCTTATGGAAGAGAAGAACCACCTCTAAAATTTACAAGGACTTCCAACTTTTTCATTCCGAAAATATTTCCGAAAATATTCCATGATGATCTTCTTGGCGTGAACATTTCACTTCTTTTACACTTCTTAGTATATGCACCACGAGGAACCAGGGGTTCCCAATGAAGGCTTTCATATGGGCCCGAAAATATGTGAAATAAATTAGTGTAACCACTGTCGTTATCTATCCAAGCTACGCGACACCTTCATTGACTGCCGCGCTCGAAGTAAGTGTTCTCCGTTGCCAAATGGGGAGCCCCAGAGTCCCATTTTTCATTCCCATATTCAGATAAACTTGAGTTCGAAATGGAAAAAAAAATCACCTTAGCCAACAGTTATGTTGCTACCATTATATCCTATGAAACAGCGGCATCATAGGTTGGCCGCAGACTTCCCGAGAACTTCCAAATTATGGTCCCTTCTCAGATTGCACGTGATCCCCAATTGCGCCAGTTTTCATGTAGTAAATTGAAAATAAACTTTGTAAATTTAATGAATTTCGGCTTATTCACCGTAAGTTCAAGCGGTTTTATACTATCCAAAAGAAGCGGTACCATTAGTTTGGCCACGCAGCGTGCGAATTTTTTTTCGAAATTGGGTGTTCTCAAATGCCAAATGGTGATCCCCAGATGGCTATAATTCAACAGTAACTTGACGCCTCAATTATGAATGTTTTGAAATCAATCATTAATAAATGCCAATGGTGTTTCCAGATGGCCATTACAATACATGAATCAAAGTTAACATTACAATTGGATGAATTTCACCTAACCTCTTCATGTTCATGCAATTTTTCGGACTTATGTTGTTGCGAAGCGGCATAATTAGTTTTCGCGAAGCGTAGCAAATCTATCAAGTAAGGCGTTCAGATCCAAATGGTCAATGGTGACTGACAGATAGCAATTTTTATCTGAATAAATAAATAAATAATAAATAAATAATAAATAATAAATAATAAATAAATAAATAATAATAAATAAATAAATAATAAATAAATAATAAATAAATAATAAATAACAAATTCTCCTCCTCCATTTAATTCAACATCAAACGCTTATTTTACATGGACAGTCAATGTAATAATAGCCATTACCTATCATAGCAAAGTAACTCATTGAAACAACTCATTGCAGGTAATGAACGCATTCTCAAGCTCTGAAATTTACGCAGTTCTTCCTGACTTTTCTTCTTATCACTGTTTCAATCTTCACTGCGATTTTTATTTAGGAGAAATCCTCGCATATTCTTCATGTGTCGAGTTTTAAAAAATTTATGGATGTTGCACTCCACTAACAAAAGTAAGTAATTCCCTTTCGAGAAGAAAACTTGCTCTGAAGTAGTAACATTTCGGTATCTAAAATAAACTAGAGTGACTCTTCAACCCCAAAATAAATGATCCATAGTCTCTTCATCTGTCTCACAGAAAGTACATTAGCTATTGTCCGTCTTGCCCATGAGAAACGCATCGATTGTGGGTAAGTAAATAAATAAATAAATAAATAAATAAATAAATAAATAAATATTTTCCATTCAGTTGCTCAAGTAGGCCTACACTAAAATAAACAACTTTAGGCCAGCTGATCGAAATCGAGATAACTTAAATTCGTGCAAATATTGATCCATGACCGCTTTTATGTGCTTCCACCAATCTAACCAGAGATCCACCAAGGCTTTTTTCTTCTGCGTACATGGACGCCAAAGGGCAATAGTTTGCTGTTGTCTTCTTTATCGTTTTGGTCTTTTGGCGTTGTTTGTCGTCTTTTGGCGTTGTTTGTTGGTCTATTGGCGTTGTTTGTCTTTTAGCGCTGTTTGTTGTCTTTAGTGCTGTGTTGTCTTTTGGCGTTGTTTGTCTTTAGGCTGTTTTGTCTTTTGGCGTTGTTAATTGTCTTTTGGCGTTGTTTGTCGTCTTCTGGCGTTGTTGTCTTAGCATGACTGATGGCGAACTTCAAATTATTTAATCAGTCCCCAGCTATCGCGGGAACACAACATGGTCTTGGGCTATGCGCTTGCGCTCGACTAGCCTGTTGAGCCGGCGTTTGACTTATTTCACACCTTGTATCAGCCTCATTCACTCATATGTGTAGTATGACCCTTTCAACCAATCGGTGATTTTGCCTAAACAATAGCGACTGTGCGACGTCGTCCCGCTCGCTGTCGAGCTGTATCATGACGGGAACTATTCCATCTGAGTTGGGCGGTGCGACGGGTCAACGTTGCTTGGCGCATCGGACTTCTTTCTCTCTTTTTACTAATTTACGGGACACGGCCATGCCTGCTGGAAAATTGATGTATTTATCTGATTTGGAATTGTTTTAGACAACGTCCAACCAAGTTTTGGCATACGGTTAGATGGATACTCTTTTTCATTTCCCTATTTGAAGGATTCATATTTTTTCCGACTCGTGCTACGATAACCAAACAAGCCGCAATACGCCTGCGCATAGCTATAACAGTTGCTTCGTTCATTTGTAGTCTTTCGAATGCAATATGCATCATTCTTTTTCGGTAAATTATCATTTTCGGTGTGTGAAAGTATCGAATTCTTCTGTGAAATATTTATGACCAAATATATCTTCCGCGGAATCTATTCAGTGTTTCTCCCCATCCATGTCAAAGCCCTTGTGCGACTGATGACTGCATCACGTCACCTGAACAACGCCAACAACAACAACAACGCCAAAGAACGAAAACGACGCCAAAAGACGATAACAACGCCAAAAGACAACCACGACACCGAAGACAACACAAAACTCATTGCCCTTTTGGCGTTCCATACGTTTCAAAATATCAACAATGATCACAAACAAAAAAACGTGCCCCAGTCCGTTACCATAGCCCCTCCACGAGCGCATGGCCCGCCTCTGGTACAATCCCTGATAATAAAAATCGGTCTCACGAAAATCGTGTCGTTTCTCTAATAGTTCACACCCCCCCCCCCCTTCCCTCCCCTGGAAATTGATGTATTGCTCCCTCTGGCCTGTGTTCGCTAAGTCTTTGACGGGTGTCGACCAAACTGGACCCCCCCAAACCAATTTTCCATGCCCCGTGAAATCATTGATCTCAAAAAGGATCAGGTCACAGGTCATTACAGGTGGCACAATAGGCATTGTCGCAAATTTAGAAATGTATCTCCTCCCTACAACTGTACAGTGTCATTGGATTTTTCTCGGAATCTTGCAATGTTCCTTGGTGGTGTGGCTCTTTCAGCTTGTACACATATTTTTCTTATGCATGCATATAGTTCCAGTACAGTGAAAACAGTAAATTGGCGAGAAGATGTATATAGACTCCCAAGCAGTCTTCTTAATGGATGTTGGCTAAACTTGGGCACAACGTTCAATAATCCCTGGGTCATCTTTGTTCTGTGAAGGTCAGGGTCAAAAGCCCATTTTACCTTGGTGTTTTTGGGGCCAATTTGACGGGGGAGGGGGGGGGGGTTCTAGCATCAATGCAAATAATTTCATTTCTATATCTCCAGTGAGCTTTCAAACCTGGCACCAACCCTGCGTCCACAGTTCGCCTTTGCACTGAATACTCTATCCATTCGTGTGCCAAAAACAAGTGTTCTTTCTTATATGACTTTGTTAGTAGTGCCCAAATTGAGGTTGTACCATTACTGAAACTGGCTGACGGGCGACCTAAGTGACATTTCCTGGCCTACTTTTCAAAACACTTTGCCTACCTATATAATTCTCCTTCTCTCGTGGTGCTGGTAGAGGTGGTGTATTGCTCTTCTGATTTCGTGATGGTCTCCATGTTATGTCAAAGCGACATATTATGTTCAATTCCTTTGAATATTTAATGCATGTAACCAAAAGCTCTTCCTCCTGTCACACTCTTTTCATCTTATTGTTCTTTACAGACCTCCCCAAACCATAGGAATAATCTTACGTCCTCATGTTCTTTTGATGATTTTTCTTCCTCCTTGAAATTTTGGCGTCAGACTACCCAACTGTTACTGAAAGGGGATTCAATTTCAATATTCTTTGATGAGTGAATGACACCGTGATTCTGCTACGGTTTCAATTTATTTGATACTTACAACCTTTAAGCAACATTTCGTTTGAGCCCACGCATACTTGCAATCACACCCTAGATCGACTTCTGCTACATGGAGGACAACTAGCTTTTATTTTATTTTATCTCACATACCCATGGCTTTTCAATCAGCCAACTGTGCAATTCAGTGTCGTCTGTAACATCTGGTCCTTCCCAAGGTCATGCTCCAAGCCAATAACACCCCGTGCTCTTCATAATATCAGCAGATGACTTTTGTGGGGGCTGGCAGCCTCCCCCCCCCCCAGCCAAATATTTCATGCCAAAAAATCGGGCAGTGCGCTGATGTTTTTTCGGGCCACATGAGCAGTATTAACAGTATATTTTTCGGGTAAACTCCTACAGCCCCCTAGATTAGTCCGGGTTCCTACGCCCATTGGCTTTGTGACCTAGGGGGCTTGATTCCTTGCTTAGTGCTGCCATAACATCCTGGCTAGTGCACTTGATACCTGCTCCGCTCTGCTTATGACTGTTTATTTCTTCTTTCTCTGCATGCACCATGGTCAAGGGCGGCGATTTGTGTTGGCGTTTCGGGGGGGGGGCTGACAAGATGAATACATATCTACGCGGAGCGCCACTATTGGTTGGCACGTAGCTAACTAGAAAAATTTGCGTTTGACAGTCCCACTTAAGATGCAGAAGCGGCACTTCCCGTTGCCTTGTGGGACAATAAGTACATTCCTAAATTATAACAATTTTTATTTGAGAGAAGTTTCTCCAAAAACTCATCTTCTTAGGGATAAATTTCAAGCTTTTGCCGTTGGGTGCTGTGACAATTCTAAATCGATGCAGGTGAGGTTACAGTCATGAAAAGTGCAATGGAAATGGGCAATGTCAACAATTATGCGTTCTCGCGAGCGCGAGGTTTTGCAGGAATTACATTCGACCACAAACATTCCACGCCGCTCTCCGGACTAAAAATCCAGGCATTATTTGGACTTTTCTTCACTTTAATTTTATTCATGTCTTTTTGAACACGCTATTTGTGGCGTTCCCCTGGCCGCAGTGGTGGCGCCAGGAGTCCTACGACGGGGGTTCGAGTTCCCCAACTGGTTCCAGTTCCCCGACGGAGCTCACCCTACCCTACTTTTCTCTCAAAGGAAAAAAAAACCACTTGTGGAGGACCATTGCTTACTCTCAGTGGCATCCCCCTGAATCAGCGCTCTTAGTCGGATAGGGTTCAGGTAATTCCCTAGACTGTACAGGAAATGCCCTGGGCACTGGGAGAGTGGGAGTATTTGCGTTGAGAGAGCACACATGCACTTAACAAAGCCGAAAAGTGGTAGTATAGACGGCAAGCGCTCATTCTCCTAAACATAATTGTACCATTAACCTCTTTGCAGGGACATTTCGAAGATATGCATCGGACTTGTTGTCCTATCCATATTGCACATTGTCAGTCTTCACTAAGATGGGAGGATGGATACGATGATCTTAAACTTGAGCGAGGCATTCGGGAATACTATGAAAGATATGCGGCGCGCGAAGCGCTCCGAAAATGTTAGGCTTTGATATAGGAATTTTCTCTAAAAGGTTTGGAAATTTGCTACCAGCAATAGGTCCGCTCGGGGTTTTCATTTTAGCGTACACTCCCCGGACCCCCCGACGAGATGGGACAAATTCCCCGGGGGCCGAGGGGATTCACCCTGCCCCCTGCTAGCGCCACCCTTGCCCTGCCGCATTTTTTTGACGCTGCACTATGTGCCCTCATTTGATGGTAGTGCTCCGTGCACCCGGCTTTCGACAAGTGGTCGCACCCATGAATAAAAAAAAGATCCCGCCCAGGGGTAGACCTACCACCGTCGCCTCAACTCCCTTCACCTCGAATACGATTTTCTCTGTTGGTTTTTTCGTTTATCTGACCACTGTCCCTTAGCAGGAATCGACATTGTCCAATGAAGGAGTCACACACCAAGCTGGTAAAGTCATTCTTATGCAACCGATAGGGATCGACGGAGAACCCTTCTCCGCATTGATATTGGAACAACCCAGAGTAAATTTCAGGCATTTTTTTGGTTAGTGAAACTATATTTCTGCACAAGGCACATCATATTCTGAAACACACTACCGGCAAATGAAATCCCGCGCGCGTATGTCGGATCCAGTGTCAGCGAATAGCAGTCGGCTCCAATATCGGGGGGGGGGAGATGCATCTTCCCCCAACAAAATATATGGGGCGCAGAGTCCCCCACCCCCCATGATCGGCCTGCCACACCATGGTATTCTGTATCTGCTCCTTGACAGTCCAAGAGATAGCGACGTCGTCTTGACCGCGAGTGGCCGCGCAGCCTTGGCCTCCCGTTTTTTCTCCTCAGCGGCTGAAGCATTCCATGTCACTACTTCGCTGCTCCTCTTCTTAGACGCCAGGTTTGGATGCCGATAGCTTTGCCAACTAACGCCCGATGAAAAAAAAAAAAAATCAATCTCCTTTCTTTGGGACGGTTAATCTAAGATGGTTGTCGATAAGCTACAAATTGTAGTCGGCTTACCGTCATTTCCACGCACGATATGGAACTGCACAAGCTGCGTCGTGTTCAAATTGCGTCCTATCTGCGCTTGATAGCGCAATTGCATCTTTCTTGGTGCTACTTGATTTTCAGTGCCGCGTTCGATACTATAGACCACATCCTCTCCTCACTATAAAATACGGTATACTGGTCAGGTACTTGAGTGTTTTTGCTAGCCGAACTTGCTGGCCGAACACGTCTGTTGTTATTGAGAATACTATTGTCTCGCCCACCATTCTGTTATTGTGGTGTCCTCAGGATCTGTCCTTGGACCCATTGCATTTATACTGTTAAGTGTCTCTCTTCAGTATTATTGATCTGCTGCTTTTTCCTCACTTTTGATGGCATGCCCTTTCTGACTGTCCGTCTGGCTCGCAACCGACTGTCCTACATTTTCAGTCTCGCTAAACTCTTTCTTTTCCACATCAGCCCTTTTCTGTCTGGCTGATTCTTCTCGAATATTTCTTTTTAGGTCTGGTACAGCGCTAGAGGCTTTCATTGCATTAGACGCTCTACTACCAAGTCCCTCATTATTAATGAAGGCCCATAGGCCATTTTTTTTGTGGGGTGGGGTTTAAATTCCTTTCCTGTTCCCCGATTGGTCTATCGTTGGATGTGAACATTTGCCTCCTTTGGTCTGTCGTTTCGCTAAAGTCTTTGACGTGTGTTGACCAAGCTTGGACACAATGTCATTTGAATTTTGAATCTTGTTTTTTTTTTTTTTTGGGACCTCAAAAAAGTCAGATACACGGCATTGAAGGGGTGCAATATGCCATGTTTGCAAACGACATGTAGTGTCCGCCCACGAGTGCATAATTTCCTGAAACATAATGTCCTTGAGTGGTGCTGCTCTCAGCTTGCTTGTACACAGAGTTTTGATGCAATTCATGCTTGTGCCTTATGGCAGTGGTGGCGCCAGATTCCCCGACGGGGGGTCCAAGGTTCCCGACGGGGTCCAAGTTCCCCGCGAGCCTCATGCACCCTACCCCCAAGGTCGAAACCTGCATTTGTTATGTTTTTTTTCTCTCTTTTCTGCGGGAAAAATAACACCAAAATAAAATAAACATGTGGAGGGCATTTCACTCTCAGTGGCTCCCACTCAATTCCAGCTAGGCGCTCTCAGTAAAAAAGGGTCGGTTCATTTGGACTTGGGCACTCTGGGAGTTAGTTTTTGCGACGTGCGCATGAGCGTGCACGATTTCTTCCAAAAGGGTGTGAACTTTTGTACTGGAAAGATTCTTTCTAGGTGGTGGTGGGGTTGGGGGGTTGGTGTGGGGGGGGGGGGGGTAGGTACAATCTTGCTTTTCGTAGTGGCTTCCGTACAACGATCTACTTTGGTTACAGTTTGTTTTTTTATGGCATTCTTCGTTCACGAACACCATCTTCGGGGTCCTTTTTGGCCGCTTTTTTTCAAAGGGGCAAACCCCCCGAATTTCTATTGCCCTCAGGGTGTGTCAACACCCGCACCCGGCCATATTTTATGCCCCTGGACGTGATGTCACATCAATCAACACTATGGCAAAGGGTTAACACGTGGTACGACCTGCAAACATCATCCCCCCAACGAGTTGTAACCTTAATCGCTTGCAGGATTTTGATATTCATTAGACTTGTGGAGCCTTTGCCACGATCGTATCATAGCTGTAGGAAGATAGGAAGATGGATCCGCTGATCTTGACTAAAGTGAGGTTTCCTCCGAATCGCCGAAGATGTTTCACTTTAATGTTGGATTTTCGTCTACAAAGAATGTTTGGATATTATAACTGTCGGGGCAATGCCCTTGTCGGGTGTGTATTTTAGCGTACCCACTCGGGTCAACGCCCTACGAATTGGAAAAATACCCCGACGGAAGGGGGCAGGCTCCGGCCCGACGGGAGATCATGGGCCCCCTGCCACCCTCCCCCCCCCTCCCGCTGCAGCCACGATTGCACAGTTTATAACAGTAAAATGTTGTGAAAATATTCTTTTTGGCCCCCAAGCATTCATTCTTTGATGGATGTCCGCTACCTGGACACAACGTTCATGTTACTCTGGGACATATTTTACCATGTGAAGATCAGTCAAAGTCATTGAGAGACACCTCGGTCCATGTGTTCAGTGTCGTTGTGGCATTCTCGGCTTCATTCATTCTGGATGCTGACCAAACTTAGTTACAGTTATCACTGACTGCTGTGCTCTCTGCTTTTGATGTTTACAGAGATCTTATTGAAACTGGGGCAACTGACCATGCGAAGTCAAGGTCCAAGGTCATCAAAGGGGCTATATATGCCAATCATGCGCAAAATGCTAATATGCCATAATTTCCTACTTTTGGCCCACATTGGTAAGGTTCATTCTTGATTATGTCAACTAGGTATTATGTTACTAGTATAGTGACCAGTGACTGCTGGTGCACCAAGGTCAAAGGGCATTAAAAGGGCGTAATAGATTCGACTTTTGTTGCAGTTGCCTTTTTGTCCCCCCAGTGTTTCCGTATTGATAGATAGTGGACCAAACTTGGATGAGTAATTGTGTCTGCTGTCGTGCTTGGGCATCTTTAACGCTTTTATTTATTTTAATTTTTATTGAACATTAAAGGGGAAGAACTCGGCTAGCTTAACGCTAATGTCACCCGAGGCCCTTGTAAAAAGAACAATTATAATTGTAAAAGAAACTTAAGGAACATAGATGACGTAGAAAAAAAAAAAAAAACAATTATGAATATAAAAACACGTACAAAAATTAACTGGTAATAATTCCAGTGAAAATAAAACCTCCTATAAACTCTTGCACGTCGTTTACAAGTACTAAGGATTTGGCGCTTTGCATACCATCGGTAGCTCGTTCCATTCTTAATCTTTGGCTGCCCACTGGGTTTTTCCCACCCTCAGAAACAAGTTATTTTGAAGGTAGACGGCAGGGAGTGACCATGTAGGCCTAACATCTCCCATGAACCAAACATATCTATAAGTCTGGAGTTGCAACCAAGCCCATATTTTGGTACACCATCACCAATCTTCATTAGCTTCAGAGGGACCAGTTTTAGATTGCAAAAAGGACTTCAGACCTCCGTTGAAATGGCATTGAGAATTATTCTTAGCGCAGACCTTTAATGCTCTGAGGGCACTTGGTGGCCTGCATTCGCCCCGATACATAAGGCGTCACTCACTTCAGAGTTGGGGTGGGGCGAACCAAAGGTGGGGGGCAGACCTCGGCCGCCCCAAATTACTGTGTGAAAAGTGAAAGTCGATGGGAGCATCGCCAAATGTGGGGAGGACACATCACCCCCCCCCGTCCCGCCGGATTGACGGCCCATGCGCCATACTAGTTTCAATACCCTAATGGTTGTCGAATCTATCCATATAACCAATACCGGTGTCCTCAATACCTGGTTTAATACGTCGGAGGAGGGATTAATCTTGATGGCATCAATCTTGCAAAAGAGTCTAATGGTCCACACCCGGGATCGCCCCCTTATGGATTTCTAGATCAACGGTCATTAAGTGGAGTGGGCAATGTTCTACGCTGCAGCCGGGCAAAAACACTATAAAGCCGTACGTGCTTCCATGCATGTGGTCGGCGGACGAGCACGCGGACAACGCGGATGACCCGTTCCATCACCGGGCGGGCGGGTGCGTGGTTTTATTACAATCATTGCACCTCTTTCCGTTTAGTGTGTATATGCTCGGTATAAGAACCGTGTATTACTAGTAGTTAGATTATTATTAGTTATCAAACACCGACGCTAGTGTTTAAACCTAACACCGTTGTTAAATTTCTGAAACCATTGTTTCTAAATGTCAACGATAGCACCTGAAATACTATTAAAACTTTACAATTGACAGGTTTTTGGAGATTTAATTGCATGACTTTAACGTCATTGGTTTGAACAGGCAAATAGGTTTCAAATATGTTTCTGGCCGGTAAAATAGAGAGAATTATATCATACGATGTTGGAAAACAGTTAATGATGGTTGCTTGGAACAGAGTTGAACATAACTTGTTCTCCTACTCTGCACTACGGGCTATAAGCAGGCGCGTATGCAGATTAGTCAAAACCCGGGGGACGCGGGTCAGTATCTAAGCCGGCGCCAGCCTAGGTTGGCGCGGAGCGTCACGGCAATTTGATGTTTTACACTTTCCAATCGCCGAAATGCCCTCGGGAGCAATGAAGAGACTGTTTTAATATATTCTCACACTATCGCTAAAACAAAGTGCCTCTTTTCGTGAATTTCACTGAGAACAAAAATGATCTTTGCATTCACACTGAAATATTAAAATGAATCTAAATATAAGGGTTTTGGTTTTCCTTCTCCACATTAACATATTCACACATATATAAACCAACGCATACAGAGAGTGACAACATTGATCCTCTGCCCGTCAGCCCCAATACAGTCTAGGCCCGACAAAATATAACAACCTCTCATTATGGGTCGCTGATATGATTACAGTGCCGTATATATTACCGGTGTTTATCTTTGAGAACAGTCTGGAGAAAGAATAAATTGAACGTAACAACGGGTTCATGTATGAATAACTAATGTGTAAGTGTATTGACATGCTTCCTTCTCCGTCATGAACGTACAATCATATCAGGCTGAGAGCAATGATGCACATTCAAAACGGCCGCATTTCCTGGCCGGGAAAGAAGAGCAAACTGCATCGGCTTGGTGGCTGCAAGGAGCTTGGTACTGCGCTACCAATGCTGAAAGGAACCATCGACTGGAACATCATGAATGATTTCCATGCCAGGAGCGGTGGCATCTTTCGCAAATGACCCCCCCATGCCTTGATATAATAAGGGTCATACTGGGCAGTTGCTGTGGCCCGGTCCTTGTGCAGACAGTTTCGAATACTGTGGTTAGCTCATTCTCTCTGGCGTTCTTCCTCACAGATCTCTGGATGCCAAATCAGGCGCGCGTCAATCCGTTTCGAGAAGTGGGGGGGAGGGGGGGGGCATGGGACTGCACTCTACTATCTGAGCGGAGCGCCACTATTGGTTGGCGCGTAGCGCCCCCAGGAAGTTTTGGCTTTTTTACCTCCGAGGACGCGGGAATGGCACTTCGCCCGGGCCTAAATTGCAAAATCTGGATGATGCCAATTACAGTAGGAAGAGAATGTGAAGCGTTTTCACTCCTGACAGGAATATAGGCAGATAAATAGAGCAACACCAGTATATCTACAGAGTATCTACTGGTTCGAAATAACTGCCCCCCGACCTACTGACAAAATTTTAAAAAATTTGGCGTGTAAACAGGTGGTGGACTAGGATTGAAGCCAACCCCATTCAATTTAGCCATAAATATTTGATCAGTAAAGTGACAATATAATAATAATAATAATGAAGCGGTTGCCTATCTCCAGCGACCTAAACCACCGGCATCTAAGCGCTTTACAAAGTAGAAAACAACAAGCTAGTAAGTAACTTACAAACATATGGGTTTTAAGTAGTTACGAAAATCTCTGTAAAGATGAGGAATCCCTATGTGCTGTGGAATATTATTCCACACATGTGGGGCACTAACAGAGAAAGATGATCCCCAAGCTCTTAAGGAGACTTTTCTTCACTGAAGAGATGATCAATTCCGATTTAGTGCACGACCAGGCTGATAGAGAGACAACAGATATGAAGATAGCTTGGAGCCAGGTGGTTGAGACACTTTCTACAGAAACAAGGATGCGGAACTGTAGTCGGGCGAATGGTAGCCAGTGCAGCTCTTTAAGGATTGGCGTAATATGGTCACACAGAGATCGGAATTCTTGCAATAATACGGGCAGCTTTGTATGGATATCTGTAGCGCCCGAATCTATCTGAGGCTACACCGCATCAGAAGAGCACTGCAGTAGTCGATTCTAGACACGACTAAACTTGCATGCGCCATACAGCTGCAGTCAGTAGAGGAAAATCGAGAATAGCGCCTCAGCTTCCGATGGTTGCGAAGGTGGTAGAGCACCCCTTGACAACGCCTCGATATTTATGTGGAACAATTGGACAGCTTGTTCTGAACAATCGCCAAGGTTTTTTACAACGCTAGATGTAGTGATAACACAACCATCTAAACAATGGGATGTGTACCATAAATACGATGAGGATACTGAGCATTATGGTGATTATTTGTCTGTGTTTTAGTCATCAGTTTCAGATTAATTCTATGGACATCCAACCATTAATTCAGTGATACAATCTTGCAAGTTTTCAATTGCACACTGGACGCTGGCTGGGTTAGAGGACGTAGGATATATAGAGGCGGGGATATATCAGCATATTTATGGTAATGAATCGGCTATCTCTGAACTATCTGCTTGATGAATAGGCAGAGTGTAATCGAACGAAACAGGGCGGAGCACAGATCCCTGTGGAACACCTTGTTTGACAGGCCTGTGGTGGAGATCTTCCCGTCGATACTGACAAGTACAACTTTGCTCACGATTTTTCAAGGTAAGATTGTAAACCACTTAAACATTTCCATGAAGTCCAATATGTTAAATACCGCGTAATGTACGAACCCGTTGTGAAATGTGGGGAGATGATTTTGCCAGCTATCTAAACGAAGCCCAATCATGCTTGGCACGAATCGTTGAGAAAGGTTCGAGAGATATAGGTCACCCCGATTGCAGGAATAGTAGGCCTACTATTCCGTACTTGACTTCAGTGGCGTCAACAAGAAATATACCGTGGGAGGCGCTGGAGGAGGAGGGAGGGGAGCTAGAGCATTGACGTCGCCAACTTTTTCGTCTTGAGAGGGGCAACCCGGTTGGAACGAGAATACTAACTGAGCGGAACGCCACCATGGTTGGCGCGAGCGGCCCACGTCTTCTTTGATGTGCAGCCCCCAGCTGGCGGAATGGCCTTTCCCGGGCGTTTCAATGATCATTTTATATCACAATTTTGTAATCGGTGGAAAAATTTTGACATTGTGCTAGACACCTCGGTCCTATCGTTGCTTCCCAAGAACTTTTCCCGCACATAAATGTTTCCCAATTGCTGCGTCCTACCACTTCCACCATGCGGCGCGATAGCACGCCATTTTTCTCAGATTTCCAGAGCACATCTGAGAAAATCATAATCCCAGCAGAGATTTAAGACATTCAGTCCAACATTAGAGCTGCTACTCTGTCGCCAATCCTGATATAACGTTTTGCCAGAGAGAGCAGCAACTTCCGAGTATAGCCCATGGAGAAAACACGCGTTGAAAATCCAAAGCAGTCTGGATCGCCTAGGATACTAAGTGGGTTTTAAATTGCACGTGGTTGACGAGAGGAAGCCAACGACAAGAGGCTGAAGGGTTTCGTAATCCCAAAGAGGGTTGATTGAAGTTGTCAAGTTCAATGAGGATGTTTTGGTGTATATACTTCATCTCACAGAGATTTATAAGCGGGGCCAATAGGGACGAAATTTCCCATATAGAGAGCTTGCAGAGATGTCGGTATACGGGAGCGCAACGGGACGAATTCCACACTATACCACGCGCGATGCATTGAGGCAAATTTTGGCAGCAATTAGGCCTACTGCCTAACTTCTTGTCATGGAAAACAACAATTACCAGGTCTATATCAACCGGGGTCGTCAATACTGACTACAGAATATTTTTTGGGGCAATTACAAATTTCATTGGGGGGGGGGGGGGATTAACGGGCGAAGTTGACTAAGAACCCACCTTTTTGTGAGCACTCTGTGTAGGCCTAAACTTCACTTTTGCTTCACCCCTCTCTTACTTCTCCTCATTCTTCGCCCTGATGTCTGTGACGCTGGTTGCCCCCTCACTTGGTTTTAAGATGCCACCTGACTGTAATGTCTCACTATTGGGCGGGGGGGTGGGGAAGGTGTATTTATGTCGTGGCCATCTAAGCGATGCACCGTCGTATGGCTGAGGTAAATCGTATAAAGAGGATTGGGCAGGATATTATAGTAAAACCGCGCCTGATAAATGGGTGTCGATTGGGTTTAAACGGTGTAACGTTTGTTGTCGATTTTAGGCTGATTTTTTCCCTTTTTTCCCTCCTCCTCTGCCGGTGGCGCGCCCCCCCCCCCCGGAGACGCGCCTGATAAGCCAGTAAGTGAAGAAATATCCGGAAATCGATTACGAATACCACGCGGCCACGCGGGCCGGGCGGGTAAAATCGCTACATGCCGCTTCTATAAAACGCCGCCCTCCCCCCGCCCCCCGCCAGCCCTCCTCGCCGCTTTTAGAACACATTCCTCTTCGATTTTTTTCCTGTGTGGTTGCCACTCCCCCATGTCACCTAATAAAAAAGACATTGTCCTAAATTAATTTAGGACAGCCTGTTGCCGGTTGAATTAGCTATTGTGTGAAATGTACGTTTTGTGAATCTCTCGACTACAAAGCGGGAAATCAGCATTCTTGCAATTCCTCCATTCTTATGAGTAGCTAATAAATGAAATATAGTACAACAGTAAAACCAGGCAGAAGTTTCAAGGGCCCTACTGAACTAACACTACACCTCTAAAATCGGTCTTTTTTGCAATGAAACATTCAGTCCATCTGTGCAGTTTGAGCTAAGTACAGCACTTGCTGCACTTTGTTTTCTTGTTACAGTGATACAGTGTAAACGTTTATCCAGCTAAAGTGCTCACTTGTTTCGTCTCCCTTTGTAGGCAATAATTTTTTATCTCATTAGTTCCATGAAATTAACTAGACATAGGCTGGCGGTAAAACCGGGACAACGATAATCCCCCCCTCGCGAGCAGTGGGGGATCGTATGGTTATTATAGTTTGCCATGTGGATTCGTGTAAATCGAACCAACTTTCGAAAAATGCGCAAATTATCAAGTTAGCATGACTTTGACCTCTGATGACCCCGATATTAAGCGTAATTTGACCTCTATGTGACCCTTGAAATGACCTTCACTTCTTTCAGGACCAATTATTATCCCCAACCCTCCAAGTTTCATGGAACTCAAACACTTTTCGAAAAATGCGCAAATATGCAATTAGGCCCCCCCAAAACCGTGGACTCGACTCCTGATGACCCCGAAGTGTCCTCCACTTTTTGGGGACCACACATCGTCCACACCCACCTAGGTTTCATTGAAATCCGACAAACTTTTGTAACTCGCGTCACTTTAATGACCTCTGGTGACCTTGAATGACCTTCACTTTTTCCAGGACCAAACATGTCCTCCACTTACTACTTACTGGAACTTACTGGACCTGGGGCACAGGAATAAGGCAGTGCCTTGTAATGCCCTCCATAAACGGAACATCCAACGATGAGGAGTCAGTAACTAAAAATGTTCCATGGCCATCGCTCGAACATCCATTGAATACTCCAACACCCAACAGTCATCCACTATTCTGCATGAGTTCAGTGACTCTGCCTGTGTGACATTTTCCGGTACTGTTCCATAGATTAATTGTCCTACAGGAGAAACTATGATGCCGGAGCAAAGTACTTGTTTTAAAAAGACCATTGACGAGAAATTCCTAGTTGTGTAACCAGTGTCTCTTGACTGAAAAAATAGTTTCTGTCTACATTCTCCAGGCTGTTCAAGATTTTATAAGTTTGAATAGCATCAGCTCTGGCCCGCCTATAGATCAATGTAGGAAAGGTCTAATACTCCAATCTGGTCTCATAAGACAAGTCCCTCAAAGCACAAACAAGTTTTGTACCTCTTCGCTGTGAACTTTTCCATTGTAAAATATCCTTTTTCAAGAAGGGACTCCAAATAACGTTACAATATTCCAAGATCGGTCTCACTAGACTTTTGTATAAAATTTTGAACAAAGTTTCATCCGACGAAGAAAAAGCCCTATTTATAAGACCAAGCCTACTATTTGCCTTTTTAACAATTTCAGCAATGTGAATTGAAAACTTCAGAGTTGGATCGAAGTATATTCCGAGGTCCTTCTCCAATAATGTTGTCACAAGCTGGTAGTCCCCTGATGCAACGACATACTGAAATACCCAACCTGAGATGCTACGCCCAAAATGCCTCACACTACACTTCTGAGTATTAATGGTAACTGCCATTTAAGTGACCACTGCTGATACGATAAAGATCCTCTTGTAGCTTTCTTCGTCCAACATCAGAACACAAATTGTAACATTTTAGTGGTTTGGTCCATCCGGCAAAATATCTTGACAGTGAATTCCACATCTTTAGGTAAATCATTTATAAAAGCAATGAACAATGTAGGCCCAAGGACGCTTCCTTGAGGGATTCCACTGGTAACACCTTCCCAGGAAGACTCTGAACCATTCACACTAACTTGCTGTGATCTTCCAGTAAGAAAGTCCTCGATCCAATTCAGTAATGGTCCTCTTATTCCAAGGTGAAAAAGTTTTTTTAATAGGCGCTGTGAGGTACAGAGCTAGTCAAAGGCCTTTTTGAAATCCAGATACGCCGCATTAAAGGCGTGTCCTTGATCGATATAACTTGTAAAATCCTCCATTGTCTCGAGTAATGCTGTAGTACAGGAACGTCTGGCCATAAATCCATGTGGCCCGCTCCGATATATGATGTTATTTTGTTTGAAGTATGCGTTAAGGTGATCTCTGATGATAGACTCCAATATTTACAGGCACTGATGTTACGCTGACTGAGGCGATAGTTACAAGGATCTTGTCTACCCCTTCTTAAAAATTGGTGTGACTCTCGCTTTTTTTCCAATCGTCTGGCAGCTCCCTCATTGACTTGGTTACAAATAATATACATGGGCGTCCTACAAGCACAAGCAACGTTTCAAAAACAATTTCAAACAAATGGTTTTAAAAATGTTTTTGTTGAGTAACATAGATGTAGGAAAAATGTTTTTAAAACGTTTTACAAAACGTTTTAAAAAACGTTTTGGAAATTTTTTTTTTAAAATTGCTCCATAAACCTTTAGCGACAAACAGTTAGCCTACTCCAAAACAGGTTAGGTTGAGCTAGTGATGTCGGAGTTTGTTAGATTAGCGCTCGGCTTCCTTGATCCGCTGTTACTCATAAATATCAAATAAAACACAAATATTACTAAAACATTTTGTCGAAATGTTCTGTAAAACGTTTCATAAACTTTCTGCAACTCATGTTACTCAACAAAAAACGTTTTTCAGAAAGACGGTGAAGCCAAAACCATAATATCCTCGAAGTGGGGATATAATTACATCCGAACAAGACTGAGGTCTCTGGGACTATGAATATACATACCAGGTCTGTGTTCATACCGAAAAAGCACACGCGCTACGCTAGGCGCGCCATGGTCCTGTGTTTAGTGTTACTGCTAGTGCTAGTGTGTTAGGCCGCCGGTACGGTGGCGAATTCAACTTGTCGACGCACCGTACCGGTGCGGCCGCGTTCGTTTACGAGTACGACCACTAAGATACTGGAGTTTCCTATGATTATTCGATATAATCTGATAAACTTCTACCACCTATGCTTTCTGTGGGTATCAATCCGGTCGATTCGAGGTTAAAGAACAGTAAGTAGTCCTACTATTTTTTAAGAGTCATATTCACTACTGTGCCTCCTAACTAGTCTAAACATTAATTAGCCTGATTGAATAATTCATTTGCGCCCCTGCAAAAAACCACCGACACTAGCTAGCCTAGGCCTAGCCAACTGTAGCCGGCTAAGTTATCCAGCCAAAACAGTAACAACAAGAAGTGCAGTGTTACTAACAACATTAACACAGTGACAACATGACACATCCCTTCAGAGAATTGCTTGCATGAACTTTGCCCTCCTTTAGTTTTAGGCCAAGTAACAAAAAAAAAAGCATTCTTCTTCCCCCAACCCCCGCCCGCACCTTTTTTAGATAATTGTCCAAATTTCTTTTTTTTTTTACAACTTCACATTGATAACTTCTTCTTCAAAATATGGTTTAAAATAAGGAAAAAGCTTACTACTGATGTCAGCAAACTATTTAGTAACATTTTGTGATGGCTTTGTTGCCATAGGGGTATAACCTCGGGAAAAAAAAGAAAAAAAGAAGCCTCATGCTCAATTCCAGACAATGCTGTACCGGATACAGTACTAAATATGGGTATTCTGACTGTCTGAGAGAAAAAAAAAAAGAAAAAAAAAGGCCCTCATGCCCAAAATTTCAGCATTAGGACGAGAAAACTTTTTTTTTTTTTACTTGGCCTTAGTTGTTTTCTTCAATTGTCACGAACACTCCGAATCGCCCCCGGGGCAATGAGGAAGAATGTTTGCGGGAGACGGTACGAACTATTCATTGATTCAGCGTTACGTCAGCGCGTGGACGCACTGTGCCTAACGTTATTTTTTTGCACACTGAAGCTTAGGCCTCGCCTAAATTTTTAATGTCGGAGTACTACACTCACTTTTGGTCTGCGCGTGTTTGCAAAATTTTAGGTATCCCTTTTACAAAATCTTGATGACAACATGTTCCAGCTGTTATGTGAACTGGAGGAACTGATACATAAAAGTGGTTGAAGTTTGGAAAACGAGTAAGTCCCATTGAGTTGGTACAGAATTTACACTCACTGAGGTCTGTTGCTGTGATTTTTGCTAATGTGACGTACTTCGTGTTAGCCGCTTATCTCGGATCATGAATTGTGGGGTCAACCAGTGGTCCACTGCCCTTCGATGATACTTTTTGCTTACCCCAAGGCCAGCTATGATGAAGTTGAAGGAACTGAAATGGACAACCCTGAATTAAAGAGGCATACACGGCAAGACTTCATAACACTGTACAACTATATGATAAACAGGAAATTCAAACTGATTAACGATACTAGCATTGATTTGTCCTGGGAATATCAACCCGCGGCATATCAGAAACTGAACCAAAGTCAGTGAGATTAGAAGCAATATGCATTCATATCTCAGTTGTATTGGAAGACCTGGATGATTTGCCCGAATGAGTAGTCACTGCACCCTTGATTGAACATCTTTTAGAGTTAGAGCCGACTAGAAACACAGGATCTTCAAGGGTTAAACGCCTACTATCCCTTTGGCATTCCGACGAGGGTTGCCTGTCCGGTAAATGTTTAGGAGGAGGTTGTTCCTTTATGCATAGTCCTTGGGAAATAAGACCCCCTAATGGCTTAGACATTCACAAGGTCTGAACCCTGGTGTGCACTTTTTTGGCTGAAATCTTCCCAAGTCGGTCCGCCTTGGCCAAGTAGGCCTGACATTTCTAAATTTTAATTTACCCAAAAAGGATACCTAGATGATCACTTCTGGATGAGAGCAGACTTGCCAACCTCGCGAGAATAAATTGTGACTGTCACGTTTGTTTAACTCAACCAGCTATGGCTGGTTGAGCTATTGGAATCTGCATTCACTATCTATCTATCTCTATTCTATCCATCTGCTATCTTCTAGATTATCTTATCTACATCTATCTATCCAGTGTGTCAACATTGCTTTTTCGGCCCCCAAACAGTCAATTCCATGATGGATGTCGACTCAAACTTGGACACATGTTTATTGACCCATGGACCATGTTGGACCTTTGTGCCGAGGTTCCAGGTCAAAGGGGCATTATAAGCCATTAATGTGTGAATTTAAATGTTATCTCCCTACAAATTTGTGGCACAGTGCTGATGTTTGGAATAAGGAATGTTCTAACATGCCACTAACGTGGTGTTCAGGAATTTTTGGTCCAAGGTCCCATTTGGGGCCCGAGGTCCATCTTGTATTTCACACCATATTACAATGAAATGCATCTCCTCCCACACTATTCAATTGATGCTCTTCAAAGTTACATGTATGGTCCTTGGTGGATGGCCATAGGGGGTTGTTCGGAGAATGTTGGACAGTCGGGGCCCGTTTGGGCCTAGGGCCATCATATTAAATACTTAGGCAAAAATCTGGTATCTCCTACAAATTTTGTTGCACACCAGTGCTCAATGTTCTAGTCAATGGGTGTCCAATTGCCATATCTATTGGTTGTTTTTGCCCAGAAATTTCGTCCCAAGTCCCAGTGGTGGACCTAGGGCCCATCATTGGAATAATGCAACATTCTTTCTCTGCTTACGAATTTTGTTGCACAGTGGCGGACATGGGGTGCATAATTATGTCAACAGCTTTACCCTTTGGAGTGTTTAACAGGAATTTTTGCTCCATTCCTACTTATGCCCATGGCCCATCATGAAATTTCACACAATGGTACCTGAAATGCTCTCCTCCCACAGCTTCATTGATTTTCTTCAACTTAATGTAATGGTCCTTGGGGAAAGGGCCATTGGGAATTCCGATGAGGATACAATTGGACCATTGTCCCGCAAGAAACTCGAATTTGGGAATTGTGTGGTAGTATATAATCACATTAAACAAACAGGAGTAGTTTGGGGGTGAGATGGTACATCAACTTCGAAGACTGCTCCCACCCCCTCCAATTCCCTTTTGGACCCCCCTTCCCCCTACCCAATGATTTGGAGGGGAAGTTCAAGGCTGTCGGAGCCTCCGCACCAGTTCTTTTCCTTGGGGTGGTTCAGGAATTTTTGGTCTAGGCCTACTTGAGCCCATGGGCCCATTTCCTGAATTTTCACACAATGGTACCTTAAATGTAACTCCTCCCACAAGTGTCAATTGATTTTCTTCAAACTTTACATGTAATGGTCCTTGGGTTAAGGGCCATTCGGAATTTGGGGACCCCTAGGTCCCATTATATGGAAACTGCAAAATCTTGTTTCTCCTACAATTTCTGTTGCATAGTGCTGTTGTTCATCTCCTATAATGATGGTCTAATCGCTGTAAACCTTCAGGGTGCCCAGGGATTTAGGACCCCCAAGGCCTGTCCACTGTGTCCCTTGGCCCATTGTGTTGAATATTTATTGACTGCACAGTGCTAAGACATCCTAGGCCTATAAGATCATGTTCAAAAGTCGTTAAAGGGCAACAGGCCAATGTTTCAAACTGCCTACACAATTGTACATTCGACTTGGTACCTTTGTGCAGTCTGAGCTACAGCAAACCGTTGGTGCTCTAGTTTTGGTGTGTCTCGGGCAAATACCAAAAATGTCCACAGTAACAAAGTAAGCTTGTAGTTTGTGGAAAATACGTTATCATGCTAAGCTTCTATGATACAAACCAATGTTTCTGTGCTCCAATGAGCTGGGGTACCGATTGCGATGAATTGGTGGATCGATCGTCTTTATCACAGCTACTTGACAATGACATGTGCCTATTGGTTTCTAAGAATATCCAGGTTTTTTGGAAGGAACTCTCCAGGTTTATGAATGCTTTTGGAAATTGGAGGTTGTCCGGTCCCTGTGCAAGATTAAATCACCTCTATGTCCAGTCTCATCCAAGCTGTGTGTTGCTCGTTATAACCTCAATATCTGTCTCGTAAATCGTTATAATACCAAAAGACAAAATCTGGACACCTCGCTTGCAACCATGCAAGCAGCCCCTAACTTATCTGGTTTTGAAGTGTCCACATTGTTCCCTTTGGTTACAGCTGCGTATAAGAGATGTTCCCCACATCTACAAATTTGCGGATGAATGAACAGAGGGCTGAAAATTTCTCAGGGCTTTTTCTTGGGTGGAGACTACACATAGTTTGAGGAAGTTCTCTTAATGATACCTAAAATCTTATTTACTCCAATCATTCACCTTATATTTTCCACTGAGATGCTGATAAAAGAGTAAGCTGCGTCAAAGATTTATACCAAGGTAACTTTGCTTCAATAAATGATTGTATCATGCATAAGGAAAATCTGATTCCTTGCTCTGGGCATCGCATACCTCTGACACTATCAGTATGAAGCTTAGGAGCCATCAGCAGACCAACTATATATACCATATCATACTTGAGAATGTTACTAATCTTCTAGAGTCATAGCCTCTGTGAAATTTTTGGTGTCATCCCGCAACTACAAAAAACTATGAGGGAGAAGGCAACTAGCAGAATGTTTATAAAAATTACGAACAAACTGGTGCTATGGCGCTTCCCTGGGCTCACTGCTATTCACTATGACATCGACTGACTTACCCTCCATAATTTCACCTTCCTGTTATCAACTTAAGGAGGGCCATTGTCCAACCATTGAGATGCCCACCATGTCCATGAGCCAATTGTGAGCGATGGCACTCATTGTCCCTGCGTATCTGAACCATCACTAGGCGCCACAGGCACTGGTGCATATACAGGTGACAGACAGGGGAGTCTGCTTTCTGTGAAGTTTCTGTTTGGCCAGACAGGAAGAGATCTGAAACCTGGCAAATGGTGGCGATGGTCTCTTTGCCGCCATTACTAGCTGCCTTCCAGCTGCTAGGAGCATGACAAACGTCTTCCATTATTCATCTGAGGGTAAATCACGTCTCAAAATTCACTGCGATTCTCCGCAAGGAAAACGGTGGGGGGGGGGGGGGCAGGACATGTGAGGCCCCTGACCTGGACACCAAACCATCTGGTGCACTCTGCCATTGGCAGGGCAGAGAACCCATATTTGCATGTCGTTAGATAGACCAGATGCGCTGCTGAACCAAAATTATCCTTGCACGTTCCTGTTGCAGATTTGATTTCATTCTCCCAGAGTCTCATGGTAATATCCGGCTTGTATCAATGTTCCAACATCCGGGCCACTGAGGGTAACAGTTATACCAACTCTACTCAACTTGCCTGTAGACAAAACCCCTGAAGTGAAAACGCTTGAAAGCAAGTCCGCGTTGGTATATGCTCGTGCAACTCGCACAAGTTCTGTTTTGGGAGTTTCAGCCTCTGAAAAAAACCATGTGACTTGACAGATCTAAACCAAAAAGGCTTTGGAGAATTCTCCTAAAATCTAATAAAAAGAGGGAGTATAGAACCGTGGGTGGGCAAAAGCTTGTTGAAGTTAGCTGGAAACTCCCTAAGCCAAATTTTGCATCTAGCTTACAGGACTGCTGAGCTGGCCCCCTCTGCACAACAGTTGATGCTAAATTTGGAGGACACTGTCTAATGGTCTTATGGAGGTAGCCTCTCACTTTGCATAGATTACCATACAAGGTGGAGGGTACTGGTAATTTTGCGGTCAAACTTCCAAGATTTTCAAGCAAAAGCAATTACACTGAGTTGCCCTGTACCCCCTGCTACTTGGGCCGGCGCATAAATTTATGCTTGCACATCCATCCCTACCCCCCACCCTCGCCCTGTCGACGCGGCTACTGAGGCAAGCCAAAAAAAACGACTCCCCTCGCCCCCCCCCACAGCCCCCCCTCCTCCCCATTAAGTGATGCCCATGATTGAAAGGGCAACTAGGTTTTGTTTTTAATTGTGTTTCGGCCAACAAATGATCACAGTTGATGTTGTTACCCAAACTTGCCAGACATGGAAACGTTAATATCATGTTGATTGAGTGGTGCTCACTTTATACCTACTTGTGTTTCAATGACAAAACAATGCCCATTTAGCAATATTCTTTAAATCAGTCTTTTTTGATAAATTGTCCCCCAACATCCTTCTCTCCTTAATACAAGACCAATTGGATGTTCTTGAATGGTGTCATATGTGGTTTGGGTCAGACAAATGTATGACTTTTGGCTCATTACCACCTAACTTAACTCCACATTGGTCCGCTTCTTCCCAATGTGGGTGCTTGAATGTTCAATTAAAAAAAATGTTCCTTCCATATCTAGTGTTCAAATACCGACATTTACTTTTCTACCTCTGCTCCTGCAGTTGTACCATGTTCTTCTTTGGCGACGATGATTCATACGACGACGACAGCTATTACGAACGCGCTTACATTATGATTTCTATGACGACGCGGCTTTCGTCCAGTCTCCCATGTTAACAAGACCGAATGTTGCTAAGGTATCACATTATAAGTGTGATTATTTCATGGGCAACAGAGAGGCGAAAGCCAACAAACGATATACTGTGGGCCTGATAAGATGATAGCCAGTAAACCACCAACATGTATCTTCCCTCATTTGAAACAATATAGGGTGAACTCGGGACAAATCGGTCTGCTTACAAAGTTTCTGTAAAAACCCCAAGGTGGCTGTGGGGTGGGGGTCCCAGAGTAAAATGGGAGTTGTCCAAACAAAGCCACACTTCGAACACCACATTTTGCCCCGGAAAACAGTTTTGTGGAAAAACCAATAGCCGCCCGACGTTGGGTCCCCTGGGGCAATGACAAAGTTGTTCTCAAACGATTGCCATGTTGTGGAATGTCCTGAGACAGCAAAACCAATGACATTACCTGAAGTGGAGAAATGATGAACATCTGTATATTCCCATGGATGAGAAGGATATCGCCCTGGTAGCATATCTGGCCTTTCCACCGGAGTATGGCTAGCCTATAATCCTTCTATTCATAGTCAAACACTTTGCTAACAAACTTGGATGGCAACCTGCATAGCTTCAGGCTCACCCGATCAACCTCTGACACAATATAAACTGAGTTGGGAGTGGGGTAGGGGCCAGTTGTTGGGTATGCCAGCTCACTGACCCAGATAAACTCTCCTGTGGTCAACGAGTAGCATCCAGCTCAATAAACTGTGCTAGACAGGGAATTAACCCCCTATAACCCTACTCCACATGCTACACATGTGGCCAGAAGTAGATTGTGGCAAATTACTGTAGGTGCACTGAGAGGGTCCTAGCAATATTTTTGGTCCATCCCAGAGTAGCCTACATAGGCCACTTCCCTGCTTGTTCTTCCTTGGCAATACTGAATGGTAATGCCCAGCGATTCTGTCTACCGGGGAATTTTCCAAGAGGATCATCATAACATCACCATGCCACACATCACAAGTCCTCTCACAAAGAAGGTATCCACTTTGACAGGATCAGGGTGTATGCTGGGCACTGCCATTAAACTGTAAGAAGTAATCTAGCGTTAGAATAGTTAAGAGTGGTTATCAGTGGTCGCTTGCATGCAACATGTCCCGGGTTCGAATTCAGCCGATCAGCACCGGGCGGTTTCCCAGAAGTGGCTGTATTTGAAGTTCGACTGGCGTGTTCCTGGTCTTAGGTTCCTGGTCCTCGTTGAGCAATGGGTTTGTTAATTTCGGTTCGTGGGGTTGTTTCGGGGCACTTGCAATAGGTCTCTTCATCCGGCTGTGAGCAAGTCTCGTTTTTGAACATCTTTCGGCTCCTCCATGTTCTGAGAAATTGGTTCCGGTCCTGGAGTTTCAACTGATCGTCCGTCTGATTGGGACGTAAAATTTGCGGTCCCGGGAGCAGGGATTGGTGTCCTGGCTCCTGCCTCGATGACCATCTGAGCACTAGTCAGGAGAAGGCGAGTTGTCTCCGGTGCTCATCCCGAATCAAAATTCGGTTAGGGTTCCACGATGAGTCAAATTGGCTTCCTGAACCCGGAGAAATCAAATCAAATCTCTAAGCAGGGATTCAGGTAGCAGCCAACCTGAGAGTCTCAGGAATATTGTTCAATATTTGGTGTTGGTTCTAATTGGTTCTAAATTTGAAAAAGTCTCCAGTCCCAAGCAGTTTCGAGGAAAGGTCGGGGACCCTTAGTGTGGCATTACGAATCTCTGTGTAGACACGCGTAAGATACGCCTGAGGCCTCATAAATTTGCCCTTTCCCCCCCACTGTGTAATTGCCCATGATCCTCTCATTGGCGCAGTGGTGTAAATGATGCCCCAGCCAAGCAATACCCAACATACATGTAGGCTAATAGGTTCATTCACAAGGTCATGGAATCACTGAACCCATGACTCCAAAAAATATTACTTTTGATTACATTAAAAAATCCAACCCTCAAACTGAAACCCCTCAACTGACTCGTTGATAAGAATGGGAAAACTGGAGCAGTACCTATAGTATTAGTACGTTGCAAGTTTTTTTTTGGTCTTTTTGACAAAGACATACTGTACCTGCTGTCAATTCAGTTTCCTTGCTAAAAATTAGCTTTCTAAAAAAATTGTGAGCCTAATTGAATTACACATGACACTTCACAAGTATTGTGAAAATATATATAGACGCGCATTCATAGCATTCAAAGGAAAAAGTACTTGCACTTTTCATTTACGAATGATGGAGATCGTTAACAACTGTTTAAGTCATGTGGGCCGGAGCTATTCTATAAGTTCCCCTCATTATTGTCATTAGACCTGAACTATAATTGTAGTTAAAACGAGATGGTTTAAAACTCCAAATGTGGGATCTAGGGGACTTTAAAATTTGCTCTTTTCATCTACTAATTTTAATCTAACTTTGGTTTCCAATCTTCCTTTGACCTTTAATTGAATCCTCTCCTTTTCAACTACATATTTGAATCTATACTTTTTTTTTTTTTCACTTTTTTCACTCCCTATTGACATTTATTGGATCTGTCTGTGGTATTGGTCTATTCATGCTGTGGTGCATTCGATTGGCACTCATAATCCTATAATGTACAGTTTATCATACCCATACCCGAAAACCAATTCCATAATGGTTCAACCCTAGACAATTGGATTGACACAGATCATGGGATGTATACCTCTATGGGTGTTATGCGGAGAGCGAGCCATGTGCTAAATAAACAGGCATGGAGGACCACAGTCAAAGTCTGGACAAGGTCACAAGACTAAAACCGAGACTAAGAATAGTTGAAACACCCTAAATTGACTGAACCAAAAACTGCAAACAGGGCAGAAAGGGATTCACGAAACCACGTATATTACATATGAAGCGGAAATGCCACAACATAATCACGTCATGGTAGATGACTGCCCACACTTAATTCACTCATGGTAGCTCGGAAGCCACCACATAATCACGTGTCTGGTCGCCGAAACTGCCACACCTAATCACTCATGGAGGGTGTTGTGGCTAGCTAACGGCCACACCTAATCACATCTGGTAGCTAAACTGCCACACCTAATTTCACATCATGGTAGCTAAATGCACACCAATTGCAGCGTATCGAGTGTACCAATGAGAGTATTTGAGACACAATCAGGCTTGGCTATTGCGATTTCTGCAGAAACCACAAAATAAACTAAAACAAACAATAAAAAACCTGTAAAAAAGTCGTATCGGCTCTAATTCCAGTCTGAGTGTTTTATCCTGAAAAATAATCAATAGAAGTTACTGAAAGTAAGTCACTTTTCATGGCCCTAACCTGCTCCCCTCAAGATGCTACATGGTTTGCGCCCCCGCTACCCTGACAGGCGCATACAGCTTACGTTTCCCTCCCGGTCTCTCCGCCTCTTCTACCCAAAACCTACTGAAACCGCCAAACCACCGGCCGCGTACTGCTACGGCCGTCCCTCCTTTATGGAAGCGGCACACACATATGGAACAAACTTCCTCAGCATGTCAGACTTGCTCCATTTTTAGACACTTTCAAAATTCAAGCTGAAAACTTGCCTTTTCAATTCAGTAATTTTGTAATTTGTCCGTCCTTCGGGGTTTTACATGTAGGTTTGTAGTTATTAACTTCTCTTCACTGTTCTAATTGTTTTTACACTCTGCATCGTGTGGTTTCAGTGGCTGCTTCGTGCTATCTTGCCACATTTCTTTCATTCTATTACTTGTGGGTTCTTTTTACTTCTTTATGGTTTTTATTTTCAATCTTTATTTCTTTTGTAAAGCGCTTTGAGATCCTCTTGGATTATTTGCGCGCTATATGAAAGCCGTTTTATTATATTATTATTAAGTCTTAACATACAAACTCTGGATTATAAGGCAGTTATCACTTAGGGACGCTACATGCCGGCCTTTGTAATATTCCAAGAAAATAGCATCAATGATATTGAAAATGAATGCAATCGCTCGATACCTCATCTGCAAGAAGAACTGCAGTCGAATTACAGCACTCAAATCATTGGGGTTTTGCAGAAAATCGTGACAGTCAGCGAATTAGGAGCGAAAGCTGGCTGGCCGTGACAAATGTATTCGTTTTGACACAGGGCCCACAGGGACGTATTCCACAAAATTACGAATTTTGAAATATACCATCATACGTCATTCCAACAGATTTTTTTTTATTCGAGTTGTTATCAGTCAATACAATAGATTACACAGTATGGGTTAGCTTCGTGGCTGAAAGGAGGCCAGAAAAAAGAGGCTGAATGGAACTTAACAAATGCAATTGGTTTAACAAAACTATGGTTCAAACAACTTCATGTTGATACTGTACTGACCCAGGCTACCTTACCTACATATGAACTAATGATAGGATATTTTCACCTACGCGGATTGGTCAGATTCAGGGGAGGGTCGTATCAGCTCGGTGACAACCAGGACGTTCTCTGGGAGTTTCAAAGGACCTTTTGCAAACAGCCCGTATCAGAGGAGGTAAACCTGAAGGTCGGAAGGAAAAAGACTCATGTCACCGGCTGATCCTATGCGGCCGGTCCGATGGGTTCTTTGTCAGAGGCTGGACGATCAGTAGGGAGCGTGGTGTAAGGTGAATAACTCAATCAGGCCGGGACCTGTTCCAGGAGCTCAAGGAATCTGATGAGTGCGCTGAGGTGTTTGAGGGACTTTCTCAAATACCTCTACAGCGAGGAGATCGCCCTCAACTTCAGACCGTGGGGCCGATCATTCTTGCTCCGCGGACAAGTCACATCGGCTCGCCTTCCGGACGGCCGTGTTGAACCTCCAAGAAGACTGCTCGACCGTATCTTCTGGAGGAAGCTCTGGCTGGTCATGAAGAACTCTGAAGCCTGCTTGGTCGACGAGGTCAGACGTGGCGCTGATCGGCCTTCGTGCCAACTTCATGCAGATGAGCATGAAGATGTTACTGTCGCTGGATCCTCTGATGTCGCCATTGTGCTGGATAGCTCGGAAGTTGTTGCGGAGGATGAATTTCAGCTGTGGCTTAAGGTGCGTATGTTCCTTCAGAATGGAGGGGAGAGGGAAGAAACATGTCCACTAGCGAGGAGATAGCTGGTAAGATCCTGAAGCTGGTCCGTCTTCATCAGATGTCCGCCAGCCAGTTGAACATTGTGAATGCGTCGGATTACATGTCTCAGATTCTGCAGGTGCACGGAGAGCGGGCTCTGGAGAAGGCGCTGATGTACCGAGCCCAATTTGCCGAGGAGTGCACCAGCAACTCCCCCAAGGGGATCACGGCCACAGAGGGCTCTACCTCCACAATGCCCACTTCCTGAATACAACCACCAGAACAGCCCATATTGGGTACGCGGATGTTGAAGAAACCAGACTCATACAAGCTCTCAATACAGTCACTTTCTTTCGTGACGTTGAATGTGTGTTCTACGTCTATGAGAATAAACCTTATCTTTGCCAGAAGAGCATTGGTGGTGGCCATTCACCATGGACCTTCAGGCCCATTTTCCAGAATGCTTCCAGCAATAAGACTGGAACAAAGAAGACGGTGACGTTTGTATTCGCCCACAAGTCGGACCAATACGGGTGGCCTTACAAGATCGTTGTCAACGTGGAGGATGAGAAAACATGAAGCGGGGCAACAGTCGGGTCAAGGTGGTCAGCGGAGTCATTGAAAGGGTATTCTAATGCAGAACCATGAGGAACGGGTCACAGTCCCTGGAACAGTGTACATAGAGGGGGACAAAGGGTTGTCAGCCCATCTAATGGTGTACATGTATGTACCCCGTGGCAAGAGCCTGAAACCGCTGAAAGGGTCATCGGTCAGGTTTTGATGATAGCCCCCCTCCCTCCCACCATTTGTTGAATATGCATGGTGAAGGGAATGATGAAGCATGGGCAATGTGTTTAGTGACTGAAAGATGTTGGCAGAAATGCTCCGGCAATAGCTCCTGTAGGCAGTTATTGCTCTGGCAATAGCCCCTCCAGCTTATTCCAGGGGTCATAAAGTAGGCAGGGGGAAGCCACCTGCTGCTAGTATTAATGGCAAGAAGCAATGTTACCAGTCCAGGGTCCTGGTACAATAGATTAACTTACATTATCTGTTGAACAAAGGAAAGTACTGTTGAAGTGATAGTCTTGGCTTGTAATCCTAAAATCCGCACTATCAACTATGCAGGATAAATTGCCCTCCTGCTGCAAACATGGCTGTTTTTATTCAAATTATTCTGGTCCTTTTATGATTATATGATGGTAATCACGTTTGAATCAGCTGAATTGTTTCCAAATTACTGAAATGAGCCATCTCACGGTTACAGGTAATTAGATGGTAATGCTATTGTGTCAAAGGTTCAGAGGGATACACCGACTCTTTGACGTTGCACGATCAGTGTGCGAAAACAATTTTTCAAAACTTCCAGGGAAAAAAACAAAACTACCACATACTACAGCACATAAAATTTACAGATTCACCCCCATACTTATCAACAATAATATTCGAAAAGATGGGATAAATGGTTGTGTTTCTCAATAAATGGTGACGGTTAAAAAAAATAGGCTGTAATGGTAGAGCTATATTGTCTATATATATGTTACCTAAGTTGTTAGTGGTGTGCACATACACTTACAACCGTGTTTAGTTGGGTGTTTGGGAATTGGGAACAACAGTCATCAGAGGATCCTAATGAGCCGTTTGTGAAAGGACATAGTGAAAGTGTAAATGCTTTTCCTCCATATTAGGGTCGATACCCCGGCTTTGTCGGTGTTATAATCGACGGTTATGATGCCTACGAGATGTCCAGGAATTCAAAGTCCGTAGTCAATGAGAGGGCATCACCTGTTCATCAGCCTATATTCTTAGGTTGCAGAACTGCCCGAAAACTTGTCCTTACTTTGAGACAGTAAATCCAGGGGCCCATCTGGAATTTGTCATACTTGGGTACAACGCAGAGTTGAAATGTTTCTTTTGCAGGGGAGGTAACCAAGAGCAAAACAGTGCAAGATTTGACACCTTTTAAAAACCTATTCATCTGGTATATTGACATTTTTATTTACCATGAAAAGGTGTGTCATTCTATCCTGTGACCAGGAATAGGCAGTGATAGACGTGTGAACCATCCCAGGATGGGTTATCTACTAAAGTGAGTGTAACAGACTAAAGTACACCAACATCCCAACGACGTGCGACTTTTGTCGAGGGTAACCTCCAAGGCAAGTGAACAGCCCTGATTTTATGCTTCTATTGTATGTGGTATTGAAAATTGAAGACTTTCGAACATCAGACCTAGGTTTTAGCAGCGGGGACATCTATCAATCCATCAGACAGCGAATTAGTTGTGAAATGAACCTCGCACTTTGGTTTTGTGGCATTCAATCTTGTTTCATGCACTGGAACAATGAGAAAGGTTTTCTTGGCGGAGAATCATTTGAAGCAGTCTAGATGTGATAACTTTGTTCTAGTTAAAATCTACACATTTACTTACCTGGTTTGATAGCGATAGTATTCCCTCACTCTGGAGTTTTACACAGATGGACAGGTAAACATCCTTAGGAACCCATGCATGTATTCCTTCATGATTAGCCAGAGGCTTCGAATGTTTAGGGAATCTATTCGGGCTCCCTCTATTCATGAGTTCAGGGGAGGCGGATTAGCTTAGTCGGTAGAGCTCCAGACTGCAAAACCATTGATTGCGAGTTAGGAGCCCATTGAAAGCCAAAGGACTTTTCCGCAGTGCTGTTGGACAAGGCATGTCTCCTTGACAGTGCCATGCCACCTACGTGTAGAAGCGGGTACCTCGTGACTTGTGAAGAGTAGTGAGCGCTGTATGTGGCTGCCCTATGGGAAGTCCCCAGGGGGACACAATGAAGTAACATACTGAAATAGTGCGTCGGGAGCGAATAAGTCCGAAATGCGTGCTATCTAGTACGGTGTGACAAGTCACTAATGATCAGGGGTACTATCTGTGAAGGCAGAAGCGCTTTGAGTCTGTGGAAAAAGTGCTATAAAAACACTGTATATTATTATTCTTGTTAATGGTGTTTATCCCAGCATATTAGTACACTGACAGCTATCTGGTGTGTTCACACTGCTGGTATGTAGACTGTGCACAATAGTCATTGCACTGGTGGAAGGTTAGCCCTACCCATTGGTCCTTTGACAATGTTGAGGCTTAAAACATATGCTGAATTAGTTATCAGGAAACCAGACACTTGAATTTTTGTTTTATACACAGGAACGATATTAATAATGATGAATGAATTTATATAGCGCAAAATAAGAAAAGTCTCTAAGCGCTTCAACAAACAACCAGAAACCAAATACGAATAACCATATACAACCAAAATACAAATGAAAAGGACAACACAGATGAACTGTGCTAGTTAAACGGGTGTGTTTTCAGGCGAGATTTGAAGACATCTAATGATGAGGAGCAGCAGATGTGAAGTGGAAGATTGTTCCATAGGGTGTTTGGCAGCGACAGAGGAAGTTCTACTTCCGTAATAGGAAGTATGAAAACGGGGTCCATGATTAAGAAGTTGCTGTTGTGAAGAACGCAATGTACCCCTCGATGATTTTTTGACCGGTGAGAGATTAGGTTGCACATGTAAGTAGGGGCAAATCCATGGAATGCTTTATATGTCACAAGAGGAGGACTCGAGTAAATACGTTCCCTAACCGGTAACCAGTGTAGTCGACGGAGGAGTGGAGTGATGTGTTCCACCCGTCTACTTCTGGTGACAAGTCTGGCGGCAGAGTTCTGAACACGCTGTAGCGGCTGTAACTGTGATGATGGTAACCGTAACCCATACAAAAGAGAGTTGTTAAAGTCCAGACGGGAGAGACAAAGACGTGAACAAGACCTTTTATTAGAATATAGGAGCATTCAAAGTAGTCTGGGAGTGATACCACCTCTGTCTCAGTGCATCTGCACATTAAAGGTTGTTATGGTATCAATAACTGCACAAAATTTGGTATCCCGGTTTCAATCAGCTGGCTGCGCGAGTTGTTATTTATTGTACTTGAGAAACTGAATAGATTAGAGGATGTTCCAATATGGCCCAAATTTACGGGATTATTTTGATGATTGATCCAATAATATTGGGAAAAGATCCTGAAAGTGTTCCTTGTAATTGTTCCATAAATTCACCAACAACTCGATGAAATACCGAAAGGTTGATTTTTTCAAGAATGGTGAGCTAAACTGCACAGAATTAGCAATTCGGTTGCAGGCTTGAGTAACTGCAAGCACCACGATCACGTTCGAAAAAATCTGACGGCCTAAAATAGGAAATGAAGATACAAGAATTATTTCAATTCAGTTACTATTTGGCTCTAATGTTCACTAATTAGCTTTAGAACATTTCAGTAGAATGATTCTCTGGTAGGCATGAGGATTGGCATTAATTCCAGAAAAGGAGGACCGTTCGATTGCGCAATATTTTTAATGTTCGTATTGGCAGAGAAATTAAACCTTGGTGGTATTCTCTATTCAAGTGAATGTAGCAATTCAGTGTGGTGGATAGTGTAATCTCCTATATGACCTGTGGACCCTAGCTTTTACAGGGTCAACAAAAGTTCACATTATCGGTATCTGTGGTACTTAGATTTATTCATCCTCGACAACCTTAATGTACCGGTACTAGTAGCAAAAGTATATCTGGTACATGCAGCTTGTCAGGGAACTCTTTAGGGAGGTCATGCTTGTAATCCTTGCTTGTTCAGGTGAAGGCTTTGAATGCATCTGGAAATCAAGCTTCCCTGTCCATTCTTGGGTTGATTTTTGTGACGGTGCGTCTCACAACGTGGCAAAATGCGTGAATAATAGGTGTACCGTACTTGGTCGCATTGCCAGTGTACACAATTAGCATTGACTCCGTCATCAAGTATATCGAATAAGAGGAGCACCACGGACTCGAGGCTCTCCACTGGGGTCATCACCCACACAAGATTTTCTGCCGGTACCCTTTCAGATTAGGCGCACACCATAATTTCTTAACGTAGCGTGAATAAAATTCTATTCCCTTAGAAACAGTCAGACTAAGTTATTTAGTTATTGTCAAACACTTTTCTAATGCTACTATTTTGGATGTAGGTACAACCATCCGGATTGAAAGGAAATTACCGGTAGAAAAAAAAAAGAAGATTACCCATTGTTTATCATTTGGTCATTTTAAGAATACTCTTGACACTTCTAAATGCACAGTCTTCAATATTTTATGGAATATGCAAATTTCTACTCGTATTGAAGACTGCCAGGCAGGTTATTTTAAACATCCATTTGTACAGGTTGTCAAATGAATTTGAAATAAATAAGTAGCATTGCATTCACTATATTAAATAGGAATAAAATTAACAGATGATGGTAATTAAATCTCCCGATTCTTCTTGGATCCGTTGAACCTGTGTGAGTAGGTGGCGGATTTGTTAATGGTCAGTGAAAGTGAGAACTCGCATTTTTGTTTGACATAGTGGTCACTTTGTTGTGTGGTGTTGTCGGTCCGTTGGTAGTTTGATATCTCCTGAAAGTGAAAAGCATCATGCTGGAACCTTTTTGTGGGGTTGCGCGGTGAAGACCAGTGCGATATGAATCCACTTTTTTCTCCTGAAAGACCTACTCATTGCATATTACATGAAAATGGCCCAGAAGCTTGTGTTACAAGATATCTCTTGATCGGTAGAGATGGTGATGACTGTCCGGAGTATTAGCAACTATGAAGTTAGCCTGCCTAATGCAGACGATGATGGAGAAGCTGTTCCTAAATCGAGGGGCCATCGCACTTTAGTATATATTACCTACAGCGAATATCCGCCAACATAGCGTCTGCAGGACTCGTTGACAAATCCCAGAAAATGGGGATTTTCCTCATTACGATTCAGGTGAGTAGATGTCAGTCATCAGTAGCACACGGGCGGTGTGAGATGGATGGGAGCAACCTGAATCGATCCGCGGAAAATCGCCCCATTAATAGGTCCATGAATTTACAGAAGACTGGCATAACATTCTACAACACCGGAAAATGAGAATTTATCGAAGACTGATGCATTTGACGCCTAAAATTGACCGAAGGCACTGTTTCGGCTATGCGCAGGTATTGTGGCTTTTTGGTTTTCCGCCACAAGACGTTCAGAAAAAAATAGGAATCCTTCAAATAGGCAAAAATAAACAGACGCAACTCGGCGTGTGATTCCTTGCCTTTTTTCCTGACATGTTCCCCTACTCAGCTATAATCAAACCCTGAAAGATGTGTGTTGCCACTCAAACCACAACTGACACAACAAAAACGATTCACAGCAATTATTTAGCTCAGCGCATGAGATGAGATACTTGTTGCTCTGACAAGGGTCGAAAAGTCATCTGCGGGCAATTGAAATGAAATACGGAAAATAAACCTGGTAAGTAAGTATGTCTTGAAGAGTGAAGGTAAAGGCACGAGTCATAACCAGCGAGGTCCAAGGTTTTCCATTCAGTGTGGAAGTCCCAGCGACCGGAACACTAAGTCAGCCGCTGCAGGCAAGGCTAAATGATGAGGATCACTTTAGCAACCTTCATTACTCATAAGTGATGCGGTGGGTTCAAGCAGATCGTGAAATGAAGTGGCCAGTTCGTTGAATCTGGACGACCAACATCATCGACAAATGTGAAAAAATATCTTTTTTGGGGGTATGTGTGGGGAAGAAGAGAAGTGCATTACAGGCCTATATATTAGCAATTGCATCCCTCCCACTACCCTGGACAAGGCGAGTCATTGTAGGTACAGTCAGGGTCCAATAACATGTTGTCTCACATGTTGGTCATTGTTACAATATGTCGTTAATGCAATAATGTGAATGAGGGGTAAATCATTGCCAGTCAATCGTTTCAATTGTACAGCAGAGTAGTCGGGTCTTTCAAGTGACTGTGAGTGTATCAATTATCATTATTTTTTCAGGCACACGTGAGCTGAGGGGTGCATCATTTGTTTGAAGGCATTGACTCACCTTGTCTTGGGTACAAGGGGGGGTCATGCAATTGACAAGGCATAATGTTAGAATATTGTGATAAAATAGCCAATGTTACCAGTCCCTCAATGTCTTATTGCATTTTCACAAGGTCAAATCACATGTTCGCTCCTACAGTGGTCGGGGTGAGGACTGTTCTCATAGACCCACCCAGCAGCCAACCCCCATAACAATATATCTGGTGCACGATATAATACAAAATAGATAATCGAACAGACAAGATCTTTGTAAGTTTCTAGTATATATAGACAAGTGAGACATTTCTTTATTATGTGGGCTCAGTTAATGTTGAGTCAGTATGACTTCGGGCCAAGTGTTGTTCAACATGTTATTATCCTGGCCATCACTTTTCCCAATAGTACATCATGTGCAGTCAACACCAGAAGGAGAGCACTGGGGAAAGAAGAGAGATACTTATAGACTTAAACCCTGCCCATTTCTGCCGGAGTAAGGTAAGCCCTCACTTTTGCTCATGGGTACAGGTAATGCCCTCACTGTTTCTCAATAGCAAAAAATGCCACAAATGTTGTGCCTTCTTACTTCAGAAGTTTCCCTTGACCATTGCTTTTTCTTCCTCTCAACTCACGCTTCTACACCACCACAGTTAATCCCATCATTAGGATGTCTGAATCACAGGTAATAATATCCCAATGGCAGTCCTGCCTGTCAACACATTCACAGCCTGGACCGTGTGTTTTCGCATTCCCAGTAGGGAAGTGTAAAACAATCAGATAATCAGTCGACTGAGTGCACCACGAGAATAATTGGGATTACCCCTATCATCCTCCTGAGGCATTGCAGTGCCAGGTACCATTTCCACACTGAAGTTCTGACAGCAGTCTAAAGTTTATTTGTTTGTTACTTCTCACTTCTTTGCAGACTCACACACACGATTGAGAGTTAAATCCTTTTGAGGAGGAATGTGGGACCAGGTCAAAGGAAGGCTTATTATAGTATACAAAACACAATGCAGGCAGTGGTTTTTAAGAGGATAATGGCTGGGCTACATAGGTGTTCTAAGAATCAGCAGGACATTTCTGGTGTGCATTTTGCTGGAATAAAAATAGTTAAATGGGAAAATTTGAAGTCATATCACGTTTCCAATTAATGTAAAGCATCAAACTTGGCATTCTCCCCTCGAGTAAATATAATATACGCATATGGAAAGAAAATTGCCAGTTGTTACCCATCCCATCGTATCCATATATCGTACCAGAAGATAGCAAGAAAGGAACGTATTCTGCCTTGCAATTAGGGAAATTTGTCAATGAATGCAGTGATGAGGCTAAATAGGGCTACAGTTTTCAATTTTCATAGGCTGCCTATGAAACGGGGGGGGGGGGTGCGTTGCATGTAGAACGAGGGTATCTGCCTTGCAATCCCACGCCACCCAGAGAAACACTGACCACTACTGATCAGGAGGTACATACATACTACATAGGATGGTAACTGGTGCTAGTCCAATTATCAGACATATCAGGAATAATAATAAAAGACCATTGAAGATTGTACTGTCTTCACTGGGGAATAATTGTATTGGGGAAGGGGGAGGGGAGGAGAGGGGAAGGGGGGAATGGAAAGCAACACAGGATTTTGAAGAGGGCAACCCAAAACTTTGGTTGTCGGAAAATCGTAACACTAAATGAGAAGAGGGTACGCAAGAAGGGACGGTTCTGCTTGCAAATAGGAATTTGTCAATTAAATGCAGTGATGCAGCTTCGAAAAAGGGCGACAGTTTAAATTTAATAAGCTACCTATGAAACCTGAGGGGAGGGGGGGTGCGTGCAAAGACCAAAATTGCCACCCCCACCCGTAGCAACACCATATTGTCAGGATGGACATAAGGCTGGCTGTCACTGGGGCTAATAATAAAATGAACATCAAGAATTGTTACTGTTTGGTTCTGGGCGAAATATTTGGTGCTAGTCCAATACTCCGATCATATCAGAATAACAAAAAATGACAATTTCAAGAATTGTAACTGTCCACGGGGGGAAATATTTGTTTGGTTGGCATATGCTTGTTCTCACTCTGTACAATGAATCGTTGCAGAGATTAAAGGATTGTCCTATGGGACGGAATGACCTTGACCTGATACAAAAAACAATAGGGTTATTCTTCATCATGTTTACAACCCACACACTTAATTTGAACGTGATAGATACTTGCATTCATTAGATATCATGAGCGGAGCAGATGTCAAATGCCAAATTTATCCACATTCCAGTGTTTAGCTGTCTGACCTTCCACATTCATTAGATAGCTGTGATAAGAGTATCGTTAGTTGGTAGTGTCAGTGACCCTTTTTGTTTGTCCTAAAAAGACGCTTCCGGCAAACACATAAAAAGCATATGCAAAACTCACCAGGTCAAAGGTCAAGATGGGTCAAAAGGTCATAGGTCAAATGAGGTCAAAAGTGGGTCACCAGATGTATTTCACCCAGACGAACGACACTTTCCATTAAGGCAGTCCTCCAAAATGTTTCGTTTGCGAGATATAGGCAATTTTGCTGTCGAACTCCACATTCATTGAGATAGCATGTGATAAGGTATCGTATTATGGTAGTGTCAGTGACTTTTTTGTTTATCTTAAAGGACCGCTTCCCGCCAATACAACAAAAGCAGGCAAATCACTGGTAGAGAGGTCAAGTGAGGTCAGAAGGTCAAATGAGTTAAAAGTCGGTCACCAGAGATTTCAACCAGTACGAACAAAACTTTCCATTACGATATCACTCTAAAAGGTTCGTTGCCAAGATAGATAAGATTGCCATATGATGTCCCTAAATGACATGACCTGAACCACAAACAATAAGGGTCATCCCCGCCATGGCTTACACCTACCTACCGAAATTGAATTTCATACCTGCTTGCGATCATTAGATATCGTGTGCGAAAACACTTTTCAAAGTTTGAACTTCATGACCTTGAACGACCATCGATTGGTACCAAAAAACAATAGGGTCCGCTCTTCCATGGGTGAAACTACCTACCTGATATGAACATAATACATGCTTGCGTTGTTAGATATCGCGCGGGAACGAAGTGTCACACACACACACCCATACACACACACACACACACATAAACACACACGCACACGCGGGGATGCATAGGATCCTTTGGCTGCGCCAAGGCAATCAAAAGAATATCATCTCAGCACAGATGCCAAAAACTTGGAGGTGTCGAAATATCAAATCAGACCAATAGAGTCATTTTCCAGCGGACATGGACGTTTCCCGTACTTTAGGTTAGTTGAAAGGAATAATGTCCGATTGCGCAATCAACGTTGGCGTCGCACCCCGCCACCACTAGTATTCGCCCATGATTCAGTTTTACAGAGAGCAGAACGAAGTCGCATAGGCGGTTGTTTAGGAAATCACCGATTGGTTAAAGGGTCATCCTGCAAATATGGTGAATGAGATGATACGAGGTGTGCAAAGTCAAACGCCTGTTCAACAGGCTACTATGAAGTGTACACAAAATGATTAGATTCCTGGCATTGCTTATGCTAATTGTATGTTGCTTATTTGCATAATTCTGCGATATTTCTTGAAGTTCGTGGGATTTTGACGAAAATTGGTGGAGATGGTTTTATATAAATATTAACAAGAAAATTGTTACAGTAGGGACGAGGGTCACCAAAGGTCATTTAATTACTAATTCGCATTTACCTAGTCTAATTTGTCATAATTTATGCAGATTTTAAGGTGGTTGAATCCTATGAAACTTGTGGATATGTACACCTTAATATTGATAAATTCAACAACAGTTCCAAGGTCACTGAAGGTAATTAATGTGAAAATTTGCAATAATATAAATACGACCATTTTTCGAAGTTTGTTAAATGGCCAATAATACATTGAATGAGTGCGTTAGGGTGCTCGTAGGGATTTGTATGGTAATTTTGGGGTAGTGGAGCAAACAAACATCTAAAGACGGGTCAAAAAGGTGCAAAGGTCAAGTCTAAGAATGTGCTATTTTAGGAGGTACAGGGCAAGAAATAAAAAAAAACGTCAATTTGTTGGATATGTGATAGAGCTTGTGTGCTACTAGACGAAACCAAACTCCCGCTTCGATCTGACACCTGGGTTCTTCAAGTTACAAGGGGCCAAGGTCGATTTTGATACCCTTTGGGGGATAGAATAGGGGCCGTGTGTATTGATCACATAATGCTGTGGGGCTTGGTGCATCACATCGAGGCAAGCATTTTCATTATTAAAACCTCATGTCATCCAAAGGTCATTTGAGGTCAAAAAGCTGCAATATCCACATTTTCGGCCAACAAACTTTAGTGACGGTATGCGATATGGATGACATTTTGGGACGTTAATGGCATATCATCAAGGGTAAAATTTTTTTTATTTTTTTTATTTGTTATAATTTATTTTGTCTGTGTGTTTTTGTGACGCCCAGCTTGTAAACAGAAACTTGATCAGGCCTGAGTAAGTCAGGCTCGGACTTGGTAGTGTGTTCCCCATGATTGAATACATGAACCCTATTGTTTGGGGTCAGGTAGAGGTCACCGGGAGTCCAGAAGGTTGGTCCGATCAAGGTTGATGAAATTGCGGTGCCACAGCGTTTTATGGGAGCACAGGAACCCTATGTTTTTTGTTCAGGTTCGGGAGTGATGGATTGTGGTAGAATAAAGAAATTTGGAAATCGAGATTTTAACCAGTTTTGGCTTGTAAACACGCAATCAACACAACCTGGATATAGATGGAGCTCAACCTTGGTATGTGTGTCCCACGATGAGTCCAATGAACCGATTGTTTTGGGGGTCAGGTCATCGAGGTCACAGAGGTCAAAGTCTGGAAATTTTGTAAACACGACAAGTCCCGAATGGTTGGTCGGATTCAAGTTGAACTTGAAATTAGGAACTAGCTTTTCTATGGGGGAAGAGACGGAACCCTATTGTTTTCGTATTCAGGTCGGGGGTGAATTTTGGTCCAAAAATAAAAAAAATAAAAAAAATAAAAAAAATCGATATTTTGGCCAATTGGGCTTGAAACACGATAACGCAACCCACCACCTGGATGGATGAGCTTATACTTGTATGTGTGTCCCATGATAAGTACATGGACCTATGGTTTTGGCGGCAGGTCAGACGTCATGTGACCGCCCCCCGTCCACCAAGCGCTCAAGCTCTGAAAACCCCCCTTCTGTAAACCGGATAAGCCGGAATGGTTGGTCCTATCAAGTTGAAATTAGGTATACAGCTCTTTCTGTATGGGGAGTACAGGAACCCTATTCGTTTTTTATTCAGGCGGGGGTGGATTTTGGTCGAAAATAGAACATTGTGAAAATTCGATTATTTTGGCCAAATTTCGGCTTGTAACACGATAACTCGACCCCACCGGGATTTGAATGAAGCTCATACCTTGGTATGTGTGGTCCCCAGATGGCGATACATGAACCCTATAGGTTGGGGGTCGATTTAGTGAAGCTTGATGGGTATATGGTCTTTAGTCCCCCAAAATTTAACATGTCTTGAGTCATGGGGGGTATAGTTCAATGTTTAATGAATGGTTGTTCCGATCAAGTTGAGATGTTGTGTATTAGCTTTTTTATGGGGGGAGGGGGTACAGGATCCTATTGATTTTGTTCAGGGCGGAGTAAATTTGGTAAAAAATAAATTTCTTGAAAAAGTCGATATTTTGGTCAATTTGGACTTGTAAACACGCAAGCTCGACCCCACCTGGAGGATGAAGCTCATACTTGGTATGTGTGTTCCCAATGAGGAGTATATGAGCCGATCGTTTTTGGGGGGTAAGGCAAGGCGCGGCGAAATGTATTTTGTATTGGGGGGGCTAATGGGACTGTTGACTTATCTAACGTAGCGCACCTTAGTGGCGCGAATGCGTTGGAAGAAATTTTGGGGGTTTCCAGGCCCTCTAGATGGCCGGAAACGGCATTGCCGAGTGGCCTGTGCTAAAGAGTATTCGGCATAAAAACTACAGGTCTCAGTGGAAATTTGCCGATTGATAGCAAGAATATAAATTAAATCAGAAAAAAAAATTGAAGATAAGTTTTCATAACAAGTTGAATGAAAAAATGTCACTCCGCGTACAAGGTTTTCATTTGATCCAGCCTATTACATTTAAAACACCCTTTCTAAGTATTGCTCGTGTTGACAGGTTGAGATGCGCTTGTCGTTTCCGTGAATGGTAATGGATTAGTATGACCATTGATTATATTTAAGCATAGTAAAAAACCACATTGAAAATTGCGAAAGTTGAAGATTGACCGACCAGAGTAATCCTTTACACTGGTCTGGATGAGGGTGATCCCCACCGAAAATTTTTATTCTTTAAATTTGGTTGCTTTTTGCTGCAATATAGGCCTACAAACTCTGGGTGTCAACTATTACCATTTTTCAAAATGGAAACTTTTCATAATAGTTACTTAAATTTTACATATTCTTAACTAATCTGAAGAATGAAGCATTAAGCACATGCTGAGTAGGAGCATGTTTTGTCTTGAATTTTCGAAATATTCTCGCCTTCGTTAACACGTGACAAGGCATATTACCAGCGAACTAAATACAAGGAAATAATATGGCACCACTGTGTTTATTAATGCGTAGCCTGATATATACACCGAAAAGTGTTACAATTGTTAATTCATTTTTAGGGATGCGCCATCTGACTTACTTAGGTCATATTTAGTAGTAAGTGAAGGCTTATACGTCTGACAGCATCGCAACCGATTATTAGATTTGATGGGTTGCCTGGAAAAAAAAGCAAGTACCAACGGGCTATGGTTAAATAATGTGGCATCTCTAAGCTATTAGTGTGTGTACATAGGCTACAGTGAGGTGCATTGGGTGAGGAATGCCTAAACAGTGAATATGTCAAAACGATGCGACGCGCAAGTACAGGCCTTTGCTCACGGAGTATCACATACGGCCCAGTACGGGACCGCAAGTGCAAACTGGAAGAGACTAATGCATGATATAGCTCCAGAGTTGTTAACACGATCGATTGTCACTTTCACGGATAGTATTCCTAGAAATGGTGAAATATTAATATAATTAAAAAATGTCAGGCGATAGCAATTTTACTACAGGACATTGACAATTTTCTGAAATCTGCAAATATTGAGCGGGGGGGGGGGGGGGGCAAAACAAGCGTTTCCCCCGCATTGTTTTTCAATGGGAGGGGGGGGGGGCTGAGCCCCCCAAGCCCCCCGGTGCCGCCGCCACTGGGGGTCAGGTCAGAGGTCACCAGAGGCTAAAAGTCTGAAAAACCTTGTAAAACAAGATAAGTCCAGAAGGTTTTTCTTGTTCTGAATCCAGGTTGAAATTCGGGGGTATAGCTCCCTTATGGGGAGTACAGGAACATATTGGTTTTGGTTTAGGTCAGTAGTGAAGTTGTTCGTCGTCGAAAATAGAAAATTTGTTGAAAAAATTGGATTATTTTAGCCAATTTTGCCTTGTAAACACGATAATCGACCCCACAGGAGGACTGAAGCTCATACTTGTATGGGGTGGTCCCCATGATGAGTTTAAATGTACCCTTTGTTTTGGGGTCAGGTCAAAGGTCATCTGGAGTCACCAGAGGTCAAAGTCTGACTCCTATGAAAAAAACGATAAAAGGGGGTCTAAAACAGTTGGCCCGATCAAAGCTTGAATTTGATGTGTAGCTTTGGCTATGGGGAAGTACAAGAAAAGCTATTGCTTTGGTCCAGGTTGGGGTGAAATTTTGGTCGAAAATAGAGAAAATTTGAAAAGTCAAGATTTTGGGACAATTTTGGCGTGTAAACACGATAATCGACCCCATCTGAAGGATGTTTTGTAGCTCGTACCTGGTATGTGTGTTCCCAGATGAGTACATGAAAATATATTTGGGGGAAGGTCAGAGGTCATTCGGGGTCATCAGAGGTCAAATTCCGAAACCTTGTAAACAGGATAAGTCCAGAATGGGTGGTCTGATCAAGTTGAAATGGTGTTAAGCTTTCTTATGGGGAGTACAGGAACCTATTGTTTTTGGTCAGGTCGGGGTGGTGACTTTTGGTCCAAAAGATAAAAAACTGTGAAAAAGTCATATTTTGGCCTACTTTGGTTTGTAAACACGACAACTCAAACCACCCGGATGGATGAAGCTCATAATGGTAGGTGAGTTCTCCATGATAAGGTCCATACCCCATGTGTTTGGGGTCAGGTCAGAGGTTATTTGAGGTCACCAGAGTCAGTCTGAACCTTGAAATTTCGTGTGTAGGTTCTTTATAAAGAGTAAGGAGCCCTATGGGTGGTTTGGGAAAAATGGGACGTTTGGTTACCCACAATGAGGGGTGCACTCTACCCTTGTCCTTGTGTCTGGCTATAGGTTGTCAGAAAGAGTCAAGAATCACTAAACCTTTGGCTTCTGGTTTTACTTCCATTCACTCATTTCGGTGAATAGAGGCACTCCTGTGATTAATCACTATATGAAATTGAATCAAATAGGTTGGAGGACACTGGATTCATCAGTGGTCTATTCGCATGGGGGTTTCCAATTCAAAGGTGGTTCGATTTTCCTGAAGCATGGATGGTATAGTCTTCCAAAAACACAAAAAAAGTACCTTGACTGAGGTCACCTGGGGGTTATGCAGTGTGTATAAATTGTTCCATTCATGCACATGGTAAGTTTTGTTGAATTCCCATGAACGGTATTAAGTGTGCTGGTGGTGATGAGATATGGAAGTGAGAAATGGGGTCAATGGAAGTTGAATAATTGTGTCTAATTTGCATAATTCGACAATTTGTCACATTTCCACAAAACTTATCTCTTTAGTAGACAGTGTCAATAATCAGTCCTTACGAATTGAAATTGATCACTCATTGCCATGGTGACATTAGATGGATACAATGATCGCGCAACCAGGCGAAGCACTGGGGGCGATCGCCTGTTCAGATTGTTTGAAAACTTAACATGTTGGAAAGAAGGGACTGAAACTCCGAATATCAATGTGGACTTCCTAACTCCCTTCGGATGATTGATGCAGTGGCGTCACCAGATTTTCGTCCTGGGGGAGGGGGGGGGGATGGGGGGGGGGGGGAACAGACATTTTGGGGGGCACAAGAATACTACTAGCAGTAAGCGCCACATGGTTGGTCGCAGCAGTATACGAAAAGGTTTGGTTGTACAAGCCCCAGATGGCCGGAATGGCCCTTCCGGGCGTCGCGTTTTAGGGCTGCGTTTACAAGCTCCAAAATGCGGCATGTGTGATCACAAATTTGTAATCGGTAAAAAAATTGGACATTTCGTCGGAACCGGTCCTATCGTTGCCCCAATTTGAACTTAGCTATTAGGTTACGAGGAAAATTTTGGTTTTGCAAGCCACCAGATGGCGGAAATGGCCTTTCCCGGGCGTTTAGGCGGCTTGCATGACCAAGCTTCAAACATGGGCATTTATGGAGCACAAATTTTGCATCGCTGTGTGAAAAGTTGGACATTTTGTCGGACTTCAGTCCGATCGTTGGCCCCCCCCCTGCCGACTTGCTAATGGCCATACTGCTCCTTGACAACTGTTACAAGTGGCGCGCGGAGCGCGCCAATTTTTTCCCGTATTTCCAGGGCACCTCTGAAGAAATAAGCATCCCAGCCAAAAAATTAGGAACATTTGCAGCTTTAGCTCCACTGTCACAACCATGATATAAACTTAATGCCATAGAGAGCAGGGAAACTTCCGAGTAGTAGTTCTCTGGAGAGATTATGATAGCTCCCATAGAGAAAACCGCGTTGAAAAACTAAGCAGTATGATAGCAAGGCTACTGCAGTTCACAATTGGGCGTGGTTGAGAGGGGAAAAAAAAAAAACGGACAAGAGGCGCAGTAAAGGGTTTGGTATTCAAAAGAGCGTTGATTGAGTTTTCAAGGTCAATGAGAAGGTTGTTGTATTTCACCCTCACATATATGTAGAAGAGTAGGGGGGACAAATTGAGGCAGACATTTCCCAGAGAGCTTGCGAAGAGGGAGAAGAGACGAAGAGACGGGTAGAGAGCTACGGAACGAGTTTCACCACTAGTACCACGCGCGAACACGAACTTTGTACACATTTAAGTGCATTCGAGGCAACTTTGTTACGCCTTTCTTTGTCATAAACTCACAAAGTATCCAGGTCTATATCAACTGGTGGACGACTACTGGTACAGAATTTTTTATTTTTTTTCGAACATCACAAATCTCAGTTGGGGGGGGGGGGCACACGGGGGCACCTGTTTCCGAGGGGGGGGGGCACGGCCCCCTGTCCTCCCCCCCCCCTTGGCGACGCACCCTGATTGCGTGATTTGTTTTAATACTCTTCTAAAGTGAAAAGTTCAAGTTAATTTTTATTCTTGAAGTCAATGAATACTTGCGTCTATTATTTTATTCTTTGAAAATTTTTGAGTATCACAACTATTCAATTCAGGTTGACCATGCTTGTGTAACACAAAAATTTAAAGTAATTTTTGGCATTGAGCTAGCATTTTCCTTCCTCCTAGCTGTGATGGCCATAAATACATTGCATTATAATAGGTTTGTTTCATTTGTTCACCGTCTTCAGCGTCTTGGCATTGAAAGGTCAGTGGGGCATGGTTTCCTTCTTCTGCTAATCAGAAATCGGCGCTCTTCAAGTTTGTTCTGCAATTCCTTACCTTTGACTAAAATCATGTTTCATCTTTTAATGCTGCTGCAGAAGGAGAACACCGTGTTTTCTATACTATACTGTCTACAAGGGGCTATGAGGTAAAGAACACAGAAAAGTCAAACACGAAAGTGCGCCGGGTAATACATATTAATTGGCCCAATACTTTTTGGATGGATTGGTCCAAGATGCTGTTGGTCCCTAAGATGAGCCGTGTCATTTTCCTTTTTGTCTCTCCTGAATAAGTTCAGGAAGAGACTTATCGAACCACTGGTCATGTGTGTGTGTGTGTTGTGTATGTGAGTGTGTATGTATATGTGTTCCACTTTCCTCGTCTACAGGATTTCTTTCTCGAAACGGTAAGACCGATTTTAGTGAAATTTTGTAAGTCAATTCACATGGTTGGGTTGAACACAATCTGATTAGATTTTGGGCAAGAAAGTCACTGGGTGAGGTAATTCCGCGGGCCATTTTATTCTTTGAGAAGTCAGAGGACTCGATGCAGCCTGACAGTGTGTGGGGGCCGTAATGTGTTGTGTGTGTGGTGTGTGTGACTGACTCTAGCCTTGTTAACAGATAACTCAACCACCACGTGGCTGGATCATGTTCATACTTTCTTATATGGTTTCCCCAAATAATGAGTACGATCCTATTGTTTGGGGTCAGGTCAAGGTGTCAGGGAGGTCAAAGGTCTGGAAAATCTTGTTAACACGATAGTCCAGATGCCTTATCCGATCACTTTCTTAAATAGTTTTTCTTATGGATACAAAGATTACAAGGGTATCGACATACAAACGGCAACAAGCAAAACTGGGCTTTTGTAGGCTCTTCAGCTATTATTGAGCAACAAAACTCCGAGAAGAGCCCTAAGAACAAAGCGTTTTTTACCAGGCTTTTGTTCTGACTACCCTCCTTTATGGCCGGAGTCATGGGTTTACCAGCCTACCTGTCCCATCTGGCAACTGCCTCGAGCGTTTTCACCAGCCTGGCCCTCCGCACATCCTCAACACTCATTGGGTGATTTTCGTTTACAAACACTGATGTCCCCAACAGTCGTATGTCCCAAGCATTCACCCATGCTGTTGAAGGCTCAAACTTCGGAAGGGCAGGCACGTGACGCAGAAGATGACCACGGGCTGCCAAAGATTGCACTGTCCAGAGCTGTCCACTGCTACGCATATAGAGGCGGCCCAAGAAGCGGTAAACAGAAGGACACCCCGTGCTTGAATAAATCCCTCGCTTCAGCAACAACAATGGAAAAAAACCTTAGCCAGTGGCCCAACCTAGCTGACTGGCCGCCAGGCATGTAGGCATAACATTCCACCCCCAGCTCCCTCCACTTTCGAGGAAACCCGCACTGCTCGCCTTGAGACCAGAGGAGAAAGAGGGAGCTCGGCAGGCATCAGCCACTTCAGCGCAACCATCCGACCTTTGCTTGCACCCGCTGCAGTCGTGCCTTGCCTATCTCTTATTGGCCTCTACCCCTGTCTACAGTCATCAGGGTGCCTGCTTTCGACTTGGACAAACCCCTCCATAATTTCGTTCGCGAAGCCGCCCCAAGAGAGAGACCATGAACCCTATTTGTTATTTGGTTCATGTGGGGTGAATTTTGGCCAAAAATAGAAAAAATTGTGAAACAGTTCGATATTTTGGGCCAATTTTTGGCCCTTGTAAACAGATAACCAACTCTACCCCCCCTTGATGTATTCGCTCATACTTGTTAGTGTGTTCCCCATGATGAGTTAACCATGAACCACCCTTTAGTTTTGGGGTCATGTCGAGAATTTCCATGAAACTCGGTAGATATTGCTTACCTTCACTCTCCAAATTTTTAAGATCGACTGGATTCACTGGATGTCATTCATTGGTTGTCTATTTTGCATGGTTTCTACTGTTCAAAATTCAGAGTTGTCACGTTTCGATTTTTCATGAAGCTTGATGGTAATGGTCCTTTAGTCCCCCAAAAATTTAACCTTGACTTGAGTCACTTTGGGGTATATCACTGTTCATGAAAACTGTTAGTCATCAAAGTTCATCAAGGCCGATTATCATATTTGAATCCTAATACTTATTCCAATGATTTTTATATTGCCTGAAAGTTCTATAGGAGTCAATGGAAGCGTGGTCATTTTTTTGTCTCGCCTGAAATAAAGTGTCAAGGAGAGGACTTAGACGGACCAACTGTGGTCATGTGTGTGTGTGTGTGTATGTGATGTGTATGTATCTGTGTGTCCCACTTTCTTCTCGTTAGCCAGGATTCTTCTTCTTCTCCGAAACGGTAAGACCGATTTTAGTGAAATTTTGTAGTATCAGGGTTTGGGTGACACATCTGATGAGATTTTTGGGCAAGAAAGTCACTGGGTGAGGTATCACCCAATTTTTTAATTCTTTGAGGAAGTCAGAGGAATCTATGCAGCATGACAGTGTGGCGTAATGTGGTGGTGTGTGTGGGTGTGCCACTGACGCCTAGCCTTGTAACATGATAACTCAACCACCCACTTTTGGATGGCCATGTTTCATACGTTCGTATCTGGGTTCCCCTAGATGAGTACATGATCCCTATTTGTTGGGTGGGGTCAGGTCAAAGGTCCGAGAGTTCAAGGTCTGGAAAATCTTTTTAACCGATAATTCCAGAATGCCTGCTCCGATCAGCTTCTTAAAATAGTTTTCTTATGGATACAAAGATGACAGGGTAATCGACTAAAACTGGCAAAAGCAAACTGGGCTTTTGGTAGGCTCTTCAAGCGAGTATTGAGCAACAAACATCCGAGAAAGCGCCCTAAGAACAGCGTTTACCATGCTGTTGTTCTGACTACACTCCTGTATGGGCTCTGGAGTCATGTTACCAGCTACCGTCAACATCTGCAACTCTCGAAGCGTTTCCACCACGCTGCCTTCCGCAGCATCCTCCACACTCATTGGAGTGATTTCGTTACAACCACTGATGTCCCTCCAACAGGCGAGGTCCCAAGCATTCAGCACCATGCTGTTGAATGCTCAACTTCGGAGGGCAAGGGCCGGACCAAATGGATGACCATCGGCTGCCACGATTGCACTGTCCATAGCGTCCACTGGCTTACCGCAAATAGAGCGGCCCAAAGAAGCGGTACAGAGACGCTTGAAAGAACTCACTCGCCTTCCCACAAACATGACCTTAGCCAGTTGGGCCCAACCATAGCTGCTTGCCCCCGCCGGCATGTAGGCTACGAATCCACCAGGCTGCCTCCACTTTCGAGGAAACCCCCCTGTCGCCTTGAGGAGCCGAGGAGAAAGAGGAAGCTCGGCAGGCATCAGCCACTTCAGCGCAACCGTACAAGACCCTGTTCTGCACCCGCTGCAGTCGTTCCTGCCTATCTCTTATTGGCCCTACCCTGTCTACAGTCATCATGGTGCCTGCCTTTCCCGACGTGGACAAACCCCATCCATAATTTTCGTTAGCGAACCATCCAAGAGAGAGCAGGAACCCTATTTTTTATTGGTTCAGGTGTGGGTGAATTTGGCCAAAATAAAAAAATTGTGGAAGTCGAATTTTGGCCAATTTTGGCTGTAAACACTATAACTCGAACACTCTACCCACCGATGGATGCAGCTCATACTTGGTATGTGTGTTCCCCATGATGAGTACAATGAACCCGATAGTTTTTGGGGTCAGGGTCCGAGAATTTCCATGAAACTCGGTAATATGGCTTACCTTCACTCTCCCACCATTTTTTTTAAGATCGACTGGATCACTGAGGTCATTCAGTGTGTCTATTTGGCATGGTTTTTCAAATTTCAAGTTTGTCACGGTTCGATTTTTCAATGAAGCTTGATGTGTAAATGGTCCTTTTAGTCCCTCCCAAATTTAACATTGACTTGAGCATTGGGTATATTTCAATTTCATGAACACTGTTTATGTTCATCAAAGTTCTTCAGGCCGATTTCATATGAATCCAAAAAACAATACTAATTAATTCAATGATTTTTTATTGCCTGAAAGTTCTATATGAGCAATCGAACTAGGCGCTGTTTTAAGCTCAAATCTCCCTCTAACCTTGAGTAGTGGGACATTGGCACGGGAACACCTCTCTGGGCATTGACCATAAATTATCATGTCAGGGGGGGATTTGTTTACATAGCTCCCCAGGCCTGTAAACTATCTCTCTTGATGGAATAGTCTGAAAAGTTCGTAACAAAGCAGCCAGTATATGTGGCTATACAGTTGAAAGACTGTTCGGGCTGTTTTTCTTTCACTGAGAACTTATAGCTGTATTGATTCCAGTGTTTTCCAATATTGTTTGTGTTCAGGACATATTATGTTGTGGCCTTATCGCAGATAGTGAAGTGTCTTTATCTGTATGACAATGGAATCTATTGAGTGATTTATGACAAGTAGGGAAGTATAGTTTCCATTTATGATCTGAAAATGTCCAGTTGTTTGCAGCGAAATGTGTCGGCGTCACACTTTTTGTTTCGCTGAACAAATAAACACGGCAAGAGGCTTATTGGTCACTTTTGTCATGTGCGTTTTGTGTATGTATGTATGTATTTATGTATGTATGTATGTATGTATGTATGTATGTATGTATGTATGTATGTATGTATGTATGTTGTATGTATGTATGGGGTGTGTGTGTCCCACTTTCAGTTAGCAGGATCAGCAGTATTCTTAATAAGAGCGATTTTAATGAAATTATGTATGTAGTCTCGGGGTTGAGTGAACACAATCCGCTTCTGATTTTTTGCCCAAAATCACTAATTAAGTAGGGTAGTGAAACCAATTTTATGTAATTTATGGTCATTGCTCGTTAGCAAGATTATCAGACGAACCGTACATGCTATGGTTTTTTATTTGTTTGTCCGGGTTCTTACCCATGCCCTTCATCTAGGAACCCTGCGTATTGATCGTGGATTGATCACCGCGCGCCGGGCGATACTTCGCCGTCTCTTCTCAATCGTGATTTAGTTTGGCACATAGTTACATGCTTTAAGGAGATGACTGATTTAATTTTTCAGCGAAAAGAATATGCTAATTAAGAAGTCTTCCATTTCAGTAATTTGCATACATATGAGACCTTCAGTTTGTTCGGATCTATGGTTATGACCCTTTGATTATTCACAGCAAACCTTTTATTTCCATACGAAATTTGCACATTATGAATTTACGACCCTTCTGAAATAATGGGGACTCTTATGGATTCAAAACCTTATGGATATCGTGCAGACCCCATTCCTGGCACCCCGACTATTTTGGGCGGTTGCCAACCAGGGAGCTCCCTATTTCTTTCTCATTTATTGCCTAGGGACTGCCTGATGCCCCACGAGGGTATTTCATATGTCTGAATTGTGCATTCCTTTTCTGCAGGTGACAGCGTGTGAGAACATAAGGTCTTAATGCACTTGTTATTGCAATGACGCACCCCTACTACCCCGGCAGCGTGAAGTCATTGCACTTAGGTGTTGAACCAACTGGGTTACAAAGACCCATCCCCTCTCTCACTTTGTGACTGACAAATCATAAAAAGTGACCCACCCCACGTTCCCGAAGCCCCATAACCTGCTGTACAATTTGAAAAACAACCGCCTCACCCTCCTTCCCTTTCATGACCGACAACATTGGCAAAATGACCCACATGTGTGTCACCATGCCATTGGACAATGACCACGACGACTTACTTACCGTTGGGTTGTGGGTGTGTTATGCAATTGACAAGTGCATAGTGATAATAGTAATACTATGTAGGTGGTCTGCTCTAGGTCTACTGTTTCATCCATTGGCAGTCCCATCCCACTTTGATCTTGAAATCATCTCATCAGCATAGGGGGACCACGAGCAACCAGCAGATAATATCGATTCTGGGGCGCAATCACTTGAAAGTTACTGTAACGTTTGTGAGTGGAACACTGGTATGTATGGAGAGCTTCCTGATAGGTTTTGCGGCATGGGCGCCTATCCTGGGGGACTGGGGGGACACGTCCCCCCACTTTTCGAAGTGGGGGGCATCATATAAAATCCCCCCCCACTTCTTGATCCTCGATGAAAGCGAAAGTACATGTCCGTTTAATAACACACGGTACCGTTACGTGGCTGGTGTGGGCTTAAAATCTTGAGAAAGCAGCCTCACAGGCAAAGACCACAGTGGCCTCAGTTATTCCGAACCCCATTGCCCAAAATTTCCCCGCGCGCTGCGCCGCGCAGACGACTGTGGCTGTTGCTTCTATAGTGTTTGTGAGCGTGCATTTTGAAGGCAATTCTGCGATATAAGCTTTTATGCAAAGTTTTTCACCTCAGAACCATAAGTGAACTATCTATTTTGTTGTTTTTAAACAAGGGAACACTCACAATAAATTCCATTGAATTATAAACACCAGCGGCGTTGGCCATACGAGGGCGGTGAACGTCCAGACTGCTCCAACACGTTATGGAAGTAAAATCAAGTGCAGATCGTGAAACCACGCTTGAGCAAAGAAAGCACAATCCAGGCATACAAAACTGCCAAGTGGATAAATGGCCCACAATGTCAGCAATTGCCTATTTTTCTCTTGTTCGAGCCGATGATATGCAAACTTTGTCAAGTTTAAGATGTTGTGATTTTATCGATGCCCAAGAAATATTCAAAAACTGCCGCCCGTTTCGTCGGTATCCTGATGGTTGTTTCGCTTCCATACTGTAGACCACGTGCAACCGATAGCTATGAGATCCCGTAAGAACAAAATATTTTGGGTGCACTTTCTATTCTGTTCTCTGGGGACAATAGTTTAAAATTTGCTTCCTTGACAATATCGCATTTCTACCAGCTGAAGGCCTCGATGACGATGCCACTCCCAATTTGACCAATTATATCCTGGCAGTTCAATTTAACAAAACAGTCCCTTGGGCCCAATGATCCGAAAGAGACGCAAACAATTGTGGGGCGCGTCGAGATATTCCCTACATAGTAATGCGCTATATAGAATGATATGTTCTGTTAACACAACCCGGGCACGACAATGTATACTTCTCGCAAGATGAGAAGCATTTTTTTGAGGTCATAGAACTGATCCAGGAAAACCGTGCGATTAGCACCATTTCGCCGTATGTTTGTTCTACCTTCGTGAATTGCAACAAGATCGAACAACTTTGAGATAGTCATTCAAAATTCCGTCAAAGAAACTGGTACACGGGCCTACGAGCAAACGAAAATTACACCGGGTTCTCTGAAATGGGGTAACAGGTCTGACTTCAGGCCTTTCCCCTAGAACCCAACTACGGTGTCCCCTGGAAGTAGGATTCAGGCCAATAACTACAGAAGGGAACGTTATATTGCCAATTGTGGACAGCCCGATTTTTTTTCGTACAAAAAAAAAAAAAAAAACCCTTTTAGCACATGAATTTGCACCTAAAGCCAAACTTTTCAAAGGGGACGGGTAATCTGACTGCCTGAGACCCTCTCACGAGCCCCTAATAATGTTAGCCCTCGCCTAGTCAGAAATGTTAACGCCCTGCTGCCGACAGAGTGACATAAATCTAAGACCTCAGTGGCGGATTCTAAGTTTTCCTTTCTTTCTCTGCAACAGAAATCACAAATCACTTACTAATTTCGCAGGGCGAATACCTTCACCCATTAAATCATTTGGCTAGCCCCAGTCCCTGGACATCGCCCGAGTAACTATAGGCTCCCTCGTTGGGGTCACATTCATAATTGTACATCCAATCTGCTTTGACTTCTGGCAACAGACTCCAAATTGCGTAGGTAGCCCTTTGAGGAGCGCCAGTTATTCTAGCTGAAAAATTCGGCAGAAATTGACCATACTTCGGAAAAATCTGACAGGAACAAGGCAAAATTGAGGAAATGCCCAAAATGGCCTGCTGACTGGCCGAATTTTCGATCAAAAACGCCGAAAAGCACATGCAAATTTTTTTCGCGTGCTTCGCGCACGGGGATGCTTTCCTGTCGTTTAGCCAAATTATGTTCTGCTGCAAAATTTTGTTCACTTGATGTGCTCAAACCAGCTTTTGGCCCAAAAAACTGGCATCACCTTGGCTTGCGTAATAGTCAAAGGGGGCATTTCTCCTGTCTGAAAGTTGAGGGTAACCAGGTGGTCAAGAGTGAAAACACATATGTACGTATGACTTCAAAAAGTTGGGGGTCAACGACCCACAAAGACCCGCGCCCTTGGATTGGAAAGTCCCTAGCCGATACAAACACACCGTATATTTGCTAATGGAAACATTATTTTCATGCATTTTTTCAACCCCAAGTTAGGTGATATTGTCAATCTATTCTATGCCCAAATAGTAATAGGGGTAAAGTACTATGACGGATGCGTACAGAACCAACTTAGCAATCAGTTATAAATCCGGACTGGGTCGGGCCGGGTTGCAGGATAATGTGCGATGAAAACACGAACGAAATACCCAAATTCGAAGAAATAATGGAAGAAATTTGTGAAAATTAAAACCTGAAGAGTTTTTTAATTATGATTTGGGGTGGCCGAATTTTCGCGCCATCAGTACTGATTAAGTTTTTTGTGCCTCAACTGCAATGAAATTCCACTAACTTTTTAGTCTGGGTATGTTGTTCTGCCCCAATTACTGACCTGTTAACGTGCACCGTGCACCTGGTCATTTATTATTGGGTGTGTCGGTGGTTCACAGTGATCATCATATATTGTGATAATCGTCTAAACTGATTCAATTATTGTCTAACAGAAAATAATCGCGTTGGAAAATGCCTTGTTCCACTCATTCCAGATGCGGACCCAGATAAAGATGCTGGACCCCACTAGGGCCCAAGTCGAAAGGATTACCCATGTTTTCATACCGAGTGCTCGAATTGTACATCGAAGTGCATATCACTTTCATCAATGGCCTTTTTCCCCCGCCTTTGTGAATAAATCGATATAACCATTCTTCGAATCATCTTGTTTCACTCGAATAATTTCAGAAGGCTTGGAGGCAAGACTTCCCCCCCCCCCCCCCCAGTTTTCTGAGATAAAAATTCTGGCCAATTTCGTGGAAAATTTGGGAGGATAGAGGCAAAGTGAGACAAAATTGCCTGGATTTTCTGCTGACATTTTCGATAAATGCCCAGAAAACATGCACAAACTTCGCGCGCTTCGCGCGCCTGGTAGTCTTCGATTACTTGCTTTGTCAAAATGCGGCAATATTTACTGCTCCCCAATTGGAAGGGCCCGTACGCCATGGATTTCCTCTTCGATCCCAACCCTGGACCGTTGGGCAGAACCCCTGGATCCCATTATGAACGAGCCAGAGGAGAAAAGTAAAAAAAAAATAACCTGTGTGATATGCGGCAATTAAATCATCTTAGTATGCGTAATGACAACTTTGTGTCTGTCTTTACTCAACTCACACATGTGATAAGTGCTATCGAGTCTGGCAAGGTGCCGTTTCCACCAGCGTCTGGAGGGTATGAAAGCTAAAATTTCTTTGGACGATTCCCACCAACAATGGTGGCTCCCGCTTAGATGGTCCTTTGCGTTTCATTGTCCCCCCCCCCCCCCACTTTTTTCACACGCATCGACGCTGCGGGCTGGAGGAGTCCAGCACTCCCCAGTGGGGTTGCCTGCTCCTTTCTTAGATTCTTGACAGATAGTCTGTAACCAGTGTTGTTAACCCTTTTATCATGGGAGCAATCTGCTCACACATCTGCTCCTGTTACCCCACCTTACCGCCGCTCCCTGGCCGACCCTAGTGGCTGCGCGGACTCTCGCATTAGATTGCTTGACAGTAGTCTGATACCAGTGTTGTTAACCCTTTTATCATGGGACTAGACTGCTCACACATACTGCCTTGCTGTTACCATACCGACCACCTACCTTACCACCCCCTTAGCTGGCCGACCCTAGTGGGCTGCGATGGACCGCATTAGATTGCTGGGCAGATAGTTTGTATACGCATGTGGGTTTAAACCCTTTTATCATGGGGACAGACTGCTCATACATCTGCTCCTCTGAACCCTAGTGCTGCTACGCACTCGCATTAGATTGCTGCAGATAAGTATCATACCAGTGTGTGTTAACCCTTTTTATCATGGCACTAGAATGCTCACCACATGTGCTCCGTTAACCCGCTTCCTGCCGAACCCTAGATTGAGGTTCTTCAATTAGACTTTCAATACCATCCTATGTTGGAACGATCTTGCCACCAAAGGAATAAACTAGCACCGGCATCTGGAAACTTGGAAGTGTCTTCTCTTGTAACAACAGACTAAACTGTTTGTTCGAAGCCATCTACTTTATCATGAGTAGACCGTCACCAGTTTATTGAAGGTGGAACGCCCACATTTTTTCTTTCTTCTGACGTTTTGATGCAACCTCCAGAATTCCCTTTCTTCTTTCGAATCTAATATGTACTGTTGTCAAAATGTCCCTTGGATAATCACCATAGGCGTTCCGCTTTCTGTTTGATCAGGCTTTCCGGATACCTCTAAAATTATTTTCAGTCGTCCTCAGCCTTTGACTGCTTGTTTTTCTCCATGCTATTTTTTGTCTCGCCCGAATGACTTCAGAGAAGACTCATGGGCACTATGGCTGCGCGTGTGTGTGTACGTGTGGATGTACGTGTGTGTGTGTGGCGGTGTGTTATATATGTATGTTGCGTGTGTATGTTGTGTGTGCACACTTTCCTCCCAGTTAGCATGATACACTTTGAGCGGTGAGTGCAATTGCGACACAATTTTCCAGGTAGCATCGGGGTTGGTGTGAACACGATCTGATTCTGTGTTCGGTAAGTATATATGGAAATCCATGAATTACTGTAAAAACTAACGTTTCAAATGCAATGCAGTACATGTTCCGCTTGTCCTGTGACTTAATCTCATTACTTCTAAGGTGAGAGAATGAATACGTGACACAGGGAAATGGGCTAATACTATTGAACTTCCCAGAATGCCGGGACCATATTGAGCCGCCCCGTCGCATGGAGCGAAACTGTAATGAGGACAAATGCACATTATCCAAGTTATAGTTGAAAATTTCAGTTCAGAACGTGTCATGTTCGCTAAACTGACACAAAGGCCGGTTAAACAGAAAATAGTGAAGATAAACTCTATAGTTCCCCGCGTTCCCCAAATGGGCCTATTGCCCCGACAGTGCCTGATAAATATTCCAAAACTTCTTTTAAGTGAACATCCTATATTGAAGCTACATCTGAGGCAGCGATCCGGCGCGCCTCGGGTTCGAACTATGTTGCCAGGTTACTCGCTCGAGTTGAAGATCAGCCGATCCATCCTCCTAAGTTCCTACAGAATATACATAGTGACATAAAATAAATGGGAGACACAAGCCTCATGGATATATTCGAAATGTCTGTTGCAAGAGAATTACGGTACAATTCTGTTGGAGCGGATGATCGTTCTGCCGTCCATCCACTGTTTTGCATTTTCCGTGGGTGCTCTAACGACGCAGCGTCCCCCAAGTGCCCAAGCATTTATGTGCAGTGTAAGAGCGATGGTTTTAAGACCTAAGGACGGTAGCACGGATTGTCATGTGATTGGGTCTGGTATTTATCAATTACGTTTATACAATTATATTAGAGGTTTCAGCTGTAACCCGCTTCTGGCTTCGTTACATTATCAGAAATTACCTGCACCCATTCTACATAGAAAAAGTTAAAAAAAATGAGGAACATGAAAAATGAGGTTTTGACCTAGGGGTTGGGTGAGTCTCGTCGGGGAACTTGGACCCACCGTCGGGGAACCGGAACCCCCCATCGGGTAAATCCTGGCGACACGACTGGATTGCATGCCGCATGGCGCTGCGGAGAGTGGATGGGGTGACAGGCTGAGGGACGCGCCCGCGCTGAGCATGCGCACGACGTACGACGAAAAACACTTCTATCGTACACTATATCCAGTTATGTCCCCTGAAGACTGAGGGTTGTGAATGTGTGACAAGTCTCCATGCTGAGATAAGGCTTTGTCCTCTAATGCTGGGCAAGAATATTTAGCGCACGCTTCGCTGGCTAGATTGTCTTTGGTGGGGTACTGTGGATTCATTGCACATATATAGAGGCTCATTCTTGCCATGATGTTGACAAAAAAATAATGCATGGCTGTTGGTAATCCATTCCATTTTCTATACCTATAGGAAAAATGGAATATGAGATCCAGAGTGAATGTATCCTTCTAACGAAACCCTACATCCAAAACCCCCATTTCCTCTCTTTAAAGAATCATCCGCAGCGCCATGCGCATGCCAATCCCAGTCCTGTCGCCAGGATTTCACCGATGGGGGGGGGGGGGTCGAGTTCCCAGCGGGGGGTCAAGTCCCCGACGAGACTCAACCTACCCCTAGGTCAAAATCTTGTGTTTTTAGTTTTCATTTTGAACGTTCTTATCAAAGAAAAATAGAACGAAAAAATAAAGTACACATTGTGGAGGGCATTGTTTTCTCTGAGTGTTATCCCACGCAATTGAGGTGCCAGTATCCAGTCTGCACCATGCGGGGATAATGCCTCGATCTTCTGTGTTCGGTAAGTATATATGGAAATCCATGAATTACTGTAAAAACTAACGTTTCAAATGCAATGCAGTACATGTTCCGCTTGTCCTGTGACTTAATCTCATTACTTCTAAGGTGAGAGAATGAATACGTGACACAGGGAAATGGGCTAATACTATTGAACTTCCCAGAATGCCGGGACCATATTGAGCCGCCCCGTCGCATGGAGCGAAACTGTAATGAGGACAAATGCACATTATCCAAGTTATAGTTGAAAATTTCAGTTCAGAACGTGTCATGTTCGCTAAACTGACACAAAGGCCGGTTAAACAGAAAATAGTGAAGATAAACTCTATAGTTCCCCGCGTTCCCCAAATGGGCCTATTGCCCCGACAGTGCCTGATAAATATTCCAAAACTTCTTTTAAGTGAACATCCTATATTGAAGCTACATCTGAGGCAGCGATCCGGCGCGCCTCGGGTTCGAACTATGTTGCCAGGTTACTCGCTCGAGTTGAAGATCAGCCGATCCATCCTCCTAAGTTCCTACAGAATATACATAGTGACATAAAATAAATGGGAGACACAAGCCTCATGGATATATTCGAAATGTCTGTTGCAAGAGAATTACGGTACAATTCTGTTGGAGCGGATGATCGTTCTGCCGTCCATCCACTGTTTTGCATTTTCCGTGGGTGCTCTAACGACGCAGCGTCCCCCAAGTGCCCAAGCATTTATGTGCAGTGTAAGAGCGATGGTTTTAAGACCTAAGGACGGTAGCACGGATTGTCATGTGATTGGGTCTGGTATTTATCAATTACGTTTATACAATTATATTAGAGGTTTCAGCTGTAACCCGCTTCTGGCTTCGTTACATTATCAGAAATTACCTGCACCCATTCTACATAGAAAAAGTTAAAAAAAATGAGGAACATGAAAAATGAGGTTTTGACCTAGGGGTTGGGTGAGTCTCGTCGGGGAACTTGGACCCACCGTCGGGGAACCGGAACCCCCCATCGGGTAAATCCTGGCGACACGACTGGATTGCATGCCGCATGGCGCTGCGGAGAGTGGATGGGGTGACAGGCTGAGGGACGCGCCCGCGCTGAGCATGCGCACGACGTACGACGAAAAACACTTCTATCGTACACTATATCCAGTTATGTCCCCTGAAGACTGAGGGTTGTGAATGTGTGACAAGTCTCCATGCTGAGATAAGGCTTTGTCCTCTAATGCTGGGCAAGAATATTTAGCGCACGCTTCGCTGGCTAGATTGTCTTTGGTGGGGTACTGTGGATTCATTGCACATATATAGAGGCTCATTCTTGCCATGATGTTGACAAAAAAATAATGCATGGCTGTTGGTAATCCATTCCATTTTCTATACCTATAGGAAAAATGGAATATGAGATCCAGAGTGAATGTATCCTTCTAACGAAACCCTACATCCAAAACCCCCATTTCCTCTCTTTAAAGAATCATCCGCAGCGCCATGCGCATGCCAATCCCAGTCCTGTCGCCAGGATTTCACCGATGGGGGGGGGGGGGGTCGAGTTCCCAGCGGGGGGTCAAGTCCCCGACGAGACTCAACCTACCCCTAGGTCAAAATCTTGTGTTTTTAGTTTTCATTTTGAACGTTCTTATCAAAGAAAAATAGAACGAAAAAATAAAGTACACATTGTGGAGGGCATTGTTTTCTCTGAGTGTTATCCCACGCAATTGAGGCGCTCCGTAAAATAGGGTCGGTTTTAGTAGTGATAACCACAGGAAATGCCTGGGCACTGTGCGAAGTATTTGCGACGCGAGAGCACACCATCAAACCATAAGGCAAAAAACCCTCAAAACAAGTGGTTAGCGGCAAAAAGGTAATCCCCAAAAGAGTTGTAATAACTCCTCTGGCATGCCATGGAGTATTTAAAAATTAAATTAGTACGACTTGTGTACTTATGTAACCCTTATGCCACGAATGTATAGGTATGTAGGAAGATAGGAAGAGGGATCGCTGACTTGAACTGAAGTTGAGGCGCGCAAAGCGCTCCCGAAAGTTTTCAGCTTGAAATAGGATTTTCGCTATGAAGAAGGGTGGAAATATTAATTCTGTCGGGGCAATGGGCCCTTTGTCGGGGTGTGTAAATTTTAGCGATCGACGAACGAAGTGGAAAAATTAGGAGCGGCTCTCCCGACGGGGAGCATGCCGCCCTTGCCCTCCCCCCCCCTACGCTGACCGCCACTGAGGGATACGGATATATCCAAAGCTGGGGCATCTTGACCTCATGAAAGTCAAGGTCAAGGTTCATCAAAGGGGCATTTTAATATGACCTTGGGTATTCCACTTCCGGCCCCACCATTGTAATTGTCATCGTTGGACGAATGTTGACCAACTTATTTATAGTGATCAGTGACTGCTGGTGCTCATGTTGGTCCTTGTGAAGGTCAAGGTCAAAGGGCATTAAATTGGCACAATTGATTCGACTTTTGTGCTGCGTTGCCTTTTTGTCCCCAATTGTACAGTTTAAATTGATAGATGTTGACTGAACTGGATAAGTAATTGAGTGTGATGGAGTGCTGGGCACTTCTTAACTAAGGATTTCTAGATATAAACCGTTATTAGGTGGGTACAGTAGATACTGCATGCAGCCGGGCAAAAACCCCATAAGGCACATGCACATCTCGATTTTTTTGCCCTGTGTGGTGCAAATCCCCATGTTCACTGAAAAAAAAAAAAAGACATGTCAAATGAATTAAGACAGTTGGAAATAAGCTATTGTGGGTGAAATGTTGGTAAATCTCTCCCTACAGAGCGAAACTTGATGTATTTTCTTTTGAAATTCAAGTACAGTTATTTTGTTATGATAGGCCGATAGTGTTAATTAACAGGTAAAACAGCAAATTCAGGCGAAAGTTTCAAGGGCCCCTACAGATTAACACACAACTCTGAATTGGTCTTGTGCAATGAAATATTAAGTCCATTCGTGCAGTTTGAGCTACAGCACCATTATTGCTATAGTTACGGTGATGCAGCAGTAAATCATTCAGCCCCAAATGCTCACTTGTAATCGGCCCATTTTGGTTAGGGATAATAATTTCCTGTTTCCATTAGTTCCATGAAACGTTTACAATGTCATGTTGCCATGGTGACCTTCAAGCAGGACGTAGCTAGGGTCATATGATTGGGGGGGGGGGGGGGGGGGGGGGGTATGAGATTAAAAAATTCCAACTGGCTAGATTCTTTTTTCCAACTAACCCCAACCCACTAACTGAAAAGGGGCATTTTGGGCGTTGCCTTTTTTGTTATTGGGGGGGACTCCTGTTTTATTTAAGAGGTTTGTGAAAAACTGACATCAAAGCTCGAGTAAGGTACACAAGATAAACAACAGCATATAAACAGTGTACTTATATAACCAAGTGCTAAATGTGCTTTTATTGTGCATTCAGACTGCCTTACTTATTCAGGGGCGGCGCCCAGGGTCCGATGATTGGGGGGGGGGGGCATCATATTAGTTTTTGACGAATCGGTCTTTGGAGACGAAGCATGGGGGAGGGGGGTCTAAGGGGCATATTAGTTTTGGACGAATCTGTCTTTGGCTACGAATAGGTAGGGGTTAAGGTGTCCCCCTACCCTTTGAAATTTTTGTTGATGTTTAAGCTTCCTTAGATGCATATGGCGTATTTTGGTCACTTTTCACACTTTGGTATTGTTAATTGGCGAATTGAGAGGTCAAATTAGGTGCCAGTTACCAAAAAAGGAAGGTAACCGTTTCAAGTTAGCCACCAGTTGAATATACTTGTACTCTTGTTTCAATTGCCGCTTGAATTGGCATTAAGATGTGAAATACAATCACAAGCGCATCTAGGCTATTGAAGCCGTTAATTCGGGCCCTTTTCCCGAATGCTACAATTGAACATCAGCGATGACTGTGTGTCGGAATGGAATGCCTTCACCCACAACTTGAAATTAGTCAGTACTGACGTGTATTTCACTATCCAAGGACTTCGGGATGACCTATGATTGAAGGGTAATATACGCGCCCACTTACAACCGTTTAAAAAATCTCTCCTCATCAATGGCGTCACCAGACTTTCAGACTGGGGGGAGAGGGGCTCTAGGGGCACAGACATTAATGGGGGGCAACAAGAAACTATCTAGCGGAAGCGCCACCATTTGGTTTTGGCGCGGAGCGTATAAGAAAATTTTGGGTGCTCAAGCCCCCAGATAGCCGGGGAAAGGACCTCTCCCAGCGTTTTTAGGCTGCATATACCAAGCTTAATCTGGGCATATTGGGATCACAAATTCTGTAATCGGTGGACAATTTAACATTTGGTCAGACCTCGATCTTATCGCTGCTCCGACTTTTTGGCCAGAATAGTAAATAATGTGTGCCTTCACACTAATGTTCACCCAGTGAGCGCGAAAGCGCGCAATTTTTTATGGTGGTTTTACGCACAATCGGACAAAACAGGATCATCACCAGAAAAATGGGAAATTTAGCTAACTTTGCTCTACTGTCCCAACATTGATTGACGTCAGTAGCAGTTACCTGGAGAAAAACATGCGGTTGAAAATCGAAACAATTGATAGCCGAAGAGCAACTGACGTCCAAAACGCGCTAAAGGTTTAGTATCCAAAAAGAGTTGACTGTAGTTTTCCGGGTCAATGAGAATGTGTTGTATAATTTCAGTATTTGACCCGACAGATATTGATTGTTATTTTTTTCGGGGGCCAATGACGGGGTAGAAAAGTCCATAGCTGCTGCGAAGATGACTGGAAAGCGACGGGACAAATCCCCACTATAATACACGCGCGCGAAGCGAGAAAATTCTTCACCTTTTATCGCATTCGATGCGAATGACAAATACTGTTTTCTGGAGATATTCGTTTTGTGTTTTGCCAGATTATTTAAACGGTAGTTTTCCCGGGGAATACTGACAAAGACTATTTTTTGACGCCGGGACGACAGTTGGAACTACCTCACCCACCCATACCAAACAACATTGCCAATGCATTTCATCAAAAAATATTGTGGCTCTCAAAAATCTGAATTGGGGGGGGGCATGCCCCCCGGCACCCCTGTGCCGGCGCCACGTGGCCTTCGTAGCACTCTCGGTATTTGGACGTTGGATGGGCAGGGGCCGGTGGGCGCACAAGCTCACGACTGGACACACAGCACGACTGCAGTGCCGAATCGTAAGTCCAATCAGTGGCGTAGAACGTATGTTGAGCGGATGTTGATCATGGATCTGGGGGAAGGGGTTAAGGGGAGGGGGTGTCCCCTCCCATTTGCAAAATTTTGCATTTCCCGGGGACCGTAGATGCAATTTGGTTGCAATATAGCCCTTCCAAAACCATCTTCAACCTCATCCCAGAAATAATTTCGCATTTTCACAGGTCCTAGATGCGATTTGTTCGTCTCTGCCGAATCGAATCGAGGGCAGCCAGCAATTAGGATTTAGTAAAATTAGATCTCACTTTTTCAGAGGAGGATCGCCCGAATTCCCCCCTCCCACAGAATTTTTGCATTTTCAGGTGGCTTAGATAGAAAATCTGAATGCATTATGACACTCAGAACTTTCACTTTTCGTTCCATGAATAATTTTTTTCTGCAAAATTTATTGAGTTCCCATGGGCAGTAAGTAGGCTCTTTTACTGGGGTTGTGTATATTCCCTACTGACAGCGGACCGCAAACAAAGGCATACGGGACTATTCAAATTTAGAGGGCTTCTTCATAAATTTTCATTACTGGAAGCACAAGGGAGGAAGATGCCATTCTTTAGTAGGGTGCAAACTATCTAAGGCGGAGCGCCACCTATGGTGGCGCGGAGCGTCCAAGCAATTTTTGGTTCGCGCAAAGCCCCCAACGGCCGAAAATTTAAATCTCCCAGGCGTTTTGGGCGCATATACCAAGCTTCAAAATTGGGCATTTTGTGATCAAAAATGTTTTAATCCGGTGGAAAAATTTGAACACTTTAACAAGATCGGTTTAATCGCTGCCCCGACTATGTCAAAACAGTGTGCTCCTAGTGTGTATACTAGTGTTTACCAAGTGCACGCTGAGCGCGCATTTTTTTTTTTTGGGGGGGGGGGGGGTTCCCCGACACATCTGGACAAAGACCGGGATCTCGATGTCCACGATCCAGCTGACTACGCAGAACGTCTATTGGTAGGTTTGCATGCGGAAATTACAAAATGGCACTAGCATAAAAAATGTGAAACTGCTTACGGGTCAATCGCAAGATTTTTCCAAGCTTTTTCCGTAGTGGTGTACGGAATCTTAACCCTACCTAAGCTCTAATCATAACAATAAACACAAGATTGTCATACCCAATACGGAATATGACAGTCGTAAATATGCGTGTTAATTGAAGGAAAGAAGTATTGTTATTGCGCGCGAAGCGAGCAAAAAATTTGCACATTATCGAATATTGATTAAAAAAAAATAAATATATTACAATTCTTTGTTGTAATTGTATACACCGTTTTTACACGAATAGAAAAATTCCGTTGCGGTGAGTTGGAAATTTCCGAAGTTGATGGGCCTCGGACCGTCAGTCGTAAAAATTACAATCGACGATTCTGTCAGAAATACAAACTGGATATTCGAAATTCCAAATGCAAGGTCGCTCATGACCATTTTGGGGGGGTGAGACACCCCCCAAACCCCCCCCCACCCCCGCTCGCGATCCGGTCCCCTGGGCATGCTATCCAAGAGAACGAGGGTGCCGGAATATGCAGGTGTACGGGGGACTCTATGAGATATACTATACCAGGACCCGGAGTTTATACTGACCGTTGGACCCTCTTCATTTCGAACATACGCGCGCGCGCGCTAGCAAGGAGCAATGGAGCTGTTAGCGTTACCGTTAATTGTTATACTGTGTTAGGCCAGCGCATGGCCGCGCCGCCGCTGCAAATTCAAGCTTGTTATTGCACCGGTGCACCGCGTACGTTTACGAGTACGACACTAGTATGAAAGTTTCTATTTATATTCCGGATAATAATATATAAACTACTACCAACCTATGCTTGTGTGGCTATCAATCCGGTCGATTCGAGGGGTTAAAAGACAGTAAAGTAGTCCTCTATTTTTTATTTTGAGGAGTCATATCACAGTAGCCTAAGTGGTTATCTAACCAGTGTTAGTCGAGACGGGCACATAGGAGACCGAGGAACAGAGGGTGTCGAGGACTCAATACGACGAGACCAGGAGCACAATGAGACCGAGACCAGCAAGGTCCGCGACCGAGACCGAGACCAATGTATATTAGCCTAAGTCAGTTGTATGGGCAACAATTTGAATTTCCGAACTGTATTGTAGGCCTATTTACATTCACATGATCTATTTTAAACTGGTAGTCGAATACCGACCACAGAATATTTTTTGCCGACGGGACAAGACGTTGGAACTACCTCACCCCACCAATACAAACAACATTGGCTCAAATTGAATTTTCATCAAAAAAAAGATTTGTCGGCTCAAAAATCGCTTGGGTGTGGGCATGCCCCCCGTGGCCCCCTGTGCCGGCGCCACTTGCCTTAGTAGCACTCTCGGTATTTGGACGTTTGGGGCAGGGGCCCGGCTGGGCGCCACAAGCCACGATGGCACACAGCACTGACTGCAGTGCCGAATCTTAAGTAAACAATCAGTTGGGAGTAAAGAACCGTAATTGTGCATGCGGGTGTTGATAATGGATCTGGGGGAGGGGTCTAAGGGGAGGGGGTTGTCCCCCTCCCTTTGCAAAATTTTTGCATTTCCCGGTGACCGTTAATGCAAGTGGATGCAATATAGCCCTCCAAAACACTCACCTCATCAAAATAATTTCGCATTTTCCACATGTCCAGATGCGATGTTTTTTCTGCCGAATCGAATCGAGGGCAGCAGGCACAGACATTAGGATAGTAAAAATAGATCTCACTTTTGCAGGAGGAGCGATCGCCGATTCCCCCCTCCACGAATTTTTGCATTTCAGGTGGCCTTAGATGCAATCTGATGCATTATGACACTCCTGACATTCACTTTTCGTCCATGAATAATTTTTTTCTGCAAATTTCTTGAGTTTCCATGGGCAGTTAAGTGGACTCTTTACTGGGGTGTGGTGTTTGTAATTCTTACCTGAAGCGGCCCCGCAAAACAAGCATACGGGACTATTCCAATTAGAGGGCATTCTATCATAAATTTTCCTACTGGGAGCAACAAGGGGAGGCAGAGCCATTTCTTAGTAGGGTGCAAACTATATGTAAGGCGGAGCGCCACCTATGGTTGGCGCGGAGCGTCTCAAGAAATTGTTGGTTTCGCGCAAGCCCCCAAAACGGCCGAAAATTATCTCTCCCAGGCGTTTTGGACTGCATATACCAAGCTTCAAACATGGGCATTTTGTGATCAAAAATGTTGTTCGTAATAGGTCGGATCTGGAAAATTTGAACACTTTTCCAGACCTCGGTTTAATCGCTTGTCCCGACTTTAATGTTCAAACCGTTTGGGCTCCCTAGTGTGTACTAGTGTTACCAGTGCAAGCTGAGCGCGCTTTTTTTTGTTTGGGGGGGGGGGTTCCCCCGACACAGATGGAAGACGGGATCTCGTATGGTCCACGCCCCAGCTGACTACCCAGACGCTATTTGTATGTTTAGGCATGCGGAATTACAATTGCACTAAGCCGTAAAAAATGTGAAATAAATGTTAAAGGGTCAATTCGCAGATTTTAAAGATTTTCCGTTATGGTTGTACGTGATATCAATCCCTACCCTAATCTCTAATCATAACCAATAACACAATGGAGTTGTCATAAATACGGACAGCTAATTGCAGTCGTAAATATGCGTGTCTAATTGAAGGAAGAAGTATTGGTATTGCGCGCGAAGCGCGCAAAACTTTTGCACATTATCGAATATTGATAAAAAAAAATAATATATATTACCAATTCTTTTGTTGTAATTGTATTACACCGTTTTTACACGAATAAAAATATTCCTGTTTGTTGAGTTGGAAAATTAATACTAAGTGACTTGGCCTCGGACCTCAGTCGTAAATATACAATCTGACGATCTGTCAGAAATTCCAACTGGTATAGTTCTCGAAAATTCCAACTGCAAGCTTGATCTGACCATTTTGGGGGGTGAGACACCCCCCACACCCCCCCCCCCCGCTCGCGACGTCCCTGCATGCTATCAAGAACGAGGTGTCCAGGACTATTGAAGGTGTCGGGACTAGCAGATATACTATACCAGGACCGAGTTTATACTCGGACCGTTGGCCCTCTCATTTCTACATACGCGCGCCCGGCGCGCTATGCAAGGAGCAATGGAGATGTTATGTTACGTTAAATGGTTTTACTGTGTTAGGCCAGCGCCTGCCGCGGCCGCCGCTGCAAATTCAAGCTTGTTATTGCACCGGTGCACCGCGTACGTTACGAGTAAGGACCACTAAGTTATGAAGTGTTCTTTATATTCCGATAATTAATATGACAAAACTACTACCACCTATGCTTCTGGGTAGTCAATACGGTCGATTCGAGGTTAAAAGAACAGTAAGTAGTCCTACTATTTTTTTTTTTTGAGGAGTCATCTTCACAGTAGCCTATAACGTGGTATCCTAACCAGAGGTGTAGTCGAGACCGGCACATCCTGAGACCGAAGCACCCGAGGGGTCGAGATCTCAAGACCAGAGAAAAGGAGCAATAACTTTCGAGACGAGGAACCAGCAAGGTCCGAAGATCGAGACCGGGACCGAAGTATTCTAGAATAGTCAGTGTATAGGGCAACAATTTGAAGTCCGAACTGTAGTGTGGCCTATTTACACCCACATGCCCTATTTGACATGATAGAAAAAACTCTTGGGCTCATGGATACATTGCTTTTCTACAATCTGCCCAAAACAAGTCAACACTTGGGGGAGAATAGTAGGCGGATCAAGGTGCTTGCATGCCAAAGGTCCGGGTTCGAATTCCAGACGATCAGCACCGGGCGGTTTTTCCAGAAGTGGAGGTATTTGCAGTTCGACTGGCGGGTCCTGTCGTAGGTTCCTGGTCATGACTGTTGAGCAGTGGGCTGAGTTGGTAACTTCGGGGGTTGTTTCGGGCGCACTTGCAATAGGTTCTCTTCGGTCGGCTTTTTGAGCAGTCGCGTCGAACATCTTCCAGGTTCTCAAGGTTATGAGAAAGTGGTCAGGTCCTGAGTTCAATGATGTACGTCGGAGGGACGTAAAATTGCGGTTCCCGGGAGCAGGATGGGTCATCCATGCCTCATATTCTGAGCACTAGTCGAGAAGAGAAGGCGAGTTGTGCCCGGTGCTTCATCCTACGATCAAAATTCGGTTAGGGTTCCACGCTGAGTCAAATTGGTCTCCGTGAACCGTTCGCAGCAATCAAATCAAATCAAATCAAATTCTTTTCGATCATTCCCCACAGTTTGAGGAGGACTAGGTCGACCACTGAGCTAATAAATCAAGGGTGGTGCCATTTGAGCATCCGCCCAGCCCATTCCGTCAGCCCTTCCCCCAATTCGCCAAATTAACGTGAAGCCTGAACCAAACTACACAACCCTAATCCAGTTAAATAAAATGTAAAAATCAGTTGTGACGACCCCCTCCCGCCAGATGCAGAGTAAGACTTACCTCTATGTCTTCAACAGTTACTGAATATGGTAACCGATACAAGTCACATTGCCACTGCGCTCCCTGGAGGAGCCCCCCCCCCTTCCCGCCTCTTCACTTGGTCTTAACTCTCTTACTTGGCCTGGGAGCATTCTTTCGCTGCATCCTTCATTGCAAGCATTCAGATACTAGGCTTCTAAACCGGAAGATTAGTGATCATCTCTCTGTCTCTGTAAATCCAAATAGCTTCTTATGTCGTCCCCCCCACACCCTAGAAACACCACTTCATTATTGGCCAGGTGGGGGAGCTTATGGTCCCATCCCATAGCCCCATCCTGCATTCAAAATCATACCAATAACTTGAACTTCTAATGCATCAATTAGCTTTTGTCATATGATGGATGACCAATTTCATATACCAATACTTGTATGTTTTAGGCCTCATTGTAGTTGTAAAATGAGAATTCAGTGTTAGGACAGGTTCCTAATTGTGGCCTTGTACAATCCGAAGGTGGTAGTTTCCAGCTCATCAACAGTTGCACATACCCCCTGGACACATAAGCACACTGGCTAGCCTAGGATACTTTACTTCGTAGCCTGAATGGCTATAACGTTCTAATCAAAAACTTCATTGATTGACAAAGGCATAGCTACTTCCTGACAGAGTATCCAATAAAGCATCCAAGGTCCAGGGGGAATGATGACTGAAACACTTCCTCATTCATGGACTGTGCACCAATGTCCGACTCAACTTTCGCGAAACTGGTACCAATGTCATAAATGTCAACCCTCTTATCTACCTGATTATAACGGAGATAGTAGCGCGGTATCAAGTGTTCGCTTGCATGCAACAGGTCCCGGGTTCGAATTCAGCCGATCAGCACTGGAGGCGTTTTTTCCAGAAGTGGCTGTATTGCAGTTCGACTGGCGTGTTCCTGGTCCTGGTTGCCTGGTCCTGCTGTTGAGCAGTGAGCTTGGTAATTTCAGTGGGGTTGTTTCGAGGGCACTTGCAATAGGTCTCGTCCGGTCGCGGATCCGTCCGCGTCGACAATCTTCCGGTTCTGAGAAGTGGTCATGTCCTGGAGTCACTGATCGTCCGTCGGCATGGGGACTTAAATTCGGTCCCCGTAAGCAGGGATTGGTGTCACGCCTGCCTAGATACTCTCTCTGAGCACTAGTCAAGAAGAGACGGCGAGTTGTCGCCGGTGCTCATCCACGATCAAAAATTCGGTTAGGGGTCCACGATGAGTCGAATTGGCTTCCTGAACCCGTAGCAAATCACTCACTCAAATCTGGAAAATCGAGCCGAATTCATGTTCACGTTCATAACAGTGAATAATATTTGATAGTCGTGTAGGCTACTGCAGTTCAGCTAAAATTTAATTACCAAAAATACTGCTCTCACCTCCCCATGAAATTAGTAATTGAATCACTAAATATTCACCTCTCCTTCTCTTCTCTCCTGCTGCGCTGGAGAGTTTGTATGGGGTAGCATACGTAATGGGGTTCCCATGTTTAAGGCCCAGGTTCTTCTGTATTCATTCATTTTATCTCAAACCACTATTCTTGTTAGGCTATTGTGATCCGCCAGTCATTCTAGCTATCTATCTACTACTTCCTGTGTGTCCACAATTGAATCTTGGGCTCCCTGCACATTGTCCTTTTGGCTGCCATTGATAATCTTTGATTGAGTTGACCAACTTGGACCTAATGGTCATTGACCTCTAGGACATTTGGTGACCTTGTGAAGGTCCAAGGTCAAAGCTCATTAAAGATCACTATTTGGCAATTTTGTTCACAATTACAATGGTCATCTTCTCCCAAAAAAGCCTTCGATTGCATTTAAACTCATCATAATTTTTCTTGATTAGTGCTCCTTTCGGTTGTCACCAGATTTTTGATGTTACTAATATACATACCATTGGAGTTTAAACAGTAACATCTGGTGCAAAGAATTATCATAAGGCCCCCTTAACGGTCATACTTTGATGGCTGTGGGATCGAACTTGGAAAACAATTTTCATTGACCCCTGGGAACAAATTTGACCTTGTGAAGGCAATCACAGGTCATTTAGAGTGTAATAGAGGCTACTTGGTTGAATCTACAAATGCTTTTTGCCTATGAAAGAGGATTGGATGTTCTCAATTACATTCTAATGATTTCTCAAAAAACAAAACAAAAAGAAAAGTACTCTCCATGGCATGTTCACAAAATTCACATGTCATTTTATCTGAGGTTTTAAGATTCATTTTATGGAAAAGTTGACATATTTGATATTTCCCATGAGCCTTGTCCTTGCTTCATATGCAACGGAGAAAAGACCTCGCAATCTAGTTGTTATTGTAGATTCGTTTGTCACATGACCTCAACCAGAAATACCAATTCCAAGCCGGACCCGAGCGATTCGCGTCATAGACACCCGAAGAAGGGCGATTCCATTAGTAATATGCGTTTCCCATAGTAAGCAGTGAGATATGGAACTTGATTCATGAAGGATATATTTTAGAAATGAAAACTTTTTCGAAAAATGAAAATTTTTATGTAAATCGCGATAAATAGGACCGTTGAGATCTCGAATGAAATCAAGGTTTTTGGAGGCATACTTAGCAGCGATATTTTGGCACAATCTTCTGCATACTATATATTGTGTGTCAGAAATCGTTACGCTGCAGGACATGAGAGAAAACACTATTTTTACTTGTTTACAATAGACATTGAGTCATGATTCGCAGCACTGGTGACAGTACACATCCTATGTTAACCATGTTGAAATGGGACCAAATTCACTGTAAAATTCACATTAAATCTGCAATCCTGAAAAAAAACATTTGAAAAATTCATCAGAAATGAAACAGGGGTATGGTAGATCGGGTTTTGATTACAAACACATTTCACAAACGATTGAATAATGTTATTGGCAAGGTGGGTCTTGCAGATATTCACTGTTCTGATTAGGCTAAGTGATGGGTCCCTGTAGAAAAATCTAGCAAGTTAGTAGCGTAGGCCTTATGCTGGAGGCCTACCTTTTGGGAATTAATAGAGCCATTGAGAAAATTACCATTGTCGTTCTTTATTTGTTCACACAGAATACAATTTTGCATGGACAGAACATTCACACTATGGCCCCAAAAATGTTGCCGTTGAAGGATTCACCCTTTCGGCGGACAGCACGAGCTATGGGATGTGGAAGCAGGGATAGGAACGGTTTATGGCATGGGGTAGCATCATCTAGGGCATTGTACCCACTGTTTTACGTGTAACTTTGTAGCAGTAATCGCAATGCACTCCATTAGAGAGTCAGGGAGACAAACTTGGGCCACGAGGGAGGTTTGTTGAGATTGGTATTAGGAGTGAGGTCAGGGATTAGGAGTGAGGTTAAAGGTTACAGTAGGTTTTAATGTTTTGTTACACAAGATACTGTGATAACATCTCAATGGGAATTGACTCTACTCCAGGCCCAATTCCTGACAACTGTTTGTAACATTATCTAATACATCGATCAAGTACACATGGGTATACAATTACACCTTGACCGTATGCAAAGCATGCCGTTTTTGTTTCGCCTAAACTGACAAACTTTATTTTCAGCAGGATTTTCTGAAACGGTAGGGCCAATTTTGACGAAATTTTGTTTAGTATCAGGGTTGAGTGAACACGATCTGACTAGTTCATTGGGCGCAAAAAAACTCACCATAAGGAGGGTAATTGGCCTAATCTATAATATTCATTGTTTAGGCATCGTTACAAATTCCAGGTGAACTGTAACTGTTAGGTACCTTGGTTTTGCACTATGTAGGATATGAGGGTTGATGACTGATAGATTTACAGGCTCAAAATATCTAATTTAAATTGTCTATTTGCATAATTATGTGAAATTACATTTTTGTAAGAATTTTCCTGAACTTGACAGTGAAATATGGTCTAATCTAGTCCCGAATTATTCAACAGAGATTCAGAGGTCGATGTATTCATTCACTGGTCTATTTGCGTAATTTATGCAAAATCATGAAGTGGGTTGGATTTTAATGAAACCTGGTCGGTATGGGTTACCTTCAGGTTCAAACTTTTTTCATCTTAGATTCTGGGTCGCTGGCGGTCATTCAACTACTGTCTAATGTTGCATAATTTAAATGCACAATGCTAAAGTTTGCCCAATCCCATGAAAACCTTGTCGTATGACTTATCCATTCCAACATTCTTAAATGAGACTGGAAGTTATCCAGTTGTTGATTTTTATGAAGCTTGATGTGTGTGGTCTAACCTTTAGGTCCTTTTTTTTTTTTTTAAGTTGACGTCGAGTCACTGGGGGGTTATTCAGTTGTATAATTTGCTTCATTCATGCAACAGTTTAAGTTGGTTCGTACCCTTCAATGTGTAGAGTGTGGTCCACCATTGTCCTGAGATGTATTTGCAATGAAAAATGGGTCCATGAAAGTTAATATTGTGTCTCATTTGCGAAAGTCAACAATTTCAGTCATATTTCCACAGAACCTATACTCCTTCGGTGGATATGGTCAACCAATTCCGATGAAAATTTGCAATTGTTCACTGGTTATTAGCCTGTTGATGCTAATACAAAAAATCAAGCAGCAAGATGGAATGCCTTGTTATTGTTTGCATTGTGCTAATAACAAAACCATCGCGTGCACCAGGCGGGACACTGGTGGGTTGATCGCCTATACCTCTGAACCTCGTTCTGAACAAGTGAAGTTTACAAATAATACAGAATGTCTAATTTCCCCAAATAGCCGATGGACGAACAATATGTTCATTTATTTTTACTGGCCTAAGTTAAGCCTGGCCTTGGGGCTAAAGTGGGCTAAATGAAAACTGGTAAAGTTAAACTACAGTAGTTCCAGTACAGATTACTCCTCATGACTGACGTGTGTTCAGTGGGTTACACACACGTCCACATAACAGACATTGTTGTTTACATTGGGAGTATTCATTCCTCTGTTAGGACTAGTAAATAGGCCTCAGGCCAAGGGCATATGGCCAACTATTTCTTGGGTTTGTATGCCTAGAGTTCAACCTACTGCTTTCCACAAATTTTAGACAACAACCATTTTCAGGCCAAATACCCATTCGCTGCCTAATCGTATCCATTGAATGGTTCGGCCACCACGGCTGGATGTTTGGGCCGCCTGCCTAAATATAATCAACTTACTCCTAATTAAAGGCATAATTTTACCGCGATACGAAAAATGGAGAAAAATCACGGAAATCGGCAGTAGAAAAGGATTTAACAATTTCAAGTATCTGTCCCAAAAATAGCCTAAAGTCAAACTGAATTGGACGTTAATCACCAAAAAATAATAATATTTTATTTTTCATGAAAAATTCCTTACTCGGATCAGTAAATTGAGCGAAATAAAGACATATTTTGACCACCTACCGCGAACCAACTTACTCCTAATTAAAGGCATAATTTTACCGCGATACGAAAAATGGAGAAAAATCACGGAAATCGGCAGTAGAAAACGGATTTAACAATTTCAAGTATCTGTCCCAAAAATAGCCTAAAGTCAAACTGAATTGGACGTTAATCACCAAAAAATAAATAATATTTTATTTTTCATGAAAAATTCCTTACTCGGATCAGTAAATTGAGCGAAATAAAGACATATTTTGACCACCTACCGCGAACCAACTTACTCCTAATTAAAGGCATAATTTTACCGCGATACGAAAAATGGAGAAAAATCACGGAAATCGGCAGTAGAAAACGGATTTAACAATTTCAAGTATCTGTCCAAAAATATCCTAAAGTCAAACTGAATTGGACGTTAATCACCAAAAAATAAATAATATTTTATTTTTCATGAAAAGTCCTTACGCGGATCGTAAATTGGCGAAATAATACATATGTTGACCACCTCCTAACCTAAGCGCGATCTGCACAACTTCATCACTTAAAATCAGAGCTAAGCACACAGGTTGAAGCATACCCGTTTTGTTACGCGGCAGACGTTATTTCACAACATGATCGGTAGCGGTCATCGAAGGCATGGCATGCTCCATTCAATCCTGTCACGATGTAACTTTAATATGTGCATCAATTAAGGGATAAACTGCAACTGGGAGACTTTTACTGGTGAATAAACGGTCGAGACTCTGAATTTAGGTAAATAACGGATGTGGCGCAGCCGAGTTCGTTATTACGCTAATTCAGAGTCCGAGACTGTTTATGAACCAGTAAAAGTCGACCTGCTGTAGTTTATTCCTATTCTACAACCCGCAAATCAAGAAGTATCCAACCGATAGAGATATCTATATCGCTAGATCTATATCTTTGGATCTCTAAACAGTAAACACCCAGTAAACTATTGCGTTGGTTTATTGAGTTTTATTGAATAAGGGTCAGGAAGGAAAATCCTCATAAACGACCCCGGAGCCAACAACATCCCAGGAAAGAAAATGAACCAAACCACTAAATCATCGCGCCCATGATTCCTAAAATAATCAAGAACGGTTCTGTGAACGCATTCACACTCTTAGAGAGAACACCTTTTCAGAAGACAGTCCCCTCATTGATCACCCTCTGCGAGAAGAAATATTTACGAATGTCCGGTCTGCAGCGTTGCCCCGAAGCTTGAGACCCGGGCCTCGATTTTTGCAGTAACATTGGAAAATCAAAGAGTAGTGGAAGGACAGCTATCGAGTCCATGGACCATTTTGAAAACCGAATCAAGTCACCCCGATTCGCCTCAGCTTCATGGTAGTTAGACCGAGACGCCTTACTCTTTCCTCGTAGGATAAATTTTTCACACAGTCAATCATTCTAGTTGCCCTACGCTGAACGTTTCAATAACCTGCTTGTCTTTTGCAAAGTAGGGATCCCACACTTGTACAGAATATTCCAGGTGCGGCCTCACCGTTTGCTTAAACTGCCTTACAACAATATCATTATCAAGGAAACTAAAGTGACGCCTGATCAAGCAAGACCATTACCTCTCTAGCAGCTTTAGGCACACTTCTGCTGGAAGGTTTTTCCAAGAAGAATCAAAACAATCCCCCAGATCTTTTTCTGAAATCACCTCCTGAATTTGGCCATTTAACTTGAAGGAAGCGTTGCGATTGTGGAAAACAACTTGCCTAACACTGAAGCCCCCGTACATTAAGGTGAAGACCATCCTTAGCAAAAAGATCCTCCTTCCCCAAGAAACACGAAACATCCACAACCTGACCGCCCTCCTAAGCGCACCCCTCTAATTCTAACCACTGTTGAGACATGCTATTCATCCTACTGCAACACGACCGTCAAACTAGGGAGAATGCCAGAAATCGCGACTTTCGACCTAATGGACTTCAGCCTGCACACAGTTTCACAGAATCGGGATCTTAGGACGTCCTGACTGCACCAGGAGAGAATATTAGTGACTATCTCGACAACCAACACCTCCTCATCTCCACGATCCTATTAACCCTACTCACTAATATTCCTCCACACTTGCTCCGCGAAGACAAAACACGCGTACGCTTCAGCTATCTAGGCGGACTGAACTGAATTCGCTGTCAACATAGCCGGACAATCTTGAATCCCCCACCCAGCAACACTTCCCTTTCACCTTATCCCTACCCACCAGTCCACCTTCACTTCCATCAACCTCGACTGAAACCACCGGCTCAGACTGTAGCCCCTCCTCTGTCTCGCACCCGCCCCCACGCCATCCAACTGGACCCCCCTGCCATTGCCTCCTCAACTGCAGAACACTAAAACTATTCCTAGTGTCAAGGCCTAGAGGGACCAAACCACTACTTCCATTGTATCGGCAGCAGCGGCCCTCCTCCTACTCTTCCCATTGACACTCACGGGCCCCAAGCCTCGCTTCAAGCTCAGCTAGTGATATGCAATTCTTACATCTATTAAATATACCATCCGCACCTTAGGTCCTACAAAGCTCACCCCTTAAAACTCAAAGCCCGGATTCAAAAACTCAATCCAATATCGCAACCCTGACAGGATATCAGAGCCTATCCTCCCTCCCATATCGCAAAAATAGAAGACAAAATGTACAGAGAAGAGAATAAGCAGAGGGGCCCTCCTACCAGTGAAAAAAACTGATGCAAAAGAAAAAAAAAGGAGTAAGGGAAAAGCGGAAAAGCACTCAAAACACTACCAATCGCAAACACTACGGCTGGCGGAATACAAAAGACAGGTTACCGAGTTAACATGCAGTCCACGCGACGAACAAAACCCAAGGTTAACACAGTCACCACACAAACACCAAAGGACACAAATTGCTGAACCTCATCAGGCAAAATGGTTCAATCGAAGTAAATTGCATGGCGTTTACCCATAGACACAAAAGATGCAGTGCGTGCTGTGGTACTTCATACGGAGCAATACCACGCGTTCCAAACCGGAGGGTTTGCGCGCGGTGAACATGGCGTTCTCCAATGACATGCAACGAGCGACGCGTAGTTTCGCTCGTTTGTATTCCGTTGAGCAGTACGCCCTCTGAAGGAGAGGTATACTGGGGAACTGCGGATCTGCGCGTGTAAACATAAACTTCCAAACTTCCTTACATTCGCGTTCAAAAATTACTGTGTTTACTTTAAAACGCAGCAAAACGAGCACGTATTCGGTGTTGTGTTACTTCGAACAGCTGACTTTATGCCAAAAAATAATTTAGTTCGCTACGTGATGGGATTAGACAATCAGACTCTGTATTTGCAATAACGGATGGCTCAGCGTTTGTAAGAATGTACAGTAATGTACGAAGTTCGCGCGTAAAAACTAGACTTCGCTAAAAGGTCAAGTAATCAAGCAATGTCACTCTTGATGAAACCCATTTCGAAATCTACATTTTATGTGGAACAAGAACGCCAAACTCTGCGTTAGTGTTCCGTGCCTTTCTTTCCTGACATGTTCCCCTTACTCAGCTAATCAAACCTGCAAGATGTGTGTTCCAACTCACTCACAACCCAAAAACCTGACACAAAACGATCACCGCCTATTTACTCCAAAGGGCGATGGGATGAGATAACTGTTGCTTATTGAACAAGTCAAAAGTCATCTGAGGGTGCAATTGAAAATTGAATACTGAAAAAATAAACCTGGAAGTAAGTATATCTTGAAGAGTGAGGTAAAGTCACGAGTCATAACAGCGAGGTCCATGTTTTCCATTCAGTGTGGACCCCCAGCTCCAAAGTTGTGTATGCCGTGTCGACATCGCTATACGTCAGCAGACTGCAGGCAAAGGCTAAATGATGAGGATACTTTAGCCAACATCCGTTACTCATAAGTGACTGGGGCAATGTGGTCAAAGCGATAGAGTGAAGTGATATGCCAGTTTCCGACAGCGAATCGGAAGACCAACATCATTAACAAAGTGAAAATAGATCTTTTCTTGACGCGCGGGTAGATGATGCTTGGGGGAAAGGAAGTGCATACAGGCCTATATATATCAATGGCATCCCTCCACTACCCTGGACAAGGCGAGTCACTGTAGGTACAGTCAGTGGCGAATAGCATGGTGTCTCACATGTTGGTCATTGTACCATATGCGTTAATCAAGAAGGTGACTGAGTTTGGTAAGTCATGCCAGGCAATCGTTCCAATTTGTACTGCAGAGTAGTCTGTGGTTTTCAAAGTGACTGTGGTGTATTCAATTTTCATTATTTTTCAGGCCAAAGTGCCTGCTGAGGGGTGCATCATTTTGTGATGAAGTGCAATGACTCACCTTGTTGGGGGTACCAGGGGTTGGTCATGCATTGACAAGTGCATAAATGTTCAGAATAATTGTATATAACACTTTACCAGTCCATCAAATGTCTATTGCTTATTTTTAGGGCAAACTTTCACAAGGCTTTCACAATCACATATTGCCTCTCATACATTGGTGGGGTTGAGGAGGATGTCTCTCTATTATGACCCACCCCATGCAAGCACCTCCATAAAAAAATGGGCGGCATGAGAATAAACAAATAGATAATAGACTGACAAGATCTTTGTAATTTTCAGATATATAGCCCATGTGAGACATTTATGATTATGTGGGCTCCGTTAATGTTGATCCAGTATGTCTTCTGACCAATTGTTTAACATGTTCGTTATCCCTGGACCAATCTCTCCCAAATAGTCACATCATGTTCTTCTGACAGTCACAGCTAGATTAGAGGGCATGGGGCAAGAAGAGAATATTTACTTAGGACTAACCCCTGCCCATTTCTCCCTGGCGGTCGCTCGTCGGAGCAGGCGTAATGCCATCATCAGAACTCCCCACAGCAGTGTTTACACAAAATGCCCTCCACTTTTTGCTCAACTAGCCAAAGAATGCACATATGTTGGCGCCCTTCTTACTTTAATGAAGTCTCCTTTGACCCTGCTTTCTTCTTCCTCCCAACCTCAACTGCTTCTCGTACAAACACCACAGTTAATCCCCATGAGGCTTGTCTATGAATCAACGGTAGAATACCAATGTCAGTCCCTGGACGCATGTCAAGTCATTCCCCAACTGGAAGTGTGCTTTTCGCATTCCCAGTAGGGAATGTAAACAATCAGTGATCAGTAGACTGAGTGCACACGAGAATAATTGGATTACCCCTCTCAATCCTCTGAGCACTGCCAGGCCAGGACCATTTCAACTGATGTCTGACAGGCAAGTCTAAAGTTTATTATGTGTGGAGAGATAATCCTGTTGAGGGATGGGAATGTTGACCAGTCAACTGAAGGCTTATTATAATATAAACACACAATGCAGGCAGTGGTGAAGAGGATAATGGCTGGGCTACATAGGTGTTCTAAATGAATCAGCAGGACATTTCCTGGGTGCATTTCTGCTGTAATAACAGTTAAATGGGAATTTGAAGATCATAACACCGTTCAATGATGTAAAGAGCAACAAACTTGGACATTCTCCGCTCGAGTAAATATATATACGCTATGGAAGAATTGCCACAGTGTCTACCCTCCATCGATATCGATATCCATATATCTGATAGAAGTATACGCAAGAAGAAATGTATCTGCCTTGCCAATTAGAATTTGTCAATGAATGCATTGATGCAGGCTTCAATTTGGGCTACACATTTTCAATTCATAGGCTGCCTATTGAACCTGGGAGGTGGGGGGGGGTGGTGCAGGAAAAAAAGAGGCGTATCTGCCTTGCAATTCCCACGCCACCCATAGCAACACTTGACCACTAATGATCAGGAGGTAATACATACATACATAGTGCGTCACTGGTGTAGTCCAATTTCAGACATACAGAATAATAATAAAATGACAATTGAAGAATTCGAATTTGACTGTCTTCACTGGGGGATGATGGTCTTGGGGGAAGGGGAGAGGGGGAGGGGGGGGGAATGGAAGCAACAGATTTATGTAGAGGCAAACACAACACTTTGGTGGTCGAAAAGGTAAACACTAAATGAGAGGAGGTATAACGCAAGAAGAGGCGTTCCTGATTTGCACTTAGGAATTTGTCAATAAATCAGGTTCAGCTTCAAAGGGCTAACATTTTAAATTTTATAAGCTGCCTATGAAAAACCTGGGGGGGGGGGTGCGTGAAGACCAAAATGCCACCACCCCCACCCGTAGCAACACCACTACTGGGCAGGGGACATAAGGCTGGTCACGGGTCACTAATAATAAAAATGCACAATTCAAGAATTTGTACTGTCTTGTCTAGGGGAACTATTTGGTGCTAGTCCAATACTCCCCCCCAAACAAAAAAAACATAGCAGGAATAAAAGAATTAAAATGACATTCAAGAATTTGTACTGTCTCACTGGGGGAAAATTTGTTTGGTTGGCTATTGCTGTTCTCACTCTGACAATTAATCGTGGCAGAGATATGAGGATGTCCTATGGTGACCGGGAATTGACCTTGACCTTGATACCAAAAACAATAAGTGGTATCTTCATCAGGTCAATCCAAACACTTAATTTGAACTTGTTAGATACTTGCATTCATGATATCAGGCTGAGTAGCAGATGTCAAATGCCAAATTTATCCACTTCCAGTGGTTTAGCTGTCTTGACCTTCCACCATCATTGAGATAGCTTTGTGATAAGAGTATCGTGTATGGTAGTGTCATTGACTTTTCGTGTCTAAACAAGACGCTTCCAGCCAACAAAGCAAGAAGCATGCAAAATCACCTGGTCAATTCGAGGTCCAAAAGTCAATAGGTCAAATGAGGTCAAAGTTGGTCACAGTGTATTCACCTAGACGAACGAAATTTTCCATTATGACAGTCCTCCAAAAATGTTTCGTGCCGAGATATATGACGATTTTAGCGGTCTTGACCTTCCACATTCCTTTTGAAGATAGCTTGTGATAGAGGATCGTTAGTATGGTAGTGTCATGACTTTTTTGTTGTCGTAAAAGACGCTTCCGGCCAATACAGAAAAAAGCATGCAAAATCACTAAGTCAGAGGTCAACAAGTGAGGTCAGAAGGTCAAAAGGGCAAATTGAGGTCCAAAGTAGGTAACCAGATGTATTTCAACCAGACGAACAAACGCTTCCTGACGACATCACTCTAAAATGTTTCGTGCCAGGGATATAAAGATTGGCCATAGATGACCCTAAATGACTTGACCTACACCAAAAACAATTTAGGGGTCATCCCCGCCATGGTTACACCTACCTACCCCAAATATGAGATTTAATACCTGCTGAGATCAATTAGATATCGTGCGGAAACACTTTCAAAGTTTGACCTCTCATGACCTTGAATCGCCAATCGATGTACCAAAAAACATAGGGTCACAGCACCTCAGGGGTGACACCTTTACCATACCTGATATGAACATAATAATGCTGGCGTGTGTTAGATATCGCGTGGAAACGAAAGTGTCACCAAACGCCACACACATACACACACACATACAACATACATACACACACCATACACACCACGCACACGCGTGTGACTGCATAGATTCCTTTTGGCTCGCCAAGGAATTCACAAGTGTTGTTGAAGCATAATAAGAAACTGTCAGCATAGCAGTTTGTGATATATTGCAATGTAGATATTTCCGTTGAAATTATGAACTGTTTTTGTTTCGTATTGATATTTGCATTGAAGAACAATTTATAAATACACAGCCTCTTGATAATCTTAGTATGGATCGGCAAAGACAACACTGGCAGCGATCCAGATATGTTTTAATAACATTTCAGTGCATGCAAAGACGTAGGCATGTGTGTGTACCCCGGTACTGAATCTGTACGCTGGTACGATTCAGTGAATTGTAGGATGGTGCGGCAGAGTGTATGATACATAGCATGGACGTAACTGGCAACACACAAAGTCAAGACGTAGTCGAATTATTCCTCCGTTTTCTAAAGTATTTTGCTCTTCCATTTTCGTTTATTCTACTGCTTCGTGAGTGGTGTGTTCTGTGTTCGTTTATTCTGGTTTGAGCTTGTTTGTTTTGAAGTATCTCAGCGTGAGTGTTCATTTTTTTGGGTTTTTTGCTCTAGGCCACGAGTCCCATCCCTAGCAAAGGCCTAGCTTGTCTGCCCATCCGTATCTGTGTGTAATTAGCTGTAATAGCGTATGCAATTACTTGGTGTTGTATGTCCGCTGGGGTGGAGTGTTGAGGTGCTATTGTATTTGGCGTAAGCCTATGTCCAGTTTTGTCTCTGTTTTGTTATGCTACGTGGGCCGTGTGCAGGTAGCCTCTGGCAAGTCGTTGGCGACAGTTTTTTTTTTTCTCCGTAAGTGAGTTAGTGCGCTTGATAATGAGTGTGGTGTATTTCTATCTGATTTTGTGTTATAGTGTAGCATATATTAGTTTTTTGTGTTCTCGTATATTTTGACCTTTTTAATTTTATTTATTCGTAAGTGCGCCGTGTCGAAATATAAATCGTGAGTTAAACTAGTGTTTGTGAGTGTTTCTTTACTCTTTGTTTTTTTTTTCTTCTGCATCAGTATTTTTCACGGTAGGCCCGCTACTTATTTTCATTTTCCGTACTTTTTGTCTTCTATTTATTTGCTGTTATGGGAGGGAAGTATAGGCTGCTAGCCTGTCAGGGGTTTCCGGTTTTTTTGTCTATGTGGTCGAGTATCTGAAGTCGGGGCTGAGTTTTAGGGGGTGAGCTTTGAGGACATAAGGCGGATGGGTAGATTTATAGATGTAAGATAGGTTCATAGAGAGCGAGTAAGCGAGCTTGGGGCGACCTGAGTGTCACAGTGAAGTGGTTAGGAGGGGTGCTGCTACCGATACAACGGAAGTAGAGTAGTGGTTGACCTGGCCTTGACACTACGGAACTTAGTTTTAGTGTGTGGCAGTTGAGGGAGGCGGTGCAGGGGGCGTAAGATGGATGGGAGTGGGGCGGCGGGAGGCCGAGAGTACAGAGGAGGCGGCAACAGTCAGGCGGTGGTCAGTCGCGAGGGTGGCGGGAACGGGAAGGTGGAATTTGGGGGCGGGAGAAGGTAAAAGGGAAGTGTTTTGCTGGTGGGGGATTCGACTTGCTCGGGTATTATGTGGACAAGGGAATCTCTAGTCGCGTGGGATAAGCTGAAGCGTCCCGAGCGGTTTGTTCCTTCGGGGAGAATAAGACATCAAGGTAGAGGATATTAGTGCGAGGGCCTGAAAAGCCCAGGGATAGGGGGGATGAGGAGGTGTGGGTTGTCGCGATAGGCACTTATAATATCCGGGGTGACAGTCAGGACATCCTGAGATCCCGATTCCGTGACCTGTGTGCAGGCTGAAGTCCACTAGGTCGAAGTCGCGATTTGTGGTAATCTCCCCAGGTTTGACGGTTTCGCGTTGCTGGTGGACGATGGGGTCTCAATAGGTGGTAATTTAGAGTTGTGGGGAGGGCGTTCAGTTGGTGGGATGTTTCGTTGTTTCTGGGGAAGGAGGGATCCTTTTCGCTAAGGATGGTCTTCACTTAATGGTGCGGGCTTCCACTGTTAGCAAGTGGTCAATTCCGGTGGAAGGGTGTTAAACTAATTTGGGGCGAGGGTGAGGGGTTCAGGTGTCCGTAGGCTTACTGGAAGGAGGTAAATAGTAAGCATCGCAGTGGGAGGTCTGGCGAGGGTCAACAGTAGCGATAGATATGTTAGCCAGCTGTCATTTTTCTGGAGCTAACCTGTTCAAGTATCAGGAACAAGTTTAATGAGTTTGCAGTTTTTAGTCCAGGAACGCAAGCCTGAAGTCATTGGTATTACAGAGTCGTGTTGAACAGTGAATTTCCACAGCCAAAGTCACCTCATGGTTTTGGTGGTTTATAGGCAAGATAGGCTAGATACTCTCCGTGGCATTGGTGGTGAAGTTTGGAGTTTGTTGTAGTGAGGTCTTGTGAATTGAATAGTTTGGAGTGGCGATATTGGTGTTAGTTTTGTTAACTGCGTTTGGCTGTGAAATTCGTCGAACTCATCTGGTTTCCAGTTATGATAGTTGGCGTTGTTGTACGGTCTCCACTAGCTTGAAGAAAACAACTCTTTTCTTTCCGGACATGCTTTTCGAAGTAAGTTTCTGGGAAGAGTAACAATTATAGGTGATTTCAATTATCCAGATAATTCTTGGTCTAATGGTACCAGTGGCAGTCATGGATCTGGCTTTTTCAATGACACGCAGGATGTTCCTTCTCAGCATGTACATTTGCAGACAGAAAGCATAAATATTTTCGATTTAGTTGAGCAGTGATCAGAGTCTGTAGATTAGTAGAGAGCTTGGGTAGCTCGTGCCAAGTGATCCACGATATTTTAGCTTGCATGGCTTGTTCGGTCAAATCCCACAGAGTCTAGAGCTTGTTCCTTGTTTCGCGAAGGCCGATGTGGCTGGCAGTTCCAGGTGTTTTAGCAAAGGAGATTGGCCTAAAATGTTAGAAAGTACGATGCTGTTGACTATGGACTGTTTCATTGTCCAAAAAGGTTAGAGTTATGAAAGTTAACTTCATGAGGGGAGGAATGGAAGGAAACGTCGCAGAGTAAGAACAAGAGGCCCTTCTTGGATGAAAAGGGAAGTTTTTTGGCCATCAAACGAAGCGACATTTTGCGACTTTATCGTTCTTCTGGGTCAGTGTCTGATCTGAGAGCATTTCAAGTTCAGCAAAAAAGCTGTCAGGGTTAGTTTCTGGCGCCAAAACTTGATTTCGAGAGGCAGATTGCCATCAACTATCAGTGAACCCCATGCATTTTCTCGGATGTGAGGGGGAGGAAGCAGAAAGTCAAGGACAGCATTGGCCTTTGATAGATTCCCAACTGGGTAGTACCATCAGCGATAGCCAGGAGAGAGCTAAGGTTCTAAATAATTACTTCTCGTCTCCACCGTTTGCTCAGGACTTGGATAATTTGGTGACCTAGTTGTCGGGTTTTATCCGCAGCAGTATTGGATTAATATGGGGTGTCGTTGGTTAGGTAAAGGCGAAATGCAGAAGAAGCTCAAAGTGATTATAAAGCTCCTGGTCCTGACGGAGTATCCTTTCTTACTAAAATCCTTGCCGACGAGTTGTCCGTTCCACTAGATATATTTCAATAAGACTATACAAGAAAGGTATTGTTCGGATGATTGAGGAAGCACAATGTTCTCTATTTCAAGAAAGGTAAACGTCTATTCCTTGTAATACAGGCAGTCAGTCTTATAGTGTTGTCTGAAGGTAATGGAATTCAATCATTCGGGATAATGGGTTGATTCTTTCAATGGGGAAGCATCGGCTGATTAGAGATCTCAGCAATGGGTTTAGGAAAACGTTCGTGTTTGAACAATCTGCTGGAATTTATGAGAGATGTTACATGTTCTGTTGAAAAGCAATGCTGTTGATATAATTTTCCTGGAACTTTCAGAAAGCTTCGACAAGGGGTTCCTCTGAGCGTCTCTTGCTCAAGTTGGAAGAGCTTTGGTATGGGGGAATGTCCGCAAGGGTTCGTGAGTGGCTTCATAATAGGGAAACAACGAGTTGTCATTATTTAATCGGGCGGTCGTCTTCTTGGCAAAAGGTCAATAGTGGTGTTCCCCAGGATCGGATCTTGAGCCGCCCTTTTTCTGGAGTATATTGACGATCTGAAGTTCTGTTGATTCAAGGGTTGAGAAGTTCGCAGACGATTACCAAGTTGTAGGGCGGTCTGTCTCGAATGATTGATGATGCCTAGTGTTCAAAAGGGATCTGGATATAATGTCAACTGGTCTTCCGACTGGCAAATGTTGTTAATGTCGACAAGTGCAAAAAGTTAGCATTTGGTTTTCACAATCGCAACGCTCCTTCAAGGTGAATGGCAGAAATATTCATGAGGTGAGTTCAGAAAACGATCTTGGGGTTTGTTTTGAGTCTTCTGTGAAACCTTCCAAGCAGTGTGCGAAGCGGCTGGAAGAGGGTAATTGGATTCTTGGCTTGAATTAGGACGTCACTTCAGTTTTCATTGATAAGATATTGTTGTCAGGCTGTTTAAGCAACTGGTGAGACCGCACCTAGAGTAATTCGTACAAGTGTGGAATCCCAACTTTGCAAAAGACAAGACGGTAATGAGAAACGTTCAGCCGAGTTTAGGGCAAACTAGAATGATTCACTGTCTGAAAAATTTATCTTACGAGGAAGATTAAGGCGTCTCGGTATAACTACCATGGAGCGGAGGCGAATTCGGGGTTGCTGATTCAGGTTTCAAAAGTGTCCATGGACTCGTGGCCTACTGCCTTCCACTACTTCTTTGAATTTTCCATTGTTACTGCAAATATAGGTCACTGTCTCAAGCTTCGTGCTTCCTCCCATGGCAAGTGCTGGAGAATGGACATTCGTAAATATTTCTTCTCGCAGAGAGTGAGTAATGAGTGGAATTGGCTTCATGAAAATGGGTGGTTGCTATAAGAGTTGAAGCGTTCAAGAACAGTCTTGATTATTTTTCAGGAATCAAGGGCCGTATTATTTAGTTCGGTTTTGGTCATTTTCTTTCCTGGGGTGTTGCTGGCTTCGGGGTAGTTTTGAGGATTTTGTCCGTCCTGACACCTATTCACTAAACTAAAATAAGCACTACCAGATCAGCTACGATAGCTCTCGTTGTTGTTTTACCAGTGCCCTGTCTACCAAAATCCTCATGTTTTCCACAACCAGTGCCCCGATACCCACGCGACGACTTTATGGATTACTCGGATATATTTTTTTTCTGTGACTGCAGTTGAGAAATTTGCGAACAATGTCTGGAGCAAAGCATAAAACCAGCTCAAAGCTATATGCGAGTTGCTCTTACGGCGGGATTCAGAGCGAAGGAAAAATAAATTAAAGGTGATTTCTACGGGGAAAAAATGTGCTCTCTTTTTACAAAACGGAAAAAAAACCGGAAACAGAAAATTGATAAACACGGAATTTACAGTTACAAAAACGGGAAAAAATTAGGCCTCTTTACTCCTAATATAACTTCATTCAAATACCGGTCTAATGCAATATAGTGTGACCTGTTCTAAACCAGCCGCACGATCAAATTCGGATTACAATGCCAGCTAATAGAAGCCAAGTAATACTAATAGGAAGGCCAAGCAGTTGATTTGAGCCCAAAGAATGCACCAGGCGTTTTATTTAAAAGGGACTTATTCATTAACTTCTTTATTTTATAAAACTCAGGTGTGTATGAAAGCCTGAGATGAGGTGCTGAAAATACACAGTTGTTGACCACATCGAGAATAGGTCAAAGGAACTAAAGAATCAAAACACCGCATTAACATGAAAGATTCCCGTAAGTCATAAGGCTCCTTGTGATCATTTGAAGTGAAATATTATGAGCATTATGAGGGTTTGAGCTATAGCACCATGGTGCTCTTGTTTTATCATGGATTAGGGTTCAATATATCAGGGTTGGATAAATATTAGATTGAATGGGGTCCCTAAAAAATACGGGCTCTTCTTTGAAAATCGTGGAAGCACGGGACAGGATACTATAGGTTTGAGCACACATAACAGTATTCAGAGCAATTTGCATTGGCTAATGCCCAATATACCACTGTCAAATACAGGCATTCTTAATTAGAGTGAAGCACAGACACGGAGTGAAGCCAACACGACTGATACCCGGCTTCGGACTCCTTGCATTAATGTACTGTGAGTTGACGTTTCCCACTGACATTGACCAAAGTAATTAAGACCCACTCCAATAGTTCCATACAGTGATCGAATACGTAAGCCCATAGCCCGGGGCTACCGAGTTCATAGTTCGGGATTACTAGAAACTTTGCGCAGCTGCCCGGCGGGATGTGAGAAAATCAGTTGGAGGTCTAGGACGCTGTTGAAAAAAAAAAAAAAAACAAAACTACGGACTGATCCGGACTCCTCAGATCCCTAAGCAGCCACCAGCCACAACTGAGCGAAATACTAGCTTATTGCAACTAAATATTTGCAGAACATGAGTTCTGCGACGACCTCCAACATCGGCCATGACACTTGACACTCGACCGTCACGAAAAATGTAGCTGATCAACGATTGTAGGTCCATAACAAAAAGAGGTAGGCCTTTATAAACTCCGGCCCCACGGGACACTGTGCTCACAGGTGAAGGGTGTGAATGGGGACGCAAGGATCAGCCACTCAAACTGGCAATCCCGCACAAAAATACTCATAAGTGGAGGACTCGCACTGGTTTACCATAACAGGAAAAAGTAAATTTTGCAATCTTTTAAACAGTCCTAAATCTCGGTATTTCAGGCACAATGTATGCATCCTTATATCATTGTGTGTCAGACATGTAACACTGCAGAACATTAGAGAAAACCTCTTTTCCACCCTACACATCGATAACGTTCGAGTGACATGATTTTGAGAACTGGTTATGACGTCCACACTCTGTGTTAACCATGTGGAATGGGGACCACACAGGTCAATGTAAAAGAACGTAAAAGTTAATCTGGTTGATAACAAAACACTTTTATACAAAAAGATTGACTCATGTTATTTGCAAGGTGTATTCAGACTAACAATGTTCTGATCTAGGCTACGTGTGGTCCCTGTACAAAAAGCGTAGCAAGTTCAGTAGCTTAGGTGTACTGAGGGCTACCTTGTGGGATTTTTTTTTTTTTAATTATCATTTTGTCCTTATTCATTCACACAAAAATCCAATTTTGCCTGGGAAGAACATGCACTATGGGCCACAGAAGAATGTGCCGTTGAAGGATTTGCCATTTCATGTGTGCTATGGGATGAAAGCAGAATGGTTTATAGATGGGTGATATCCCAGGTACCATTGCTAGACAGTTTTTACATGTAGCAATAGTTTGCAATGCAGCCATTGAGAGAGGGAGCGGGGAGAGAAAAAAAAACGGGCGCGAGAGGGAGGCTGTAACCCTTAGCAAAACACATCCTATTGTTGAAAACTGGCAATGCTCGGCGGTATGCATGGTACCAAGAACGCTGATCAATTTTGAGAACCCCCCCCCCCAGATTCAAAATCCCACCTTCAAAAAAAATGTGACGGGGGGAAATTCCCTCCCACATTTCGAAACCTAGTGTTAACATGATTACCATATGACTGATTAACTTTGACCTACGTACGGTCTTGTTCCCGCTTTCGCCCCGACTTATCACTGACGTGACTTGCTCCTAGAGCATCGTTGGTTGAAAGTATCGCAGTGAAGAGCCGCGAGCAAAATTTGGGCGGAATTACTGCAATTTTTAGAGATATTCCAGTCCCAAGTTTGGCCCATGTTAGGTTCTCGCATGGCCGATCGTTGTTTGAGCTAAAAAAATACAAGTGCAAGTTGGAACGTTTTGGTAGTGCGGACAGCAAAAATTCTGGGCAAATACACTGCATGTTTTCGCCATCTCACATTTATTGTTTGCTCACATTTAAATGACCTCTACTGACATATTCATAAACCATGAATGACTTGGAACATGTTTACCCAATTGGGGGGGGGCCGTTATTGCTATCAGTGTCAGCAAAAAAGTATGCAGCACAAACTCATTCCTAGGCTTGTGGCAGTGAGTAGCTGAAACCACTTCCACAGAAATGAATATCTGACATTGTGGGACACTCATGTTGAACAACACTCACAAGTTACCATTGAACGCATTTAGGTGTGGGGGGGGGGGATTTCAAAGGGGGGGGGGCCCATTGGCCAATGAAAGCTTCTGTGCCCACAACATTTCTAGGTCAACTATGAGAAACTGGACCGAGATGTAATGTAAAACAAATCCTGCAGAGGTAGGGACTAATGTAAACTAGGGCGAGGTGCGATTGAAAGACAAAGTAATTCCCAGGAACTTCGAAAGATAAGGTAAGCCTGCTCAGAAGCGGATGGTAACGTAAACAAACTGTCTGGCAGTCGGAGAGCTCAAATTAAAGTGGACATTGGTAATTAATTGGATTTAATTAAAATCTAATAACCTAGCGAACATATTGTAGTACTGCACTACCTAACCTACGTATAAACTAATGACGAGTTATACTTTCCCCTATTGCAGGAGTGGTCAGATTCTGGAGGTTCGTATCAGCCTCGGTTGACAACCCAGGGTCTCTGGGAGCTTCAAGGATTTCTTCAACCAGCCTCGTATCAGAGATGTAACCCGAAGGTCGGAAGGAACAGTACTCATGTCACCGTCTGATACTCTAGCCGGGTCCAGGTCTTTGTCAAGATGCTAGACGATCCAGTCTGGAGCGTTGGTAGGAAGGGGAATAACTCACTCAGGCAGGACCTGTTCAGGAGATCAAGGAATCTGATGAGTGTGCTGAGGTTTGAGGACTTTCTCAAAATACCTCTACAGCGAGGAGATCGCCCTCCACCTTCAGAACGTGTGGACGATCATCTTGCTTGCGGACAAGTACATTGTCTCGCCACTCGGAAAGGTCTGTGTTGGAATTCCTCAAGAACAGCTCGACCGTATCTTTCTGGAGGAGCTCTGGCTGGTTCATGAAGAAAACTCTGAAGCCTGCTGGTAGACGAGGTCAAGGACGTGGCGCTGATCGGCCTTCGGGCCAACTTCATGGCAGATGAGAAGGAAGGTGGTTATATCGTTGGATCCTGCTGATGTCGCCCCAGTGCTGGATAGCTCGGAGTTGTTGCCGGAGGACGAATTTAGCTGTGGCTGAAGGTGCGTATGGTCCTCTTCAGACTGGAGGAAGAACAGACCACCTATGACGAGAGGTAGTGGTAAGATCCTGAAGCTGGTCCGTCTTCATTCAGATGTCCGCCCAAGTCAGTTGAACATGTGAATGCGTCAGATTAATGTCTCAGATTCTGAAGGTGCACGGAAGCGGGCTCTGGGAAGGCGCTGATGTAACGAGCCCAGTTTGCAGAGGAGGTCACCAGCAAACTACCCAAGGGGGATCCAGCCCACCGCGGGCTCTACCTTCCACAATGCCCATCTTCCTGACATACAACCACCTGAACAGCCATTATTGGGTACAAGCGATGTTGAAGAAGCCAGACCCTTACAAGCTCTCAAAACAGTCACTTTCTTTGTGACGTTCTATGGGTTCTACGTCTATGAGAATAAAGCTAACTTTGCCAGAAAAGCATGATGGTGGCCATCACCAGGACCTCAGGCCCATTTTCCAGAATGCCTCCAGCAACAAGAATGGAACCAAGAAGGTGGTGACCTTGTGTTCGCCCACGAGTCCGACCAGTTTGGGGGCCTTACAAGATTGTGTCAATGTAGAGGATGAGAAGAACGGAGGCGGGGCAACAGTCGGGTCAAGGTGGTCAGCGGAGTCATGAAAGGGTTGCTAAGGGGCAGAACCATTGAGAGAAATTGTTCTGGGTCACAGTCCGGAACTGTACATAGAGGGGGACAAAGGGTTTCAGCCCATCTAATGGTGTACATGTATGTAACCCCGTGGCAAGAGCCTGAAACCGTTGAAAGGGTCTCGGTCAGGTTTATGATAGCCCCTCCCTTCCCCATCATTGTTGAAAATGCATGGTGAGGGACTGATGAAGCCTTGGGGCAGTTGTTAGTGGCTGAAACATGTTAGCCGGGATTGCTCCAGAATAGTTCATGTAGGAAAGCTATTGCTATGGCAATAGCCCCTCAGCTTATTCAAGGCGTCATAAGTAGGCAGGGGGAAGGCCACCTGGCCGCTAGTATTAATAACAAGATGCGATGTACCAACTGGTCTAGAGTCCTGGGACATATCTGTTAAACAGATGAAATACTGTTGGAGTAATAGTTGAGGAATCCTAAAAACCTCGCTATTCAACTGTGCAGGATGGAAAATGGTCTCCGCTGCATACATGGCTGTTTTATTCTAATTATGCTGGTCCTCTTATGATTCTATGATGGTAATCACTTTGAAACAGTTGATTTGATTTTTCAAATTTAACTGAAATGAGCCTTCTCACGGTTACAGGTAATTAGATGGTAATGCTATTGTGTCAAAGGTCATAGGGGTACATTGGCTGTTTGACATTGCACGATCAGTGTCGCAACAATCGTTGGGCTCCTCCAGGAAAAAAATACACAACCTACCAGCTTACACAGATGGACAGGTAAACATCCTAGGAACCCATGAACGATGCCTTCACGATCAGGACGAGGCTTCATATGTTTAAGGAATACTTTTTGGGCTCCCTCTATTTCATGGGTCATTTTGTTAAATGGTGTGTATCACAGCATTAGTACAGTGACAGCTATTGGTGTGTTCACCACTGCGGGTATGAAGACTGTGCACGATAGTCATTGTACTGGTGGGAGGTTACTGCTACCCAGGGTCTCCCTCAGTGGTCCTTGCAATGTTGAGGCTTAAAACTTGTGCTGAATTAGTTATCAGGAAAACAGGACAATGTGGTTTCAGGCACTTGAATTTTATTTTTACACATGAACGATATTGGAGACCTTTATTAGAATATAGGAGCATTCAAAGTAGTCTGGTAGTGATAACTCTGTCTTAATGCATCTGCACATTAAAAGGCGGTCATGGATCAATAACTGCCCAAAATTTGGCATCCATTTTCGATCAGCTGGCTGTGTGAGTTGTTATTAGTGGACTTGAGCAACTAAATAGAAGATGTTCCGATATGGCCCGAAACTTACTGGATTATGTTGATATTGATCTAATAATATCGGGAAATGATACCTGGAAGTTACTTATAATTGTCGTAAATCACATAAAACAATCGATAAAAAGTACCGAAAAGTGAATTCTCCAAGAATGGTGAGCTTAAACTGCACAGAACGCAGTTGCAGGCTTGAGTAACAGCCGAAAAACTCTTATAGCCTAATATGAAATGAAGATACAAGAAGTATTTCAATTTAGTTAATAGTTGGCTTGAAGGTCACTACTCAGCTCTAGAACAATCGTAAAGGGATTTTCTGGTAGGCATGAGGGGTTGGCCCTATCCCAGAAAAGACTTTGCGATTGACAATACTATAACGTCCTTATTTGGCCAGAGAATTCATACCCGTCTTGGTATTCAGGAAATATAGCATTTCAGTGTGTGGAGAGTGTGAACCCCTATATGACCTGTGACCTTGGCTTACAGGGGTCATCTAGAGTTCACGTTGTCTGTATCTGCGTACTTTAAGGAAATGCATCCTCGACAAACCTGGTTTAATAAACCGTACTAGTGCAAACAGTATATTTGTTTTACATGCAGATGGTCAGTTGAACCTCTTTAGGGAGTCATGTTGTACATCCTTGCTTGATCAGGTGAAGGCTTTGAATGCTCGGTGAAATCGAGCTCCCTGTCATTCTTGGGTTTATTTTTTTGACGGTGCGTCTCACAACTTGGCAACGATGTGAGTAATAGGGTAAATAAGTGGTCGCATGTTGCTAGTGTACACAATAGCCAATTGTTACTCTGTCATCAGATATCGATAAAGAGAAGCACCCCCACTATAGGCTCTTTCACTAGGGTCATCACCACACACAAGGATATCTTCCTGGTATCATTGGTCAATTTCAGCCTAATGGCGCAGCACAAATTTCTTGACCTAGCTGAAAAAAAAATCTGCTGTCCTCATGAAAAACAAGGTCAGATTACCTCAATTGATATTATGTCAAACCCTTTACTAATGATACGATTTTGGATTGTAGGTAAACCATCGGAATTGAAGAAGAATTCCGGTAAAAAAAGGAACCTTGTGCCCTCCCCAAGCGTGCATCACGGTGGAGAAATTAATAACTGGCTTAAAAATGGTCGGGGTAGACCCAGTCCCCAAAGTTCTTATGTCATAGCTACAATGGTCTATTATGGCTTTATGGGGTGACAGTCTGGGGCCATTCAATGGGTAGATGGGAGGATTTGCTCTAACCCATGGTTCATTTCATTGTGTCATTTACCTCTTGATCACTTTTAAATGCACAGTTTTCAATATTTTATAGTAATATGCCAATTTTCTGTTAGGTAATTTAAAAGGACAATGCAGGCTTGTATACAACAGGGTATATTGTGGAGAATGGAACAACTGTATTTTAGGGTCCAAAACCCATTTCAATACGATGTTCCTATGTGGATTAATTGGCCTTCGAAGTGCGGGGCATTAAGCGGAGGAAATTGGGGAGAATCCAATTGCCCTACAAATAAGCATGATGTCACACATGGACAACCACAGGAAATATGTTATGTATTTTATTGTTTTCATTTTTGAATAAGTCAACAATTATCAGAAGTTCTGTTGTCTTTCTCTACCCACATAACCATTAACACCTACCTACCCAATACAGCAATCCTATCCCCTTAGAATAAATGCTTTTGGAAGTGAAATTATGTTCGAATTTCAATAGAAAACAAGGAATGTTTGGCAGGGTTGTGCAAGTATGAACATTATTTATATTGTTTTGCATGATGGATGCATTTCGATCTTGCGCAATACACATGCTCACAATACACCAAATTCAAATGAAATAAACTCCGTACGGAGAGTCCTATGAACTTCCGGTTGGACTTGACGCATTCAGTTTTTGAAGATTGAATTAGCCCTGTATAAATCATCTGCAGTGGTCCTTTAAAAGACTGCAAAGGCAGGCAGTTTTTAAACGGCATCTCTAGTTTTCAAATTATTTTGAAAGAAATAAATTCAGATTGTCCCCGTTCATTCATAATTGAAATCGTAATAAAATAAAAAATACCAGTGATGATGAGTAATCTCCGACTATTTTTGATCGTGACCTGTGGAGCTAAGGTGAAGATTTGTAAAGGTCAGTTGAAAGTGATTGATTGCTTTGACAAATAGCATAGCTGGGAAGAATGTGGTTGAATAACTTCCAATCTCAATGTTGGTGTTCCTGATCCTTTCGTTTCTGTGTCATCTACAATGAGAGTCCAATGATAATGTCACAAGGGAACCAAATGAATGTCACTCTTGTGTGTACCACAGTAATTGCTGATTTTTTACTCTTTCATAGTAATAAGTTCAAGTAATTTCATCTTTGGTGTTGGTGTATGCGTGCGTGTGTGGGACTTTATCTTGTGAGAGAATACCCGACCCACCTGGGATGGATAAAGCTCAACTTGGTATGCAAGTAATTCATGGAAGTAAACAACCTTATTGTTTTGGGGTCAGGTCAAGGTCAGTGAGGTCAAGTCTGAAAATAATTTTTTGTTTGAAGAGAATGCTTGGTCTAATAATGCTGAAAGTAACTTGATATGGTAGCGGTCTTTGGAAAGGACAAGCAACCCCATGGTGTTTTGGTCAGACCAGCAGTCATGTTTGGGGAGAAAATGGAAAATTGTGAAAAATGTATTTTAGGCAATTTGAAGAGCAAAACCCAACCCCACATGTTGAACGGATGAAGCTCTATTGGTATGTGGGTTTCCTCATAATAAATTACAGAGTCCGATTGTTGGAGGCAGGTCAAAGGTTATCTGAGTTCATTAGAAGTCAAGTATTAAAGCGTGGTGGAGAGGATAAGTCCAACATGCTTGCTCACTCAAGGTGAAATTTGCGGAGTATCTCTATTAAGAGGAAGCAACAATAACCCTATTTTTCGAGTGCAGGACAGGGGTCATTTGGGCAAAATGGGGGTAATGTGTTGGTCTGGGGGGTCAGGTTTGGAAAGGAATAAAAATTGAATTATTTGGCAATTTAACTGTTAAACACAATAACTCGACCCCACAGGGAGGGATTGAAGCTACATACTGCACTGCAGAGTGTCACTTAGTTGTGTCCAGGGATGATCCCTTTCACCTTGACTTGACAAAATTTAAGTGAAAGGTCATGAACGGCAGTCAAAGGATCGCTAAGCCTCTTGCTTTCTGGGTTCTTATTGAACACTTGCCGAACGGAACGAAGAACCCTACCTATACAGGTGAGGTCCGGCAAGGGTGGCAGACCTAGATACCGCACCAATCAACAGAAAAAAGGCTTCACGGGATACACGGAACAAGGCAACTCCTCTTTGCGCCGGTCGCCGAATGTGAAGTAGGGGGTTATTGCACGCCGGCAACTTTCGGAATTGCTTACCCCACATTAATCAATGTCCTGTTCTCATCCTGAGCGACAAGCGTGAAGGCAACGGTCCCATTTTCATTCCTTCACAGAGGAATTTATGCGTTATGTCAGTGGACTTGGTGTATGTATGTGAACACATGACAGTAACTGGAATCAGGTTAAGGATGGATGAAGTTTCATACTTGGTAGGTGTGTTCCACATGATGAGTACATTGACCCCATGTTTCGAGGGTCACGTCAGAGGTCATCTTAGGAGATCACCAGAAGGTCAAAGACTGAAAAACCTCATAAACACGATAGTCCAGAATGTGGTCTGATCAGTTGAAAATTTGGGGTATAGCTTTCTTCTGGGAGTACAGGAAACCATATTTGGTGGTGTAGATCACCCATTGGTGGTTCACCCATTGCAAACAGTTGTATTAGGAACAATTTCGATCTATGTCTCGGTCAGTAAAATCATCTGTAAAAAGGCAACTGGGGCTTTCGAGAAATAAGTACTGTTCGTAGAATTAAATAACCCACACTGAGATTCTTGTACCAGCTTTATTACTTCACTTCGGGGGGGGATGATTGTAACAGCCTGATTTATGGTATTTCGAGTAAGGAATTGAATAAGATACAGAGAATTACAAAATTCTGCTGCACATTTAGTTACTTAAGTAAGAAACACGATCCCATTACCCCATCCTGAAAAAAGCTTCCACTGGCTCCCGGGCAGATTCCAATCGAGTTAAAATCTTCTTCTCCACATTCAAGTGCCTCAATGGCCTTGCTCCTATTTACTTGTCTGAATTAGTTGTTCCTCATATTCCCTCGAGATATCTGCGATCTCTTCGAAAATCTCTGTGCTAAAAAGGTACGGATAAATTGTATGGGGATAGAGTTTTCTCATCTATTGCGCCTATCTTGTGGAATTTGTTGCCTGTCTTTTCGCGCAATGTGAAGAACCTTGATCGTCAAGGTCCATCTTTTACAAAGGGCTTTTTGCATCGAGTTACTACTGTATTTTTGCCATAGTCTTTTGCAGTGGGGATCCTCCGGCTTTCTGTTTGTGATAAGCACTTTGATCTTTACTTGGTAATGATAGGGAGGCCTAAAAAAAGAGAACTTTATTATGATTATTATTACAGTCATTTTGCGTCAAAAATAAGAATTTGTAAAAAATCAACATTTTGGCCAAATTAGCTTGTGAACAAAATAATTGACTCTATCGGGATAGATGTTATCTCAATGATGCGTACATGAACCTATTGTTTATAGTCACAGGGCAGAGGTCAAAGTCTGATAAACTTGTAAATACGATAAGTATAGAATGCTGCGTCCGACGATCATGTGGAAATTTGGTGTATAGCCTTCATATGGGGAGTACATATTTTATATATTGTTTGTGGTTCAGGTCGGGGGTGAATGTTGGGCAAAATAGAAAATTTGTGAAAAGTCAATATTTCGGCCAATTTCGGCTTGTAAACCTGATAACTCAACCCCACCGGGATTGATGAAGATCATATTGGTATGGATTCCCCATGATGGGTTCATGAACCCTATCATTTTGGGGTCAGGTCAGAGGTCCTGGGTCACCAGAGGTCAAAGTCTGAACTCTGAAAACCTTGTAAAACATAATTCCAGAATGGTTTGTCTGATCGGGTTGGAAGTTGGTGTGTAGTCTTCTTATGGGGAGTACACTCAGTACAGGAACCTATTGCTTTTGGTATAGGTCAAGGGGAATTCTGGTCACAAATAGAAAATTGTTGAAAAGTCAATGGTTTGGTCAATTTTGGCTTGTACACACCAAAACCTCGATCTCCCGCATCGATGGATGATAGTCCTACTTGAAATGGGTGTTCCCCATGTGAGTCCATGAACCTTCTGGTGTGGGGGGGGTACAGACTGAGAGGTACACTGCAGGCCAAGGCAGAGAATCCTTGTAAGTTTGCTTGGTCTGAACAGTTTGAAACTGGGGTGTGCTTCTTTATCAAGAGCAAAAGTACCTGTGGTAGACAGTTGTGGAAAAGAGTAATATTGGGTCAATGCAGCTAATTGTTAACATGATAACTTGACCCCACTTCGATGGATGAAGCTCATACTAGATATGTGCGTTTCAACCATGTGACACATCCTAATGAGTGCTATGTTTTGATGTGTTGGCGGTCAGGTGAGAGGTCAACAGAAGTTGGACAAACATCCTTGTAAATTTGACAAAGTTCAGATTATTGTGTAAGTATTAGTACAGTAACCCTACTCTTGATCAGTCTTGTTTCTGACCCGACAGTGATGCGAACTCGCGTCACCACGTCCTCCCTACCGAGGGGAAGGCCGATGCTCTACAAATTGCGCCAACCCTGTATGATTCAGAGAAGATGAGAAGCGTCCCCCTATCGGGCACATTGTGGGGGGGTGACAGGTCGGTATTCATAAGGTTCATTGTTCAATCAGGTTTGCCTGTGAAGCTGACTGATTGCCCAGCTAAGTAATTTCAAATAGTCTGAAGGGTGCATTCTTTTCTACCAGTGATGACCAAATTCTGTTATGTTCAGTCTCATTGGACAGAGCACCAAGCTGATAGTCTTCTAAAATAGTGAACATTTAAGGAGTGATATGTCGGGTATCACCAGTGAGACCCAAATCCAAGGACTGACAGGGACTATATGCAATCAGGGGGGGGGGGAAGGGTACAGGCCCCCCCTGACTCCTGGAAGGGCTTTCCGCAGGCTGTTTGTATTAGGGCATTGGACTTCAACATTTTCACCATTTAATACGATATCCCCCTCACAATACTTGTCCATCAGAGAGTACAATTTTCTGGGAGAGAGAGGAGAAGCAGCAGAACAAAATTGGGACTTCGGCTCAATAGTTTAATGCCCACAGAATGAATTCCCCAAACCCCAGAAACTGGTTGTTTGGTCATGTACGCAATCACCCATCACCTAGGGGTCGTACATTAGTTCATCTCTAGGAAAGCCTGCAGTAACGGCCAGTGCCGTATTGCATCTGTAGTGTAAAGCTCTACACATGACACAATGAACAAGAATCTAAAGTTCCATTCTCCAAGTGTATTGGGAATGCCCATTTCACCTGGTCTGCAATCAGCTGCCACACTGGTGCAACCGGCACATCTACATATTGACTGCCTGTAAACATGTAAAATATGTCCCAGAGTTGCGAACAAGCTTCGTTTCAACCGGAATGTTTTGAATACATGCAATTTTTCATTGCTGGCAAAAAGAAACAAATTTCTGGCTGGTTTGTTTGAAGCCAAAACTGAACCAAAAGACTACAATATCTTCGGCCCCATGTAGCAGCAGATGTTAATTAAATCAAATCAGAATATTATGTAGACAGATAACAGTCAAAGTCCCACTTAGGCAGTAGCTCCAGAGATCTGGTCTCCCATCATCAAAGCATTATCATCACCACAGAAGCTAATTGGGACTTGTGTGAGAATTGAGCTGAATGAAGCCCCACAACAAAGTTACAGGCATTCCGTGAAAACAGATGATTTCCCACCAGCCCAGTGCATAGAGAGAAACTCATCATTACACCCAACAATGTTGCTGATTAGATAGCCAACAAATCTAAACAGGAGCGGTAAACCTGTGCATTCTCTGCTTACTCCGTTTGGTGAGTTGAGCCAATTACAGGTCCGAGCTCTAGCAATAAACATCAACCACCTTGAGTCCGTTCTCAAGGGTGACTGGCGTGATTATGTCACCTGGTACTCGGACGACAGCTACCAAGGTATACCAGCCTTTTAAAAAAATAATTGTTGTATTTTTAACCCATTATAATATATCTATATATAGAATATGCTTATGTCATCCCCTTAGGGGCCAACAGGGGAGGCAAAAGGGCCATCTGGACCTTGTAGTGTCATCCACTGGCAAGGAGGGGGAAGGGGAGGTCATACACACATTTTTGACCTTTTATAAGGGTGTCAGTGAATAGAGGAAAGGTAAGAACTTCGGGTATAGCGATGATACGAGGCTATCTCCGATGCTCTTCTGAAGCGGGAGCAATTAAAAGCGATTGGACATCCGGATTGTGATGGACATTGTACAGTTTACATAAACGACAACTGCAGGCTTGGATACAGGAGGGTCATATCACGGAAAATGGGGAACTTCGATCCAGTTATTTCAAACTCCATTGCCCCAAACAATGTCCTTGTGGACGTTTGCCCATTAAGCAGAGAAACTAGGGAGAATCTCCATTGCACAATAATGCAACAACGTAACAGTTGAACAACGCAGATAATAATGTTACATATCACTTCGTTGAAAAAAAACTCGCCATTCTGCAGGAAGGAGTTTGTTGTAATTTCTCCCAATAAGTAATTATCAACACCTTACCAACCCACTACAGGCAATCCTCTCTCATCAGACTAATATTCTCAAAGTGAAATTGGATAGAAACAAGAATTATTCGCAGGTTGTGCAAGTAGACATTCGTTATTTGCAGGATGGGATGCGCCCGATCAGCAATACAAAGCACGCATGCATGGGCCTCTATTAAACTCTGTAACAGAACAATCAATGAAACCAGTGGGTTGGCTTGAACACACCAGTTTACAGCTATTAGAGTAGCCATCTTGATAATGACTTGGCCAGTTTATTCACAAGGGAAGTTCATTCACTTTTGTGGTTCATATAGGTTCATTTGCGCAGGTTCAACTGAATTTATCTGTCATTTACGAAGTTTTAGTAAGGACTTGGGATTCCATGGATTTGCGTAGGTTGTCGGCCTTGAGTGTGAAAATCTTCTATTACGAAAAACGAATGATTTTCAGAAGAGAGAAAAGAAGTTATGCGAAAAAAAAGACCATAGAAATGCAGCAGCCCATGCCTATTGTCGTTGCTTGGGTTTTCAAGGAAGATATTCCATAGGAATTATTCGCTGTGATAGGTAATACCACGATTCGCATGGGACAGTGCCGGCCTATTTCGCCAATTCAGGGTTGGTTTGCCTTCATTTAATTCGTTTGCCGCTGTTGAACCAATATCTAGCTTTGCAAACTAAATAGGACATATTAAGACACTGGCCCTGGCTCAGTTCACGTAAAATTGTCGATTTTTCACATGCGAACGACCCGCATACGCATCTATGGATCCCAGCCTAAGCAGATCGCCTCATCCATCAGGAGCTAACTTGGCCAACAAAACAGGTTTTTTTTTTTTGTACTGGGTCCAGGATGTCAGCAAACTTTTGTAACTATGACCAAATTATAAGGTAATCAGTGGTGGACCCAAAGTTGGTCAGGGAAATAATACATGCAGATTCCATCCCTGTGCAAAAAGGTGTTGATACAGGGTTACCTGCTCTTCGAGGTACAGCCGGTTGAAGGGGGGGGGAGGGAATGAGAAGGTGATACCTGAAGAGAGTTTGAAGGAGGAATGAGATTCAAGCCCATGAAGAAAATTTAGGCTCTGGTCTACATGTATAGAAAATTATGCTTATTTTTCTTGCCAAGCGATCAATTACGATGGTTTGCGACCCAATCAAGAGTCTTTACTCATAGATTGATGACCAATGTACTAGCCCAGTCTGTCCAAATAGAAAAGTTCCCAACAAAAAAGAGAGGTCATTCAAACAAGCAGCTTCTTTGACCACAATATAACCTTCAAGTTCAGCCCAGCCATCTAGGTTTAAACATAATTCCTCTGATGCGTACACGATGATGACAATTCATTGTGGACGATGTTTCCACTTTCTTAAGTCCTATAACTCACTTCCTGAAAGCATAATTACCGACAAGCAGAGTTTCCACATCTTCAGGGGTCTTCTCGAGATTGCGAGAGAGTGACAAGAGTCACCTTCTTAGTAGAGTCCCCATTCTCTTCAGGGCCGAAATTTACCTTTTAGCTACGAGTACCAAGAGCTCCCTGTCGTCCACGAGTTTATGAAGCACGGCCCATGGGCTTGGACTCTCAATCAGGAAGAAGGCGGACATGGTAGGACTTCGCGAGCGGTTTATAGAGATGAGGTGAATCTTGGACGAATGGGCTGTCTTAGACCGGGGGAGTCTGGAAGGGCTTCATCCATCATAGCGCCAGAGAGGTGCCTCCCAGCAGTGGCCATCATTGTTAAACACCATCATTGGTGCCATCGCCCCATGGTGAGTTATAACTGCTGATAGGACTGTCCTGAACGGCTCCGCCGACCGTTGAATTGTGACCATGACAAAGTTGTAGATAGTTAGAAGCCGTGGCTTGGGATAGGGCTCCGACTTGTCCGGCTCCTGGTTCTGAGCCTACCTGCCCTCGTCACGATTGAACGGGACTTTTCCCCCGCTAGGCCCCCGGAACTCGAAAGCCCTCCAAGAACGTTTCCCAGGGAGGAGTTCTTGAAGAGCCACACCAAGCTTCCATTCACGTTACCTGCTTCAACTGAGAGGCAGACATGAAGCGGGCATCGGATTGTGGTAGGAGTCTGGAACGAGGGCCTCCGGCTGCTGCTCTATCACACCATTTGACATGGCCCAGGCCTCCACCTTCTCAGAAAATGGTATTTCATCCTTGGCAACAACCTAGGAGGGATTTGGGATCTCTTCTACGTGGGGTCCACAGAGAGAGATGTCCAAGTAGACTCATGTAGGCGGGTGGTGAAGTAGTGGCAGAAACAGAAAATATCATGGCCATTTCTTGGTCAGGATGTGGGAGGTTCAGACGTCTCAGCGTCCGCAAAGTGCTTGACGCCCCAATGAAGTTGTGGTCACCGATGTTGTTGCCGACCATCTTCACCAGAAGAGACGAAGAAGCTCTCTCACCTCAAAGGCTAGAGAAGGGTTATTATGAGATGAAACAGAAGAACCACTAAGCTCAAACTACCACTGGTATAATTCCAGGAAATGGTCGGACGATCGGTAGAGGGCTTTTCCACATCCCCCCCCCCCCCCCCCCCCCCCCCCCCCCCCCCCCCCCCCCCCCCCCCCCCCCCCCCCCCCCCCCCCCCCCAAGTGGGGCTGGCAGGAAGGTTGTTGACAGTCAAATTTTAAAGTTCAATTTACAAGTCATCTACTGCCAAGTCAAGTCTCAAATTGGATTGAGACTTTCTTCACTGTCAAGCCAATTCAAGTCACGAGTCAACTTCTATATGCCAAAGTCAAGTCATGTCTCAAGTCAAATTGCTTCAAGTCAAGTCAAGTCACAAGTCAATGTTTTAAGTCAGAGTCACAAGTCACCTAATAGAAAATCTCTTGTTTGTTGGTGGCTGTGTTAATGGTATGAATAGGTCATGTTGTTCTATGTTAGTTTGAAGAGATGAGGATGGGGAAGACATCCATGTGTTTACTTGATACCATATCATGAAAGAATTGGTGATTCCTTGGAAAATGTATCATGGGGAATCACCATGCAGTGGTGAGATAAACATGTGATGTGACAGTATCCAATGGTCATGTGAACATGATTAGTATTTTGGGTCTTCAAGTTAGTATTATTCAGGAATTTAAACTCAGAACGAAGTTTATCTGATCCGAGTGTAATAATGAGACAATTCTGCTTGTACCAATGTCACATGTGAGGCACCAAGAGTAACCAGGGCACCCTGGGTGATACCCTTTATGAATACAATTAAACATGTGTTCTGCTATCATGATGCAAATTTCAACATTTATATTGTGTAAAGGAAATGCGCAACATTGCTTGTTAAAGGGAAATTCCAGCCAAAAATATTTAAATGTATATGATTGTGCAATTAAAAAGTCAGCAAACCAAACTTTGTGTCATGTTCATAGCATGTACAGTTATGAAGTTATGAATTGTCGAAGATACAAATAAATTCACGGGCTAATTTGGCAATTTCGCAAATTGGCAAAACATTTGATGACGTCAGATCTCATTGAGAGAAATGTTAAGAAATAGTCTTTTCCCTTATGATTGATGAGATATGACGTCACCTAAAGGTTGCCAGTGTGCCAAATCAGCAAATTAGATGAAATTTGAGGAAGCCATATCTCCCAACCGAACATGCTATGACCCCGGAACAAAAGTATATTTGAATGATTAGTTGTCTCTTCACTTAGAAAAAGTAATAATTTGGCTTGGCTCTCCCTTAAGAAAATAAAGGAACTCAACAAGGGAACATGCTAGAACTATAAATTAGGGGGGGTTTTTGTGGGTTTTTGAACAGGTCCTCTTGTGCCAGGTGAAGATGATAGTTTCATAACCCTTGTACTTCCAAATGCAAATAGCAATATATATTTTGGTTATGTACAGTACAATTGTACAGTACAATTGTTTTGGAGCACAATGCACAACAGGAAGTAGGGTCAATGGTGCATGGCTAGTTACCTGATTGATTTCGAACAATGAATAATTTTACTCTAAATAACACCAAATAGATATGCTTGGCAATAAACTCATTACTTCAACATCAATGTGAACATTTACATAGGATTTTTCACCAGTTGTTACTCATCATGAGGCCAAGAAGGCAGTGTCAAACCATGGCCTATAACGCCCGTAACGATTGATTTTCGACCTTGATCCTCATATGGCAAAGATTGTCTTACCAGTCAATGAACATTGTACTCAGTTAACTCAGTTTTCTGGGTCAAACATCCATCAGAGAAAATGACTTGTAATGTACAAATAATGACCTCTATTGCCCCTCGATTGACTTTGACTTCACAAATGCGAACATGTCCAAAGGACAGCAAAACACTCCGTCAAGTTTGGTTGACATCTTCACGGAATCTATGTTTCGGGCCAAAAGACAATGTGACACATGGAAGATAGAGTATATAGGAGTAGGCCCAAGTTGGACCTTGATAAAAAATTCCTGGAAAGCCTGTAGGTATGGCTATCCCCATTATGATCGAACATCAGCACTGAGCAACCAAAATTTTTAGGAGGAGAAGATTTTGCATGCACATGATGGCCCTTGGGCACCTGGTCCACAAGTCAAAAATTCTTAATATCCTGGAACGAACGGCTCTTGGCCTCATTATGACCAAACTTCAGCACTGACCTGTGCATTGAAATTTGCCGGAATAAGCTTTTTGCGTAATTCCTCATGATGGGCCCAGGGCCCACATTGGGGCCTCGGCCAGAAGTTCGTAAAGCACCCTCCCGATGGACCACTAGTACAACTCGAGGGCATCACATGTACTTGGATTTCGGGGTATCCATTATGTGAAATTGCTGGAATGGCCCCTCGCCCCCCCCCCCAGCCCCCCCCCCCCCCTCCCCGGAGTGGGACCTTTGAGAAAAAAATTCCTGAACCCCAAATGTACGACTTTTCGCCATCATTATGGACCGAGTCAGCCCTGTGCCCAAACTGGTAATGGGGAAGCCTTTTGCATAATCACATGAGGGTCCCTCGGCCCACATTGGGGCCTCGGGTCCTAAATCCCTAGCACCCTGAAAGTACAACTATTACACCATCATTATGACTGAGCATTCAGTAGCTGTGGCAACAAATTGTGGGAGAGACAATATTTTGCGGTATTTCATATAATGGGCCCTTGGCCCAAACTGGCCCTGGGCTCAAAACCACATTCCTGAACACCCCCAGTGGCTCTCCACTCAAGGACCATAACAAACATGTGACTCTGAGAAAATCGATTGAAGGCTTGTAGGAGGAGATGCATTTCAATACCATTTGGTATGAAATTCCATAAATGGGTGACCTCAAACAAAACACCCAAAGGTCAATATGACGAACATCAGCACTGTGCACCAAAATTTGTAAGAGATATTTGAGATTTCCACATAATGGCCTATATTGCCCCGTCAATGAGTCCCACACAAATACAGACAGCCAGATAGATAGATAGATAGATAATAGATCGAGTGAAACATGTTCCAATAGCCAACTAGCATATAGCTAGTGCACTTTGTAGTAGGAACTACATTTGGAATTTTGCACACTCATTGGGCCCTATTGTGTCCGCCCCCTTCAGACATTTGTCCTTGACCCTTCTTGAGGTCAAGGATTCCCCAGTGGCCGATGACAATTTGGTCAACATCCATCAAGACCCGAGCGAACACGGAGCCAAAAAGAGACAAAAGTTATGGAATTAAAAAGATTAAGATTAAAATACAATAACTCAACATATAGCTGGTTAAGCTAAACTACTGAAGTTCTCCATCCAAACACAATCAGATTTGATGAATTTGGAAATTGGTCACGTGATTAGAGGCCACTGATCGGTAAGTACTGAGGCTTGACAATGCTTCTAATTGCTGTAATCGCTAACTGGCACTTTCCACTCTTCTCTTTCGACTCTCGATAGAGCAGGTTTTCGACGCGTTTATAGATCAAGGTTGATTGAACTCAATCTGTAAGGACATTTTGCATTTCCCTTTTCCCAACATATGACCTCTAAGCCCTGCCCCTTTAAGTATCTGTGACCTTCACCTTCAAGTGTCAAAGATGTCACATGAACATTGTGTCGAAGTTCCTTGAAAAACACTCTTTATACGATAGATAGATTAGATCAGATAGATATGAAGAACTGCAGTGGATCCCGTAGGCCTCACCAACATATCTGATTTGGGCTAAAAATTCCAGCCTGGTCTGTTCATTATGGCAATTAAAACTACCATCCTAACTTTGACTACTGGATGAAACCATGTTTTTATATTTATTTGCTTAATATTAAGGACTATAATCAGTGTGTACCCACAAGGAGGGTGCAAGCCCTTTGAAAATGTTCAAATAAATACACTGTTCACTGGATCAGGTATTGCGCAATGTTTTCAATGTTTGTCCAAGCTTTGCATTTTTGTAAAGATTGTAGTTCCACCACAACGTGTAAACAATGATAGAGTAGCTCTGAACTATCACTGCCCTGTCGCACCCCTTGATTTTGCATGGAACCCTAGGCAAAACCGGCCTGAAAGAATCATTGCTAAAGCTGTCAAATATAATTGTTGTATCGACTATTCAGTTGAAGCAAGTCTCTTCATTCATGTAATTATATGTAGGCCTACTGTACATGTTAGGTCTACACGAAACCACATGCTCATCAAATTTATCAACGAACGCTCAACATTTCAGCATATTATCACAGTGTGCATGAAAAAATCCCAATGAACTTAAGCTGTGTATGGAGCAGAATCCTGGTGTCGCCAGCACTGTACAAATTCAATGTGAGTGACAGAACTCGAGTGCGTGCTTTGCAATGTCACAGCTGAATACTGACTGCTGCTGCGCACGTTCGTTGTAGCCAGTGAGGGGGCCCTGCTTCCTGTAGCTGAACGTTCTTCTGCGCGAGCTGTTTTTCTTTCGCCTTCAGTAGACACACAGCGCCATTTCCCTGTCAGTATTTCTTGCAAGTCGCGCGACTTGTGACCACTATTTGCAGCTTTATTGTATTTGTGTTACTCTCCAAATAGGTGGGCCCAATCTGAAGAATTTTTGCAAGCTCAAGGAATACTCGGTATTTTGAACATTTTTTTTTGTAGATTACTTTTACAAATTTTTGTATACTGCTCTCAACTCACCGTTCTGCCGAGCTGGCAGATTTCCAAGACGTTATCATCTTGGGGCCTGACCTCTCCCGTGTACATGAATCGCAGGAACAAGCTCGAAGGCCTCCCTCTGCCCCTTGCTGTAAGGTCCCCCAGTTCAAGGGTTGAGGGAGCCCTGCTGCGAGTGGGGCCCTGCAGTTTATCCTTGAAGTACTATTGCCCAGACACAGAGGACCAACGATGGGCCGTTGTAATCCTGGCCCCCAGGCAGTTTCAAGACCACTTCGTGGAATAAGGTTACTGTCGTTGAATTATGCCCCCAGTGTTCTTTTGAAAGGGCTCCGTTGCTGTGGGCACTTTAACCCCTTGGTCATGCACGTCCTTGCAAAATAGGATTGGTTTAGAAAATACTGATGAAACTTCACTCATAATTGTAAATGTCTGTCGCATTAGAATCTCTAACTGTACCAATGATGCACACTGTGCACTCACTGGGATGATTATGACCTGGCGGCATCCTAACCTACATCCCACTGATATCAACGGGGGATAAAAGGCCCCCCGCTGCCCCCCCCCCCCAAAAAAAAAAATCCTGAGGTACTGGTGAAGCTGCATGTAACAACCTATTACTAAACATCCGCCCACGCCCATGTGCCTGACAATGTCCTCCATACTGAACCAGGACTAAAGGGGCCCCCCCCCAAAAACCTAATACCCATTGGGACTTTCGTAGTAAAAAACCAGTGGCTGGCTGGAGCTAAAACCGCACAAATTTTGCCAATACTTTGTATGGCGGTCATGTAGGTTAAAGGACAACTGCAGATAAATCCTAACAATCAGAGTGATATTGTGGGACCAGGAAACTGTCTGCCTGTCCAAACTCCAATCACATTTCCTACTACCGTGCATGTTCCTACAATTGTTTGGAGGTCAGTGGAATTCCCCAATTGCATAATTGTCTGGCAGTTACCAATGGGTGTTTTCCACAGAGGCATTAAACTGTACATGTACCTGTGCTAGACACACATTTTCAGTGCTTGGGCATAGTTTATAGAAACCATGTGCAACACATCCCCCACCCTTTCTGGAGATATTGGTACATGGTTCTTCATGGTAACTAACTGGAAGAATTTTCCTTTTGTCTCATATTCAATATAATACTCGGTCCCGCTAGTGGAGCAATGTGAAACAGTGGAAATTATTGTATACAGATGTTAAAGTTACAGTCAGAAAATGGGGAGTACATATCCCCCCATCCTCCACAGGAATGTGCATTCATGACTGCAACACATGCAAACTTTTGCAACCACATGCTGATTGGGCCATCAAATACGATGGCAAAGTTTTGAAAGTGTATGTATTTCATCACTCAACAATAAGGCGTCGCCCCCAGTGTCTCGCCTGGTTGCGCGTTAAGTGGTTCTTCCATAAATCACCATGCAAATAATTTATAAGTCATTCTAATCTGTTGCTTTCAGGTTTTTGTATTACATTCAACAGGAACGGCCTATTAATCAAGTGACCAATTTTCAAATTCATGAGGACTGATTATTGACATGTCTACCACAGATTATAACCGTTGTGTGGAAATGTGACTAAAATGTCCTAAATTATGCAAATTATACCCATTTTCCTCAGGACCAATATGGACCACACCTCATACGTTTCATGGGAATCTCCAACAAACTTGAAATTTTGCATATGATGTAAATTATACACTTTGAATACCCACAAGTGACTGGAGTTGATTCCCAAAATCTAGGGGGGACTACAGCAGACCATACCCACGAAATCGAACAAACTTGAAACTTGAAATAAACTATGCAAAATAGACACACTGAATGACCCCCCCTAGTGACGCCAGTCTTTGTTTTTAAGAATGTCGGAGAGTAAAAGTACTCCTACGGTCCATACCCACCATATTCTTTCTCAGTTGTAAATTGTAGTAAAGGTTCCAAAAAAACCTTGCATTAAAACACATTACTGGTTACTGTTGGACCTGGGCCTACATCATTGTCTTTGAGGGGGGGTGGGGGGTAAAGGGGAGGGGAGGTGATTGGCAAGCTTTTTTTTATTTTTATAGTTCAACTTCATTTGGATGGTTGTGATATTCATATCATTTTTCCATAACACTGATAAATACTACAGTCTCCAACATCAAGAATCCACAGCCACACTAAAGCAACGTCATTCGTAGTCTTTGTATCGTGTTAAGAAGTTGAGTCTGTGACTCTATGTACACCAAGTACAATATGGCTCCCATATACACACAGTCTATTTCAGCCCCCCTATTTTTTCCCTCCCCTTCCTGGCTGAAAAATTCAAATAATGTAGGTTGCCTAATCTTAACCATGCTGCTTTAATGCTTGTCTCAAGTTAATAATGAAAACCCATCACAATCTTGCTGGGCCAGCACTCCATTTTTTGCAGATACACAGAGCAGCCAGTGATTCAATGACACGACATAAACCAATCTCCCTCTTGGGGATTCCCAAAATGAATTGGTGGACGGATTTACTAAGGCTTGAGGTCCCTTTTTCCCTTAAGGCTCAAGGTAGCTCAGGCAGTCAGTAGCGGTGGATAATATCGTAAACAAGCAGAAGTGGACCTCAAGGTAAAAAGGGGAGGTTTTGGACACTAGAGAAATCTCTGTCTGTTACAGATGAGAATACTAGTTAAGATGACTGGAAATAACATACCTGAGGGTTGAAATGAGTAAAACTCAAATAAGATAGTTCTGTCAACATTTTGTAATTGATAGCATGCTATTATAATAGTGATGTCAGCATCATGCTGGTCTAGCGAGGGTGCCCCAGACTATACCATTCTAAACTAGGTAGCAATTTTACAGTCTCTAGAGGGTTTTTGCCAAGAAATGTTATTATTGGACAGTTTTGGGTCCATAGGTGACACTTGATGATATAATGGTTTTCATGAAAAATGTTCCCTTGATGATAAATGTAGCATGTCCCAAAATTTCAGCCATATCGCAACACTTTAGTCACTAGAAGTTATTGCAGAAAATTGTTTTATTTGGAGTTTCTTGACCCTCCTCGAATGAACCCCAACCCTTTGATGACATGAGGGTTTTTTATGAAAAATGCTTGCCTCAATATGATGCACCAAGCCCCAAAAGCATTATGTAATTCAGGTACACACGCCCTATTGTATCGCCCAAAAGGTATTTAAAATAAACATTTGGCCCCTTGTAACTTGAAGACCAAAGATCGTTTACCTTCATGGACCAGAAATCATTTTCATCTGTTTAAAGAGCTCTTGTCAGGACATATCTTGAATATGCAACGGCTATCTGGTACCCATATAAATTGAAACTCATAGCAGCCATAGAAAACGTGCAGCAGAGAAGAGGCAACAAAGAAAATTCCTGGCCAAGGAAGATAAAAGTTTCTGAAGAACGACTCCAAGATCTGAAGTTGCCCACTCTAGCTTATCGGCGTTTAAGGGGTGACATGAGCGAGTTTACAAGCTATTCACTGAATTTATGTACAGAATTCCGCCTCATTTACATGTTTATAACTCTAGAACTGGGGCCATAGCAAGCAGAAACTTACGTGGACAGAGTGAATAAGAGTGTACGTCAGAATTTCTTCCAATTAGAGTTATTCGAGCTTGGCATAGCCTACGCGTAGATTGTATCTCTTCTACCAGCCTTCAGATATTCAAAGGAATTGGACAAATTAACTGGAAGGATCGATATTATAATAATTTTTTTAAATCCACCTTGAATCTTACTATGATGCTAAAAACGTGGTCTGAGTATAGTGCTGACAGCCAGCGCCAGCAAGAGACCTGTAAGTACCAGTGTAGTAAGTGTCAGATCGAAGCAAGCGTTGTTTCAGACTGAGATCTAATCACATATATCAAAATTGACAGTTTTTTTTTCTTGGCCTTTAACTCCTCCAATAAGCACAGTTTCCTAAGACTGACCTTTGACCTTTGACCTCGTCCTTAGATGTTTTTACCACTCAACCCAAAGACCAGACAAACTCTACGAGGACCCTGACTGCACTCATTCCAATTGTTACTGCCCATTTAAAACAACCTCGAAAAAATTGCATAATTTATGCAACTTAATTCACATTAAATTACCCAGGGCTTGATTTTACGGTCCGTTCCGATCGTCCAAGACAACTGAATTCTGACAGTACAACCAGTTTTGACAATGAGGGTGTCCGCTGTACTAACCACTTTATTGATTCTTGCCGAAGGCAACAGACATCTATGCAGTCATGCACCGTTCGTTTGCCGACATCTCCCACCCGGACAATTCCCACCCTTACATTCCCACCCAACGTGACCCTACCTAGAACCCTAACCCTAATTCGGAACATAACAAACATTCCGTTGAGGGGAATTTGTCCGGGTGGAAATTTCCGGGTGGGAATTGTACCCGTCACTTTTTCGTATGTTGTGTTGTAGGTTGTTGTGTAGGTGTGTGTGTAGGTTGTGTGTGTGTGTGTGCCAAACCCCTTGTCAGACGATATCTAACATCGCAAACTGGTATCTAAGTTTCAAATTTAGTATGTTGGTTGAACATATGGGGAGGAATACCCCATTGTTTTGGTGCTCGTTCAAGTTCATTTATGGTCACGAGAGGGCAAAGTTTAAACAAGCTTGTCAGCACGATATCTATCTAACGAACGCTAGTATCTATCAAGTTCAAATTGGGTATGTAGGTGCACTGTTATGGTGAAGGATGAACCAACTGTTTTTGGTGTCGGGTCAAGGTCTTCAAGGTCACCACAGATCGTCATATATCTCGGCAACGAAATCTTTTGGAGGACTGTCGTAATTGAAACTTTCGTTCGTCTGGGTGAAATACATCTGGTGACCGACTAGACCTCATTTGAAACCTTTTGACCCCCATTGACCTTTTGACCTGGTTAATTTTGCATGTTTTGTTTGTGTTGGCCAAAGCGTCTTGTAATAGCAAACAAAAAGTCAATGACACACATACACCATATCTTAATCAAAGCTATCTCAATGATGTGGAAGGTCAAGACACAGCTAAAACACTGAAATGTGGAATAATTTGGCATTTTGACATCTGCTCGTCAGCATGATATCTATGAATGCAAATATCTATGAGTTCAATTAAGTTGTGGATTGTAAACATGATGAGATTAACCCTATTTTTTTGGTATCAGGTTCAAGGTCATCCAAGGTCATCCAAGGTCATCCTTATATCTCGCACAAACGATTCATTGTCAGAGTGAGAACAACATATAGCCAACCAAAACACATTTTCCCCAATGAAGACAGACAATTCTTGAATTGTCATTTTTTATTCCTGATATGTTTAGTATTGGACTAGCACCAATATTTCCCCCAGTTAAGACAGTAACAATTCTTGGAATTTTCATTTCTTATTATTCCTGATGATGTTTGAGTATGGACTACAACCATGACCAGCCTATATGCCCCTCCTTATCATAGTTGGTGATGCTACGGGTTGGGTTGGCAATTTTGGTCTTGCAAACGCACCCCCCCCCCCCCCCCCCCCCCCCCCAGGTTTCATATGCAGCTTATAGAATTAAAAAATGTAGCCCTAGTTAAAGCCTGCATCACTGCATTATTGAAATTCCCCAATTGCAAGGCAGGAGCCCCTCTCCTCGTATACTTCCTCTCATTTTAGTGTTTACTTATGAACCACCAAGTGTTTGTGTTGCCCCCTTCAATAAAACTGGTTGCTTCCACTCCCCCCCCCCCCCTCCCATACAATTTGCCCCCAGTTTGGGGGAAAGACAGTACACATCTTGAATTGCCATTTTTATTGTATTCCTGATATGTTTGAATATTGACTAGCACCATTGACCAGCCTATATTGTCCACCCTCCTTATCAGTAGTGGTGTTGATTACGGGTGGTGGTGGTAATTTTTTGGTCTTGATCACCCCCCCCCCCCCCTCCCCCCCCCCAGGTTTCATGGGCGCTTATGAAAATTGAAAAATGTATCCCTATTTACAGCCTTCTCAACTGCATTTATTGACAATTCCAATTGCAAGGCAAAACTTCTCCTTCTGTGTAGACATCTCTCATTTAGTGTTTATATTTTACATTTTAATATTATTATAAAAAATACTCAAAAATTAAAAAAATTGTGATTATAGTCACCATGGATACAATGACGGTGCGAGGTGGGGGGGGGACAACTGGCAATTTTTCATAGGCCTATATATGTTTACTCCAGGGGGATCCAGTTTGTTGCTTGACCTAATGAAAACGGTGATAGATCCTTCAAATTTCCCATCTGACTTATTATTAACCGTAGAAATGTCACACCATGAATGTCCTGAAATTCAATTAGAACACCTATGCTGCGCCACAATCCTCTTCAACCGCTGCTGCCGCCTTGTGTGTGTAATATCTAAATAAGCCCCTTAGTTTGGCTGTCAACTTGGTCTGGCCACTCCCCAAAAATGATTTAATTCTCCTTCAGTTGTTTGTGTGAATGTGAGCCGGTAAACACACAATAGAGTTTTGACTGCCTGTCAGACCATTCAGTGGCTCAGAGGACTGAGAGTGTGTATTCCACTTATTCTCTTTGTGCACTCAGTCCTACCTACTGGATTATCTGATTGTTCCACATTTAAAGTTAACACTTCGCTCTAAGCACACTTCAGGATGTAAATAACTTGACAGGCAGGACTGACTATTGTATTATTACCTTTTTATTACCATTCATCGAGCAAGCCCTAACTGTGGTGTGTGTAAAAGCATTGAGAGGGTAGTGAGTTGGGAGGAAGAGAGCAAGGGTTCAAGAAGCTTCTGAAGTGGGGAAGGGCACAAATTTGTGGCTTTTTTCGCTATTGAGCAAAAGTGAGACATTACCCTGTACCCCAGGCAGAAATGGGTATTGGTTTGATATATACATATCTCCCCTTCTTCTTCCCAGTGCCTAGCTACTGGTGTTTACAGTCACATGAATGTGACTATTTGTGAAAAGTGTTCCCGTGGACAATACATTTTTAAACATTGGCCCCCCCCCAAATCTTACTGCAATCCGCCATTGAATGAGCCCACATAATTCATAAATGTCTCAAAATGGGCTATATATATATATAAACAATAAAATTGCAAAGATCTTGTCTTTTCTAATTATCTTTTGTATTTTCTCAATTTAGGCCAGATATATTTGTTCGGGAGGTGCTGCAGGGGTGGGCCATCTACCCCACCACTGTAGAAGGGATATGTATTTGATTGACAGCCTGGTGGAAAAGTTTGACCCTAAAATGTCAATAATACATTTGATTGACTAGTAAATGGCTATTGATACAAGTTATTTTGAATAGTTATACTTGTCAATTGCATGCCCCACCCCTTGTACCCCAGACAAGGTGAGTCATTGCAATTTATGTGGGTCAATACAAAATGATGCACCCTCATCACTTTGGTTGCCTGAAAAATAATGAAAGCTGATACACCCACAGTCACTTTTAAAAGACCACAGACTCCTCTGTGTCGAATTGAAACATTGGACTTGATGACTCACAACACCCCTCAGTCACATTAGTGGATTAACGCCATATGGTACAAATGACCCACACAGTGAGACACCAAGCTATTAGACACTGAATGTACCTACAATGACTCCCCTTGTCAAGGGTAGTGGGGGGATGCAATTGGCAATACATAGGCCTGTATGGCAGAATCACATTCTCTTTCCCCCACACATATACCCCAAAAAGGAGATTCTTTTTTTTACAATTGTTGATGATGGTGGTCATCCGCACTCCACTTCATTCAATCTATCTCTGCTTGGGACCACACCAGTTACTATGGTGTAAATTTCGCTAAAGTGGTCCTCATCATTTAGCCTTGCCTGCAGTCTGCCGACTCACGTTACGGTCGCTGGTACTTCGAACACTGAATGGAAACGTTGGATCTTCATTGGTTATTGACTCGTAACTTTACCTTACTCTTTCAAGAGACAACCACGTACTTACCATTCTATTTTTCATTATTTAATATTCAATTGGCCCTCAATGACTTTTGGACGCTTGGTCAAGCAACAAGCCTCTCTTGCGTTCAGTAAAAACATTGCAGGTGATTGTCTCGTTTTGTGTTTTGTGGGGGAACATGTCAGGAAAAAAAAGGCAATGAATCACTACGCAGACTTGCGTTCTTGTTTATAAATTTTCAACCAGTCCCGATCTCGGTACTTCAGGGCCAATTTAGCATCCTCATATCTTGTTTCAGACATCGTAACCCTGCAGGACATGAGAGAAAACACTATTTTTGCGCCCACACATCGATACGTTCGATTTGAACATGATTTTGTATAACTGGTGTATGTACACACTCTATGTTTTAAAACCATGTGGAATGGGATTCAAATTCACTGTTAAATACGTTAAAATCTGCAATCTGAAACACTTGAAAATCATCACATAATGAACAGGCATGTAGATGATTATACCACACACATTTCACAAAAGATTGAATCTGTTTTATTTTGCAAGGTGCAATAATCACTTTTCTTTTTCTGATCGAGGCTATACAAAAATCCCTGCACAAATCATAGGCAAGCTCAGTAGCTTAGGCCACTTGGTGGCTCCCTTGGTGGAATAGTGAGCCATTGAAAATCATCATTTTTGTTTCCTCATATTATTCACACAAATACAATTTTGCCTGGAAAGAACATTCACTATGGGCCAGAAAACCCTTGTTGGCCGTTGAAGGATGCCTTTCGGCGACAGTTCATGAAGCTATTGGAATGGAAGCCGGAATGGTATGGCATGGGTGATTATCCCCAGTTACCCACTGTCTATATACAGGTAAATTGGTAGTCAATATTTTTTGCAATGCAGTGATTGTAGAAGAGGGCCCTCGGGGACAAACTTGGCCAGAGGGAGGGCTGTAAAACCTCTTCAGCAAATACATCTATTGTTAAAAACTGCATGTTGGCCATTGTTCGGTGGCATGCATAAGAACTGCTGATCCCTTTTCTTGATATTCTCCTCCCCCCACCTTTTGAAACCAAGCTTAAATACGCAGACTGTCTTTCAATCTTTTGAACAATGGGGCCTTACTTACTCTGCATGCTCCTCAATTAAGGAGCCGAAGAAAAAAAAGCAGGAAGGAAAGCCAAGCCAAGGATGAAGAGCCCTCGGCAACAAAATTTCAGAAGAGTCCTTGGCTGTCAAAACCCTGCCTATAAACCATTGCTATGATATGACAAGGAGAGCGAATTATTGGTTCTGTAAATTCCTGTGAAAGTCAGGGGCATCTGATCAGGTGTTTTGGTAGGGTGAGGTCCGATCGCGTTGAGAGCCTCCAGAACATGTGGTAAGCCGTGGCAACATTAAAGCGGCAGAAACAGAGGAGCGCTCATCATTACCTGGCAACTTACCGGACAACCATTATCTCTCTTCGGACAAACCAAAAATGCACCACTGGTTTCCGACGTGACCCACCAGAAAAACAATCTAAAAATCGAGGCCTGTGAACCTTAAGTGACTTTAACACACTTTGTTAATTTATCAGGATCAAAGTGTACCATCTTCCACATTCCACCAAGTTTCATGCGGAATTCAACCAACTTTAAAATATGCATAAATTATGCAAATTAGACTAGGTACATGCGAATTAGTAACATTAAATTACCTTTTGGTGACCTCATCCCTCCCTACTTTAAAATTTATTGGGCTATAGATAAACCATCTCCACGAGTTGCGTCAAAATCCAACAAACTTCAAAAATAATCGCAGAAATTATGCAAATTAGACTACTTAATTATCATGTTCAGCCATGAATCCTAATCAGTTTGTGTACTCTCATAGTTTTTATTATACTCCGAACGCATCACCAATGCATCGACCGATCAAAATATCTTGTACCCAAGCTTCCAGGCCATTTTTCAATTAAATATGCAATTTATTCAAATGAGTGGTCTTCGGGACGAAAAGTGGATTCACATCGTCAACTCTCTTCACCACGCACCTACACAAAAAGGTCCCAGCATGGTGGCTTCATTCCGGTTTTCAGGAAAGATCGACCGCATATACGGACAACATATGGACGGACAGACAGACAGACAACCGCACACCCAACGAAGTTACCACTATGTCTCCCCCCCCCCTCTCCTTGAACAAAGTCAGGCGAGACAAAAAGGTTCTGACTGACCCGCCAAAAGTTTGAGGTCATTTTAAGGTCATCAAGGGTCTCTTTGATTGTCGGAATATAACGGCTGTGGAGCAAATGTGTGTCTAATAACAATGAATGTGCGATGTTCTCTTGTTTATATGTCGAACAAGTTGCTGATATTAATGCAATTATCAGGAAGTTTGAATATATTAAACAACTCTTATTTCCAGAATATAGCCTCCTTTTAGCCCCCTTTAAATTGCTCAAAATGTAATCTGAACCATCCTGTGCTAAAGGTTTGGTGGTGTTTCTTTCTTCTGCAGGATGCAACTGTGGAGATGAGGATATCTTTTAGTGGTATTAGTGTCATAAGGAAGAGTGATCGATGCCTAAAGGGGCTTGTTACTTGGTAATGAACGAGTGAAGATCATTTGAGTCTCTTGCATAAACACTTCACCACACAACAACAACAAACTAGAGAACCAAGTGGCTCAGTCATCTCAAACCAGACAAATATCAATTATATGTAGTGAACTGGTGTGAATTGAAGGACTGTCCAGACTTACTCTACACTTCTTTATTTGGTTTTAGGCAAGTTGTGTTGAGAGTCTGCAATAGTGAATCACATGTAATGTTGATTCTGTATGCGCGCTGTCTCACAGTCACCCCGTGGTTGACCGTATGGTTTAGACAAGATATTTTGTTGTTATAATACAGTCAAACACGAGTGCCAATGGCACACACTTGCATTTTGCAGCAGTTCAGTTGAAATACTTTGATTCAAACTGCAATTTCAAAATCATTTGAAATGTCCATGACCAATACATGGACACCCATATTCACACAGTGGCGTCACATGTTTAATACCAGACCACTTTACATGATCAATACAATGTATCTGTAGAAACTGCTTCCATGACCATTCAAACCAAGTTGTGAAAACTGAGTCCATACATGACACTCACTTTCTGAACAATTATGTTTTCATACAGTCTGTTTCTGTAGGAGTAGACATGGTACCATGGACAATAGAATAAATTTACCAACTGATAATCTGATCCATTGATTTGATTTCTACGGATTAGGGAGCCAATAAGGTTCATCTGGGAATCCTGTCCATTATGTTTGATAACTCGTTTCTTTCCTTGACTCCAAAAGTGTCAAAAAGCGACATCATTACCATAGAAATGCTAAAACTCAACATTTCAAGGACAAACAGCAATGCCTGGAACTATAATGAATCACAGCAAGCCTCTCCCACCATAGGATTCGCAAAACCATTCATGTTGTGTCTGTTTTCTTGGATTTTTTTTATGACTAACTTTGAAGCGCTGAAGGCTTGAATTCTTATCTTACTGACAATTCTAATAACACATCACCTCTGTACTACTTGGGGAGCACAAGGTCACTGTCCACACCCGATTAGGGGATTATGTTCCAGGGATATATTTGACATGAGGCATAGCAGTCTTCATTCGGTTTTAGAAAGTTTTTATCCCTTCTTGCCCTGTAATAATCTCTGGTGAAGATCAAGATTGAAAAGCATACGATACCAACCAACAAACAATCACTGCCCAAGGAGATTCTGATGTATTTTTTAAATTTTCTGTAAGCGGCTTTCATGGGAGGGAACATGTCTGGCAATTTCACGCTAATACTCCATATACATATAACCTTTATATAGCGCCCTTTTTCACGAAAAATGTTACAAGCTTCTCTGGGAAGAGCCAACAACACAAAAACAGGTACAAACATTACATATTTTCAATAAATGATTTTAAAAAAACACGTTTGAAGTTCCCAGTGTTCTTGCTTGACGAGCACTCATCTCTGCATACCCGCAATGACCGATGACCTAATTCCTGGACACCCACATGTGACAAGTTTGAATGTTGATGATTCACACTGACCAGAAACTCCACTGCATCTAATCCAACTCTGTAGCAGAAGTGTAGCATCGAAGATTTTAGCAACTTTCTCACCTAATTGCCCATTACTTACTCCCCCTTGATGACCTTTGACCTGAAATTCCTGAAACGCCCCAAAGGTACTGCTAGTCAATGATGACACTGAGCGAGCATCATGAAAATACAACTCATTTGTAAGAGTAGATACATTTTACAGTTTTCAAACAATTGCCCATTAGCTGACATTTGACCTTGACCTTCTGGTGTTCAAAGGTCACCCAGCAGTCAATGATACTAATGGTCACTTTGGGTCAACATCCTCCAACCATGAGTTAGTGAGGGCCAAAAACATGCGATTTGCACATTATTCTACATTTGAACAAAATTTCCTACTACCGCCTCTTTGGACATTTGTCCTTGACCTTTACCTTTTAAAGATTACCCATCATCACTTCAATATAGTGGATTCAAGTATTGGTGTCCGGATCCTCGAAGCAAAACTTTTGTGGCCAAAATTCAAAAGTTTCACAGACGGACAAACGGATGGAACGGAACTGGGACAACACCTCAACCATCCATATACCCGGTTCGACTAAAATACCAGATCATTCATCCGTTTCAGGGTCCATTGGTTGGGAAAGACGACAATGCCGGTCTCGAACATCGAACCAATCCTGAATCCTGAATTTTGGGATGGACTGCATCTTCCTCGTTAAAAATGTTACGTTCAAAAAAACAAACTTCGGAAGTGGCTCATATCTAAAATTAGAGTGGCTGGGAAGCACCCATTTAAAAATAACGGCCTTGGAAATGTCAAACGTGCATCCTGGGATGTCATAGTGGTAGTGCACCGTCGTGAAATAGACATTGACCCTCATGTCCACGAAATACCTACTGGCATTATCCCATCTTGTGTAATCTGTCATTCACATTCGGTTTGGAAGGTGTGCACTACTGTGCTCAATGCCCATCAGTAATCGGTGAGTACTGTATTGGTATACCGTAATATTTCATTTAGCAACCTCAAAGTTTTGTATTAGTTCCTTGAGCTTACTATTGGCTTGGCATTATGGTTTAGCGAATATATGGAGAAATTTTTTGGTCCCTGGACCGCAAGAAATAAAGTATACACTGTACCCCAGCCCATTTGCTAAGCATAGACTTTTCGAAAGGCGAGGGTTAAAGAGGTAATATATTTGCCGCTTGGACAATTATTTAGGGGAGTGACCCCATAATCATTCCCAGCATGAGAAAAAAAATTATTTGCTATGAGTCTTTTCTAATTATGTCACAGAACGTTCACGACGCTTTCCTTTTTTTTTGACCCTCTCCCCTCTCTACACTCATTGAAAACTCATTGAAAAGGCTTCTTCCCATCAACTGATTTCGAGATAGCGATGGTTTTGCGAGTTTTTATGTTGAAGGTTGTTGTAATTTTTGCCATTTAAAATTGGAACGATCATCAGCGATTGTGCAGCGTGTGTAAGTGTCCGGGCATCAAGTGTACTCTGCTGCCTTAGTAGTGTACACATGCACCTGATCACATCATTCCAATGCAAAATTAATCAGGCCTTTTCCTTCGCATTCATTTTGGTTTATATCAGGGGCCGTTATTTAGGCTAGAGACTACAGTCCATGCCATGGCCTTTTCCCTTGTCTCATTCATCACTCTAGGATAATCCAATTTTGGCAGTTATCACTGTTTCAGAGGTTTTTTTTTTCCTGTCGTGGAGAAAATAGGTTGACTTTCCAATAGAAGAAATTTGATGTTTCACATCCCAAATGGGAGAAACTGTCATAAGTTTTTGGCAACTATCTTCAATAATTTCCCTAACTGTGTACAAACACCATTGGAGTCATGGGTTGTCTATAGTACGTGTGCCACATGAACTAGTGACACTTCACACTGGAAATGCTTTGACAATCTGCTGGCAGTCATGTCCAACGCATGGGTTCAGTAGTCAGTACTATTTCAATTCAAATTGTGCTAGATCAAATGAGATTGTGACGTGCCACGCAGAAATCATTGGTGTGTTCGCGAGTGCTGAACAGTTAGATGGAGTGGGGGACGGGGGGTACTGTACAATCCAGCAGCTCAGCTATACAGCATTTACAAAATTGCAAGACCGTGTACATGCTGTGTACTGTTCCGTATTTTAAACACAGCAAGTTATTGATCGAGGTTTAATTTACTGCAAGCAAATTCAATTCAATTTTGCGATGGCAGACCGTGCAGCAGTGACAAGACCAGAAGTCGCCGGCTTCTTTCGTTACAGTTTTAGCAAACATGTGGACTAACAACTCATGAATTCCAATCAAACTTTCAATGAAGGGAAGTCTTGTTTACTTGGTAATTATATTGTATGAAAAGTAGTGTTAACATGGGTACCAGAAATGGGGATCCAGATAAGGGAATACCCGATATCCGTACCCATCAAATGACATGGGTACCAAACTAGCGCAAGAGTCGAAAATTGGTAGCTGCGGACGGCAAAATTCCTCTGAAGATACACTGCATGTTCTCACCAGTCCACCATTATTGCATGTTCACATTTAATGGACCTTCACTGACATCTGTCAGATGTCTGGTAGCCCATGTGTGGTGTGTTTTACTGTTATTATAACAAAGGTATTGTGTGTGTATACATAGGATCCTGACTCCTCTAGTTATAACAAGTGGTGGGGAGGCTCATTATGCGATTGCCAAATGCCAACACTCCACTACCCCCCCCCTAGATAAACTGTGATTTCCTGTGTATAGGGTCCGATCAGGGACCTTTGAGAGGCCTGCTCTAAGGAAGCCACCATGTTTACGCTGGCCCTTGCCATTAACATTCTAGGTGAATGGTAGATAACAAAGGCCATTGTGATATCCTTATCCCAGTTCTTCACTAGCTAGTAAATTGTTTAAATGAATATCTGTCAATGTTGACACTCATAGTTGGACCAAGTAGGAGGCAATATACCAGACAGCAGTAACAGTATTTTGACAGTATTTAGGAGGGGGGAGGGGATGGCCACTAATCCCCCCTGGTTATTAAGCCTTACTGGCCCAATACCTGTTTTTCATAGCAAACAGAACTAGAGGAATGATGTGTTGACAGACAAATCACCTTCATTGTGGAATAAGACCCAACATATAGTCACATTTCTAGGTTACCAATGGCTTAGAAACTGGACTGTGTGGACAGATGAACGACCTCTGGGATGGTTATAGTTGTGGTGTGCCCTGCAGAGTTAGGGAGTAATGAAAACAAACCTCTCTCACAGAGAGCTCAATGGGAAGGGCTGTGGGGGAAGACTTATCGGGTAATTAATTGGATTCAATTAAAATAAAAATCACACTATGCAAACAAAAATGACCTCAGCCTAGCCTGGCATGTTTCATCCACCACAAAGTTTCTGCAACCTGATTGCCGGTACAGTTTAGATTTACAAGTGAACGTGACCGAACATAACAAACAAACGGATGAGAAGAACGATGGACGGAGCGATATGATGACAAGCTAACATACATCTAAAGCAAGACAATGACTTCTCCGGCAACAAACATGACCGCTGTGTCTGCCTCATCGTGTATGTTGCTCCCAGAGCCTAATGTGATAAACTACATACAAGTTTGCATGGAAAGTTACTTTTATGATCGATTCATGCTTCTATGTGTGTCTCTTTCGTGTAGTGTCCTTCTCAATCTCTCAAGTTTCTTGACTTCCCTCCCGAGTCCACTAGGACAACCCAGGATAACCACACAAATTCATGCTATACTGAGTGGGGGTAATGAGACAATAATGATATAAGACTTGTCGTAGTTCTCCTGGGTTGAGACTGGGTAGTGAATGGGATCGATATACATCATCGGGTGGTACCCGCAAACCCATGTGAATATTTCATGGAAGTGATCTCAAATAGGGTGACAACTGAACAGAAGGATTGCAGTGGTCAATACAAAGTACCCAACCCTATAGTACCATGAAATTACTACTGCCCCTGCACAAAGGTAACCATCCACTAGTATAAACAACTGGACCCACTGCCACCTACCTTCTCTGCTTTCTTGTTCTCTCTTTTGAACCTGTCTCTCCCGAGGTTTTTGCTGCTACTCATCACACTTCACCTTGCCTCTCGGCACCTTTTTTTCAAAATGGGCACGCCGCACGTGAGAAGCTGTTGATTGGCAAGATGATTAATGGGATTCCATGAGTTTCTTCCCAGATTTTTTTATACAGAAAACAGCTCACTAAATTTGATTATTGTCCATGTCTACCAAATAAGGAGTATAGTTTTGCGAAAATATGACTGAAATTGCCTAAATTAATCAAACTAGACACAATAGTCAATTTCATTGATAACGTTACAAATTTTTAAAGATTTTAATTTATATCACTGCTAAGCTGGCAATTTTGCAAATTCAACATTTGATGACGTCATATCTACCGACTTTGAAGAACAAAGAGAACATGTCTGAATTTTCTCTTATAATTGGTAGATATGACATCATAAAAGGTTGCCAGTTTGCCCCAAATCACAGAATTATAAAAAAATTGTGAGGTGAGCCGATACTTCCCACCGAACATGCTACAACCTGGAACAAAGTGGATATTTGAATGATTTTTTTGCTGTTAACAGTTCACACCGTGAAAAGAGTATTAATTTGGTTTGGACTTTTGCCTCTATTACATTTCATGGGAATCCCCCCAACCTTTTGAGCATGAATGAAGCAAATTAATACACACTGAATAACCCCCAGTGACCGATTCAATGTTGAAATGTTTCGGGACTAAAGGTATACCATACCCATCAAGCTAAAAATTCCCACAAACTTTTGAATAAACTATTGGGCAAATAAGCCACATTGAATAACTACCCCATCTAGTTAAAATTTGAGGTATTAGGTAAGCCATACCTACAATTTCCATGAAAATCCGGCAACTTTCCAAATTACCATTTCAAATTATGCAAATCATACGGTTACATGACCTCCATGACCCTGAATCCTATGATAGAAAAGTTCAAGAACTAAGGTAAACGATACCCACCAGGTTTCTTGAAAATCCACACATGGAATGACCTCCATTGACCCGATCTTAGTTAAAAAGTTTGGGACTAAGGTAGACCATATTCCACCCAGTTTCGGAAAAATCAGGCAAACTCTGAAATTTCTTGAAAGTTCTTGAAATGCCTGAAGAAAGACCCTGTATATACTTGTACGATATGCCTAATTGGCTGTCTTGTAATTATTCTGGTCTCCAATTGGTAGGTAGGCGGCAATAGGCGGGTGGAGTCATCTATGCAGAGCTATATGGATTGTTTAGGACAATCTTTTTTTTTTCATTTTGGGCCCTGCTACTTGCAATTAAATGGGCCATTACTATTCACTATGAACTTTCCTGATGAGCGTCCAGCTCTATGGAAATGTGTGGAAAAACTTTTCTATAAATTTTTCACATTGGCTGATTGTGCAATATTCCAACAGTTTGGGGATCAACACTTCACGCGATATCTTTGCTATTTTGACGTGTACCTCGAATGCTGCATTAAGAATGGACGCTGTTTAGAAACGCGGTCGTCTAACGCGTCACATCAAGGTTTCGTGGATGCCACTATGTTTCTGGAAGGCTCTCGTTCCGACTCGTGTATAGCTGTACCAGACTTTTCTCGAAAGAGATAAATGGTAGTATATTGTGTATTCTATACCTATGACGGCGTTTCGTTACGCAAACTATCGAGAAGGCTGATCTGACCTATCGACGGCGATTTCATCAGACTGTTTTGAAGGTTGCGAATTTTTAGATTTTCTGGACCTGCTGAATCATCATTCCTGGAGATTTATTGACACTTGAATATAAAAGGGGTCCATCCCGGACTGATCAATCATCGAGAAACTCGATTCACCGAAATTATCTACGACCAAGGACATCCAAACAAGGACATCTTATATTTCATGTATACATAAAAAAAATTCACTCCTAGTCCTAGCCTCCTCATTAACTGGGGATTTTTTAAATTTTAACCAAAATTTTTACTTTCCAACACTTGCTTGCCTTTGTTCAGGCAGTACTTTTGTCCATCATGTTGCCCTTGATTAACATGATTGCATATGCAATTCCAAAATATAAGGCTCTGTTCTTACAATTCTTCATTCGTCAAGTGAAAATAAAGTTAATGTCATCCTGCAAGTCGCCTATCAGCGACTAGCTAATTCTTCAGTCCTACACACCATGTGATCAATTTGCGAATACTAAAAGTGAATACCGTGCACCATTCCTAAGAGCGTATGCTTCACAAGTGCACCTCACTGTGTGCGATTTTTGCACTGAAGGAGTTTCGGAGCATTCAGCAATATCTCCCAACAAAATGGGAAAACCAAATAAAACCAGCTAAAGTGAAGGTTTTGCCCCTATCTTGCTCAGTCATCAGACATTCCAAGTCACGCGCCTTTGGCGTGTGACATCCCGCTTTCCAGGTCTTCACTTCACACGCTCACGCTCACCGCCATCTGGACTTTATCACACGCAATCCAGGAACAGCCTCCCAAGTTGTTTATGTCTGGCTGAGGCTAGGCCTCAACCTAATATGCAGTTAGCTGTCCTGATAAATAGTTTTTGTTCATCCAACATCCACTTGTACATGATGCGTACTGAAAGTTCCTACCTATGCTGCCGATGGCTATATAACTGTGATTTCTTCTGCCCTCCACGGCGGTCGCTCTATACCAAGTTGACGTAACTAATTCAGTGCGTGACCTGTATCCCACATGCCGACGTACTAGACAGGCAGACACGTGCAGTATTGGTGGCATGGATTGCTAGGGGCTGTACACATTTGCAAGATGGTGTTTCATTCAGTCGGAGCCAGCAAAATAAAAAAATTTTCGCTCCAAAAACAGAGCAGGTGTTCAAATTCATCATGTTCTTGAAAAATGAAGAACTGATTTTGTAAATATCTCAAACTGAATTCTATTTGGGTCCCCCGTTAAGTGTTTTTATGCAATGTAATTTTTTTTTTATAGTTTTTGTATTAGCCTACTTTTTATTGAGAGTGTCTGTCGGTAACGGTCCAGTACTTAAAATTTACGTAAGCCGGATAGTTTGGGGCTGACACTTGGCTGCCTTTAGGGAAAAGTTGACTGTACTGAGGGATCTGGGGGGGGGGGTATTGAAAAGTACCAGACACTGGTCAGTTGCCTTAACTTAAGATTTCATGTTCCATTATGTGATTATACGTCTGTGATTTCCTAAAACAAACTTTTTCACTGAAATGTCATGCCTTTGTGAGTTTTAATCATATAAATGACTATGAAAAATCTCAACATCAAAATTACCGCCTGAAAACTGAGAAACATCACATTTGCATCCTAGGCCTAGGCTAGGCTAGGCCTAGACACTCCAAAAACGAAAAATTTTTCGCAAAGGGGAGGGGGACCCCCCTCTCCCCTAGACCCCATCCCCCACTGCACTGATCAACTCATAAAATTTCTCAATGTTTGGAAAGTCTGTACTCCAGTCATAGTCATGTCTCACTCGAGCCTAGGCCCCCCACGTAAAAGCTGGCACATTAATAGGCCCAGGCATAGTAGTAACAGGGCCTCTGGTAAAGTGACCAGTATCCGCCCCCTAAGGAAACCTTTTCCAATAGTTTTCTAGAGCTGTAAATGAAATAATTATGTTTCAAAATTTTCTGTTAGACATTTTTTTAGAGGTAACTGTCCACCATGAAAAAAAATATCATCCTTTCTCTTCAGAGAAAAGGCAAACCCTGAAAACTCGAGTTTGCCTGCCAAGTATTCAACCCCCAGTGACAAGTATTCAACTTCGAAGACCAGTATTCGACCCTCTGTTTTATTTAAAACCCCCAAATTACCATTTAGTAGAGTGGCCAATTCATAAAAGGTGACCGACTACACAAAACACAATGAAGTATCTGGCAAGGTAATATTCCAACTAATATTACAGAACAAACTTTATGAAGATTTTAAAGCGAATTATGCTCAATGTTTCAATGCTTTGTTTTTTTTTAGGTCAGTATGTTCCAAATACACACATTTCACTGCAAAATCCAATGATTTTAGGATATCTCCTAAATACTCAGAATTTCTTTGAAAATTACTTAAATGACCTTACAGCATGGCCCCCCTTGGATAACTGACCAAAAAACTAAATGCAAATTCATTTGCCAGATGTTTATAAAACGGATGCCCCGGGGTTGAATACTGGTCAGCAGATGCAGATACGGTGACCATTATTCGACGCAGCCTTCCAATCTCCCCCAATTTCCCCTTGAAATGTCTCTCTTATCTAAATAGTGTTTTGAGTTGTGCATATAATGTTAGCCAGCCTCACCAAAAGCTCATTATTTTGGAAACCATTCCTCTCCAAAGATTTTGGGAATTACACTGCACACCATTTCCTCCAGTTCCTTATGGGCCCCTGTAAGAAAGGCGTTTTTTAAAAGGAATTTCCTTCCAAATTCTCACTGAAACAACAATCTCCCAAAGCTATTTCTCCTCCAAAAAGATTGCATGAAACTGCAAATGAAAATCAGCTGAGCAAGTTGGCTCTTTTCTTTGATATGGTTTTCATGTAAGGAGTCGCAAATCGTGAATAATAATGAATTTATGGCCAAAGGGGGTTGAATACTGGTAGGGGGGTTGAATACTGGTCACTCTAACCTAGTAGTACTTATTTTGATAACTCTTCGTACTAGTCTTACTTCTCATAATGCTGGAATTTGTTCCGTTAGACGAAGACTGCCCAGGTTTTAATTGGATCGCTTATAGGATGTGTACCTGCCTTAGCGAATATTTTTTTCATTCACTTTTACTGGAGATACTGTTTTCTTGTTGTGTTCAATTCACGGATCCGAGATAGCGCAAAATGCCTACGTCACAATAGCTAATTTTACCACTACTGACGTCACTAGGTGTAAACAAGATCACAATTCTATACAAAGTCATGGGACAGTCAGTCTTGACATCGCGTAATCGAACTTTTTTCAGATATGTTTATTTACCATTTCCTTTTGGTCAGCACGAAGGTTGGAAACAATTTTTCATCAATATTTTGTACTTTTGTCAAAAATGTCACACAGCAACGCTATAAAACGGAGAAACTCGACTACTGCAAACGCTTGGATAAGCCCTCAGTGGGTAACGATACAACATTAGGTCACTGTGCGTACACGCTCTGACGTAACAGGGAATCCATGAATTGGTTTTGCATGCAGCTAGCTGGCCGGCTAGCCTTCTAATAATTCTTCTCCGGCTCGATCCTCGCGCGCCTCGCGATCGCGCGCGTCCAGCGTGCAGTACTTGCATACCCACACATGCCGACTCCGCGCACCGCATTCATTAGTCATCCGGTATTGTATGTGCAGTGCTGTTTACTCGTACTCGCGCTATTCAGTACGGTACCCAGTACAGGCCGTACATGATTGTTGTGAAAACCATAAAGGCCGCGTTTCCATGCACGCGGGGCGGGGCTGGTCGGGCGGCGGGCTCCTAAAATCGCTCATCGTTATTTTCATGTGGAGCGCTTTCCATGCACGCGGACTGGGCGGGCGGGCGGGCGTTTTCTCGAATCGGTCATGTAGCGATTTTTTCCGCCCGCCCGCGTGTCCGCGTGGTATTTCGCAATCAATTCCGCGATTTCCCTGCAATCTTACCGGCTTGAAGCCGATAATGGAAGAGTAGAGACAATTTTGGTTCAAATATGTTTCCAAACACATCCATACGGTTTCAACACTAGGGATGGATTTTTAGAAAGTTGTGTCTATATTTAAAAAACGGCTAGACCACCTTTTTTTGAACACATATTTACATGTTAAACCGATGATATGTCAGTGATTTGCCTATTAAATCTTCAAACCCTGTCAATTGTAAGTTTTAATGGTGGCCCGTAATCGTTGACATTCAGAACAATGGTTTTCAGAACATGAAACCGTTGTTTAGGTTTAAAACACGAGTATGCGTCCGGTGTTTGACAACAACGTCCACGACAACGACCAATTACACAACCGACAACAACAACACGACAAAACGACGACAACAACGACAACAACTGCAACACAACACGGCACGACAAGGACAACGCAACGACAAACCACCACAACAACACTAATAAGACCAATACATAACCATAATAGACATAATAACCTAATAAAAACTAATACTAACACTAATACTACTAATAATAGGCTACTCGGTCTATATAGCGCATATCCACCCTAAAGTGAGAAGAGGTCGTGACCCTCGAGCACCGCCCTCCCGCCCCGCCCGAGGCATGGAAACGGAAAAGTCCTCAAAACGCCCGCCCGTCGCCCTCCCCCCGCCCGCCCGTCCGCCCCGCCCGCCACGCCCGCCCGCGTTGCATGGAAACGCGGCTAAACAATAAAATAAAATCAACACTAAATCCGTGATCCTTATATAATTTTCCAACAACATTCCGCAGTGAATTGGATCATACTCATGAACTGTGTAACACCACAGGTAATTTTATATTACTAACCGAACCTTCCTAATCCTTAGCTAGCCCGCATGCATAACGAAATAGGGCCTTTTCCTTCCAATTTTTTGATACGGTAAGTTTGTAATTAGGGGGATCCCAACTCAGGATTTTAAGTTGGAGTAACTTTTGCGAAGTTGCGTGGTTCACAACGTATCATAACATAATGCATCATCGATCGAGAAGAACTTTCAGTTAGTGGTTGTAGTTGCAACAGCGGCATACACAGTCGGTATACCACTAACAGTACGTGCAGTGACCAATCACTTTTCAGTCGGTCCACAGGCTGAGATTATCTGAGCCCGTCTGTTGTTTTAATTTGACATACGCACATTTTGTGAAAAGTCGGAAAGAAAGCATTATGGTCACTGCCATGAATTTTCAGTCAGAAAAGTTTCAAGCCGAAACCACCACATATAAATGCAGCTTCCCTTCTTGATCATGAAGGTTTTTTTTGTTGCAAAGTGATGAGGCATGTACTGAGTAGGCTAGGCCTACCGTTAGGCCTAATCCATACATGATAGTAATGATATTGTCCGGGGTCTACCCGATATCCCGGGGTCCGATGTTCCCGGGTTCGATGTTCCCGTTACGTGTAAGTTTAAGATGGCAACCAAATTTTTCGAGCGGTAGCAATTTGGCAAGTTGCCGTCCTGGTCGTGTGATTACCCTAGGCCCTCCCTAGAGCCTGGTCCCTTATCAGCAAGAATTTTACTGTAGCACCCTTCCCATGAAGTGACCGAATCCGTCACTTCATGACTCCAACTTCTCCCTCAGCTTACACGGAACAGGCCCTCTATAACCTTCAAAACATCATTCCAAAACATCCAATCCCACCACAATTTACAAATTTCATTAGTATAAAAATATACTTGTAACCTAATTTTGCCCCTAATGATTGGGGGAAATCACACCTGTTTTTTTCCCTCGTCTGTCTAGTTTTGATACATAGTTTTTTGTAACAGCAGTCTTTTGCCACTCAGTGGCTCATTTTGGCGATCCTATTATTCATATTGGGCCCATGCAAGACTTCCATCGAAAATCTTCTACCCGATATTCCCGGGGTTCGATGTTCCCGGGGTTTCGATGTTCCCGTAAGTGTATTTTCACACCCCCCCCCCTGCCACCACAATTTTCCCCGAGAGGTAGGCAATTTGCGAATTGCCGTCTGCGTGTGTTACCCTTAGGCCCCAGAGCCTAGTCCCGTTTTATCAGAAGAAATTTTTACCGTAGCAAATTCCTCCCATTTGAAAGTGACGAAATCCGTCACCTCATGACTCAACTTCTCCCTCAGATTAACACAGCATATATAACCTCAAACATCATCAAGACATTCACCATCCACACAAGGTCAAATTAATTCGAAGAAAGATGTATTTGAAGCCTAAATTTGACCGTGATAATTGGGGGAAAATCACACCTGTGTTTTTCCCTGTATGTCTAGTTTGATACAAAGTTTGGCAACGAAGTGTTGGCAAATCGGGGTATTTGGCGTCCTATAGTATATGGGACATGCAAGACATCTATAGAAAAAATCGCCTGATCATTCATAACTTAAGAGTGGAAACGCGAACAACAATTGTGTGCAAGGTACTTGCCATCAACTTGTGGATCAGTGAAGTCGGAAGAAAGATTATGACCGATTCCGGGTGTATATTGGAAATCTCACTGCAAGGACCAAATAGGGAAGAATGAGTTCTAAACCTTTTCTTAACTTCAATAATTGGTCTTTGGGTTTATTAATTGAGATGCAAGCTTGTCGGAACTGAAGGTGAAACAGAAAGTGGCCGCTTAGCGCTAGCCTAAAAACAGCCTAGGCCTCGAGATGTGAACGCACGCTTTAGTACAGGATGAGCTAAAGACCGTGAGCGCAGGCGAGAATCCCCCACCCACAGTTAAGTCCGCCAAAGAGGCATATTGCCTCATTCCGTTCTGTTACCTGGTGAAGGATTTGCGGATGACAAGGTGCAGAGGCGGTCTGGATTAGGATCGATCCTCTGGCTCAGCAAGTATGACCTTCAAAAAAAAAAAAAAAATAGCAGCCCGACTGGCGGAAATAATCGTCTGTCAAATTATCAATGTGGTCGTGGAGAGTAGAGCCAATAATTTTGGTGACGAGCCCCGTCTATAATAAATTATCATAGCGCGGGTGCGGACACAGGCGTTAATGGATGGTAGCACCCGAATGAACTTCTGACGAGGGGAATCCCGCTACAAAATTGGTCATGAATATTACAGCAAACTTTTTTAAACTATGTATTAACCTCTGTACAACACTGAAAATGAGGAATTTATCCAAGGGAAAGAGAAAACGACCAAAAAGCCAGTTGATTAGCTCTGCGCAGGCGTATTGCGGTTCGATTTACAATTGGACACGATGAACGAAAACCCCAAGAGTGCTTGTGGTTGTGATTGGCGCACTGCGCAGAAAAACTCTGAGGAGTGGCGTACATAGAGCAGCAGGTAATGTGAATATCAAGTATCACCGTTCATTCTTAACACAAGACTATTTGGACATGCTAAGGCCAAAGGTCGGTAAAGGGGCACATCAGCCCACTGGTGAAATGCTGTTTTGGTCCCTGATTTGTCATTTCGTGTTGGATTGTTGGCAAAAACATAGGTATAATGTTAATTGACGAGAGGCATCCTACTTGTGATGAAACTCGGGGTCAAAGGTTATCAGAAGGGCACAATAGGCCATCCCCCCAATGGTCATTATATCCCCACTTCGGGGATTTATGGTTTTGGATTCGCCGTCTCCGCCGCGTCCGACGCCGCCGTTTCTTGTGTGCGCAATAACTCTCCAACAACTTGTCGTTGAGCCGACTTGGCACCACATGGTCCGCTTAGTTAAAATCTCGGATAGTTCGAAAGTGGCGTCCGCCTCATGAACTGGGTCCGCTAAATTTGCATAATTTCAACGATTGGAAGATTTTCACGTTCGAGCAATAACTCTTAACGCTTTATCCGATTGATCTGCAACTTGTACACTTGTCCGCCCTAGGGAATCTCGGATGAGATTCGAACGTGGGCAGCGCTGCAATGCTGGGGGCCGGCTTAATTTGCATAATTCTGCAAAATTGTCAAGTTAGTCGGATTTGAACGAAAAGTGGTTAAGATAGGGTTATAAATCGAGCCCGAAAAATGTGGCGGTCTTCAAGTCATCGAAGGTCAAATTTGCGATATTATGCAGAATTTAAACTTGTCAGATTTGAACGGAACTTGTGCGTTAGGTACTACAGTTGATCCCGAAAATTGTGGCGGTCAGGTAATCAAGGTCATGGTGAGGTCAATTGCGAAATTTATGGGCCTATTAACTTCCATGGATTACATCAAAAATTGGTGGATGAAGTTTATCTTGATTTCAGACCAAATTGGGGGTCCTTTATGGGGTGTTAGATTATTTTTCCCAATGATTGCCAAAAAAAGCGTGGGGATATAAACGTGGGCAGTTTCCCGCCCTAAAATGTCTAGTTCTGTGATGGTGGTCGGACCAAAACTTAGACAATGTTTATTGACCATGGGACATGTTCGACTTTGTGAAGGTCAAGGTTCATTAAAGGGGCAATCCAATATAGGCCATTATGTGTAAAATTTAAAAATGTGTCTACTGCTACAAATTGAGTGCACAGTGCGGCATGATGTTCAGTCATAACAGCCTTACCTTGGGGTGTTCAGGAATTTTTGGTCCAAAGGTCCCATTGGGCCCGTGGGCCCAATTTTATGAAACTTCACACAATGGTACTTGGAATACATCTCCTCCTACAACTTTCAATTGATTTCTATGTTGATTACATGTACTAGCAGGGCTAAGAGCTTTGGGGTGTTGTGAAATTTTGGGCCCTAGTCCCATTGGCAAAAAAAAATAATTTCATTTTAGCATCCCCGCCCGCTCCTTTTTCGAAGGATCGAAAGTCTTTTTTTCTCTTCATTCAGGCCATAACTTTTTTTTTAAAGAATCATTTTGAAGGTCTAACTCTGTGGAATCAGTTTGCTCTTGACAAGGATGCCTCTGACGCATGTTTTGTTTAGTAGGACCCTGTAAAACCATAAAATAAAAAAGGATTGTAAAAGGCCTCCTCCTCCTCTTAGAAGGCCAAGTGACAAAACCCTGCTTCGACCCGCTTCTTTCCTTTCCTCTATGGCAAACTTTCGTATTTCCCATGTGCATTCTACCTAGAATGGCTATTAATGTAATTCCTGGTTATTAATGGCTCTTGTTCAAGTCTATACACCCATCTGGTATTTAAACATCTTGATAAGCACAAAAAAAAAAAGTCCCCGCCCCTCATTTTCGAAAAAGCAGGACGCTAAACATGTTTTTTCCTTTTTCTGGGCCCCCTCTATTAAATACTGCAAAATCTTCTGCTGTTCTGTCATAATGATTGTCTACTAGCAGTACCTTCAGGATGCCCAGGGATTCAGGACCCTATGCCCAGTGTGAGCCCTGAAGCCCCTCATTTGAATTATGCAGAATGCTTTCCTCTCCAATTTTGGTTGCACAGTGCTGCGTTTGGTCATTAGATGGTCTAACATGCCATATCTTCGGCTTCGGTGAAGAATTCTCGTCCAAGTGTCCGCACTTTGCCCGAGGGCCCATTTTCATGAAATTTCACACAATGGTACTTGAAATGCCTCTTCTCCCGGCTCCCACAAGCTCAATGATTTTCTTCAAAGTTACATGTAAAGGTCCTTGGGTCGAGGGCCATGGGAGGGTGTTTGGGAAGTTGGGTCCAGGGCCCCAGGTTGTGCCCTAGGGCATATTATATGGAATACTGCGAAATCTTGTATCTCCTACGAACTTTGTCTGATGTTCTGTCAAAAGAATGTCTATTAGCTGTACCTTTAGGTTGCCCAGGGATTCAGGACCCAAGGCCCAGTGTGGGCCCTGGGGCCCACCGAGTGAAAGTTTTATTGTTGCTAAGACATCTTTGGCATATGAAATCACAATAAAAGTCCGTACAGGGCACACCAGGGCCATTGTTTGAAACTGCCTTCTTGCTTCATGATCTTGAACATTTATCACCTCTAAGTAGAATTAGTCATTTGTCTTGGTACATTTTTTGGCGGTTTGCGCTACAGCACTGTGTGCTCAGTTTAATGCCTTCTTCTACTAACCCCTCCAATTATCCTCATCTTGCATTAGCCTTGGCCCTCTCACAATTATGAAGACCATTATGTATCAGAGGTTCATTCGTTTCACTGGCCGCCCCCATGATACTCACCATTATTACTCAACAAATAACATCTGTAGCATTTTGTAGTAATACGTGCTCAGTTCAATCTTCAGGGTTCATTTCAAGGGTTATTTCAGTGGATTATAGAGAACCAGCTCTCTTGAAGTACGACTCCCTTTTCTCAATACAGAAGATTTATGGCAAGGAACCCTTTGGCGACTTGGATTCTCAACGTGATGAGAAAAAACAGCATCTACCGAAAAGAGGTAGCAGCGGCCACAGATCTGAGAACAAAATGAACACTGGACTGGATCCTGGGGAGACAGCTCATCATCATGCACATGGGCTATTCAGACTGAAATCGAGACCTGCGGACTCGTGAGGGGGCCCAGTCCTCGGTTCTTCTCTCTCTGTGTGTGCCGACTGACTGAGAGGAATACTGCTTAATGTATTCAGGTTAATAGCCATGCGGGCACACCAGTGCCATTTTCCGGTTGTCAAGTTCAATTTCTGTATTGCCGCGTACTTTCGGACCTCGTATATAACCGAGGTGAGCAGACAAAAACTAGAGGTTTGTGACTGTGTCACGTAACCATTGGAAGCACGTACGGTTTGTATTCCCTCTATCTGGTAATTACCCAAGTCACCAGTTTCGAAAGAACGCACCAAAATATGACCGCCTCTTATTCATCCGATTTGGGCAGCAACAATGTCAGTCCCTTGAAAATGGTCAGCATTTGTTCAGTCTGCTGGTCTTGTAATTGCATCTCATTCTCATATTTGCATATTAAGTCTCAATATTTCCATGGTGCATCGGACTCCCAATAATCAATGTGTGAGTTTACATTACTGTATATCAGATATTTTAGTTGCTTGCACAGATGTCCACGGGCACGCTTGGCATTTTTTCTTGAATTTTCACATGTAATGATCAGTGGTGTTGCCATGGTAGAGCATGACCCCCCCTCCCTGGGTAGGTGTACATTTCAATAGAAACAAAAAATATTTGCAGGATTGTGCAAGAATGACATAGCCAATACTGGCTTTTCAATCTTGCGCAGTACCCATGCACAATGTTTTGAAAGGCCTCCAACATCCTAGAGGTAATTTGTATGAACATTGGGTTTGGACTGATCAATTAGTTTTTTTTTTTCCAGTCTATTATATTACCCCACTGAAATTCAATCCGCAGTTGAAAGAGGCATGACAAATCTAGAGCAGGACCGCAATGCTAAGAAAATTTGAACTCTGGTTTATCGTGGATCAATTCTAAACCCGAAAAAGATTCCTTGACTGATCCTGACTTGAACAATCTGAGGTCACTGTCAAGGATCACAATAGTAATCATTGTAGTAGACCTACTCATGATAGGGAACATCACCTACCAAGTATTAACTTCATTCATCATGAGAAGGTCTTGGTTACAATCTACAGTTAGCCAAAAGTCATTTTCACAATATCCTGTTTCCCCCAAAACTGGCTCCAGTCCCACCAAAAACACAAGTGTTCTTGTTTTCCCAAGAGAGAGCTGCATACTAAATTCCAACTGATCAGATCAGGCATTCTGGACTTCTTTGTTGCAAGTTTCAGATTTTGACTTCTCTTAACCTTGACCATGACCTTAGATCTGACCCCGAACTGATAAGGCATATGCCGCACTCTTTATTGGGGAACCCTCATATTAAGTATGAACTTCATATCACTTCATCCATCCATATTGGGTCAAGTTATCATGTTAGGCAACTAAAATTGGCCCAAAATACCAATTTTTTTCATAATTTTATCCCAACACTAACCCAAAAATCAATAGGCTTCCTGTACTTTCCCATAAAACCATCTGCATTCTGAATTTCAACTGTGGATCAGACCAGGCATTCGCAACATTCTCAGATTTTTTGGACTTTTACCTCTCTGACTCATATGATCTTTGACCTAACTCAAATAATGTGATCCGCTCATGTCCTGTTATGGAACCCACATACAAAATATGAGCTTCATCCTAAGTGGGATCGAGTTATTCGCCAAACCCGCTAGGGCGGGTTGAGGCTATTGGGCATCTGCCTGTCACTCTATCTAATCCTTTTATCATCTATCTACTATCTATCTATCTATCTATCTATCTATCTATCTATCTATCCAGTGTTGTAACAAGTTGCCTGATTGGGCTCCAACGGTCATTCTGCGAGGGATGTCGACCAACTTGTACACAATGTTCATTGACCCGGGACATGTTTTGACCTTGTGAGGTCAAGGTCAAGCCCATTAAAGGGGCAATATAGGCCGATTATGTTAAAATTTTTAAAATGTGTATCTCCTACAAATTTTTGTGCACAGTTACTGTCTGTCTGGTCTTATGATGGTCTAATACCAAACAGCCGTACTTCGGTGTTCAGGAATTTTTGGTCCAAGCCCCACTCGGGCCCAAGGGCCCATTTGATGAATTCATAACACATAGTACTTGAAATGCTCGGTCCTCCCACACGATTCATTTGATGTTCTAAGGTTACATGTAATGGTCCTTGGTTAGAGGGCCATCGGGGTGGTTCGGAATTTTTGGCTCAGGACCCACTTTGGGCCCCTAGGGCCCATTATCGGAAATACCGCAAAAATCTTGCATCTCCTACAAATTTTTCACAGTGCTGATGTTCGGTCCAAATGATGGTCGATAGACTAACCTTGGAGTGTTGATGATTTTCCTGTGCCAAAGTCCGGAAATCGGGCCCTGGGGCCTATTATATGATATTTCACAACTGGTGTTCGAATGCCATCTCCTCCCCACAAGCTTCAATTGGTTTTCTTTAACGTTACATATAATGGTCCATTCATAGAGGGCATTTGGCTCTTCCATGAATTAGGGCCCAAGGTCCCATTTGGGCCCATCCTATGGAATACTGCGCAAAATTTAGTATTTCCTACAGATCTAGTTTGCACAGTGCCGATGTTCCGGTCATAAGGATGTTCTAATAGCCATACCTTCATGGTCCCAGGATTTGGGACCCATTCCCCAGTGTGGGCCTGAAGCCCATCCTTGAATTACACAAAATATGCTTCTCCTCTTTTCAAGTTTTGGTGCACAGTATGACATTCCGGTAACCCGATGATGTCTAACATCGAACCTTGGGGGTGTTTCAGGATTTTTGATCCAAGTTCCCACTTGGCCCGCGGGCCCATTTTCTGAAATTTCATGGATTACAACACATTAGACTCTCGAATGCATCTTCCCACTCCAATTGATTTTTATAGTAATTCTTCCTTGTTAGTGGTCAAATGCATCTCAACACACATTTAAACCGATTAGACTCGATGCAATCGCAAGTTCCAATTGATTTCCCTTATATGTAATGCTCCTGGTTTGGTGTCCATCAGGGTTGTTCAGGAACTTCTGACTGAAGGTCCAATGTTTGTCCTAGGGCCTCATTTAAATCATGCAAATGCTTTTAACATATTTTGACGCACGGGTCAGTGCTAATGTCGCATGGAGGCACAATCCCACTTTGAATCCAGATTCAATTTCCTGTATCCCTCTCTATTTCCCATACTGGGTTGCTGCCCCCATTCAGCCTGCCACTCCCGCCATGCCCCCCCCCCAACACCCCCTCATCAATGATTCCCAAATTACAATGTTTAAAAAAACCTAAATTCCCACTAGTAACACCCCTATAATCAATTTTCGGTTGTATTCCCTCTCTATTCCCCATACTGGTTACTTCCTCCATTTGCCTGCATACCCCCCCCCCCCCCCCGACAATTTTCCCCCCCATACTACTATGATGTCCCAAATACCGTTTTTAATGCACTCCATTCACAGATCCACTGAGTTTTCCAAGTGCTAGTTTGACATCGAACTATCATGTTTGGATACACATGTCAGAATTAATAACACAGAACCCCAATTGCTATAACAAATAGCCCTTGGGATTTGCTTGTACCCACTGGAAGGAGTCGTTGTTAGTGACGCGTTAAAACTCCCTTGCATACTGGCAGCCTTAGGGGTTGTTCAGCCGAGAGAATTGTAGTTTTTTTGGACATGCATGTACAAAGTGGAATGGAATGACTTGAGACTAGGCAAATCATCAAGTATATGAGATGACCCCCCACCCTAAAATGTGCAAAATTGTGACACTTAATATGAAGATTTAGATGGAATTATGATAATATGAATATTACAATATCGAATAAAATGCAAATATAAGAAGAACAAAAAAAACTTGCGAATCACCTGCCAGACCCCTCCAACCCTAAAGACAAAATGCAACGGTATTGCAGATGCGGCAGTACCAGTCACTGCAATTTTGTTGTGGAGCATGGACAGGCAAGTGTGCGGTAGCCTTCAGAATTTGTGAATTTAGAGTAAAAGCCTCTTAGCTCTGGTATAATACAAAAATCAACTAGCAAAAGGGCAGTAAAGTATGAATTTCAAGGATAGAGCATAATTAGAAATCATTTGCCTAGATCCACCCTCTTGAAAAAATTAATAGAATGAAAATCAGAAATGGAATGCAATGCAATACAGTCTATAGTTAAGAAAAAGAATGAGTGTGTTTGATAAAATACAGTGGGGCCCATTGCAAATTCAGCAACTGCCAACCATCCCAATGCTTCCCTAGCAAGTGTAAGGACGCATGATATACAGTTAGGATTCATATAAAACAATGCTCAATATGGAGATGAGTTGACCCTCCCCCCAAAATCTATGGCCATGGCCTTCGGGGCTCCCGGGCTCCGGTCACCTCTGAATTTAATGGTGCACCATTGCCATGTGCAGGCCTCCAACAACTGTATTATCCAATCATCTAGGCTATTGCACACAACAGCCATGTCTAATGGTTATGAGAAGGGAGTAAAAGCTTGAACACACACAAACACAAACTACAATGCTAAATTGAAGAAGCTAAACCTGCAGTACTTCTCATGTAACTAGCATGATGGTCTTCGATATGATTTCAGTATTATCTCAGTACCATACACAACCAAGACTATGGTTAAGAGGCCATCAGTGTGTAACACAATTTCACTCAAATTCAATTTCTCCTGCCCAGTAAGCTTCTTTTCTTAATCTTACCTTACTGATTACAACGAGCTTTTCAACGACTTCATGAAGCCATTCAAAAGCTCATCTAGGAATCCTGGTCATTTGATCGTGGATAACTCACTACTCTTCCTCAGAAGTGGGTCAAATGATATCAAGGGCAGTGGTCACCTGTTTCCCAGACCACCAATGCTTTACGTTTTTCCATCCAACAGACAATCAGTGAATCCCAGGATCAACCACTTTCTCTAACCTGGAGGAGCGAAAGATGTCTGCTACATGTGACTGTTTACCGCCGCACTGCCAGCCTTATATGAAACCAGTCCCGACAGACTTACCTTTGCATCTGCACATGCGCAATAGCCGACAGGAAATCACCACATGACTAATTGGCAGTTTTTGTATGTTTCAGCTATAGCTTTTGATACCTTATGGCACAAATTTAGGAGTAGGTTTAGGTGATCTAATCAGCAATTTAGGCACCAATCACTGTACTTAATGAGTAATTGCCTATTCCATAGATGTTATTGTTTCGCTCTCAGCAAGATTATGCCAGGTAACCATAACAAGTATAATGATTGTTTGAACTTTGGTTATATAACAAGATGGCATGTTTAATGCCTGACTAGATGTCAGCCTAAAATATGCTGATTAGGTGGACAGTTTAACAAATTTACGATTGGCAATTTCCAATGGGTGGAATCTCTCTCAGAGGTTGTTAAAAAAACTACAAATCTCAACTCAACATGTATAGTAGCTAGTCAATTGCTTCCTTCTAATGTAGAACACTGATTGTGCAAGCCGCGAGACCTTGGGAGCAGATCACCACTCCTCGTTCTCTCCAAATTGGTTATTCCTTGATGGATTTTGACCGAACTGAGTAGCAATGTTTATTGATTTCTAAGACAGCTGTGGCATATGAAGACAAGGTCAAAGGTTGTTATAGGCACAATATGCATGTTTGGACTTCCTTCTTGCTTCAAATGATCTCCACACATATGACACTATTTGATTTGTCTGGTTCATTTGTGCAGTTGAGCTCCAGCACCATTTGTGCTCTTGTGTGTTCACAGTTAAAATTGGCCAAATTCAGTTTTTTCTCATTTTCCTAATTTTAACCCAAAACTGATCCTGGTCTACACAAGAACAATGAGCTCCTGTACTCCTCTAAAACTACCACTGGGCTACATATTTTCGAAGCAGCTTGATTCCATGGGTGTTGGTTGCCTAGTTGGTGAAGGGGTAAAGTTTAGGTCTTAACTTCTGGTTGTGAACACCCCATGGAGGTGAGCTACAATTTTTGGTGGTATATTCCTCTTGGGGACTCGGCTCTAAATAATATAGCTGTGAGGCTGTGTACTCTAGCATAGCCGCATCCACCCCTGCTTCTTGGAACTGGCATCAGTATTTACTATGTACACGCCACCATAACATAGCACACATAATTTCAAACTCTGAATGTTGGTACTGAGAATGAATGAATGCCCAAATCTGATGGTATTGTATGATATATAATCACCTATACCTGCAATATATTCTGATCTTATGTATAACAATTCTGCACATACTACTATACTCCCCAACACGACAATGCAAACAGCCAATATTCTTTCAACAACATCTGTATTGTGAAGGCAACAAAATTACAGGCAAACTGAAATTCCTCTCCATTTTTAATGGTCTATTGTAAACCTTTCATCGCAACATACAACAGTTGGAGAACAATTTACAACAGTAAAATTACTGTTAGCAGGTCCCACTAACTAGTATATGTAGGTTGTGTACTCTGTAATAAATGTTATATCTCTTTGTTTTTGACATCTCTTATGTTCCGACAATCAGCACCAAAGTGCCTTTTTAGTCGGATATGAAAAAAAGGGAGCATCGTAATATAGATACTTTATTCACGTATCTTTATTCTGACACCTATGTCCTGAACACTCTATATACATAATCATACATGTTCCTACAAAAAATGTCCCGATGTAAATGTTACTTTGGTGCGGAAACAAATGCACTTAGCGCCGATAAATAATTACTCTGGTACCAACGGCGCCAAAGTACATTGTATTGGTACACTATTTTCGGAATATAGAGACGTCAGAATAGAGAGACGTCAGGATAAAGAGACGTCAGAACATGGGGTTGTTGAACATAGAGATGTCGTAATACAGAGATGTCTGAATTTAGAGACGGCGGAATAAGGGGCGTCGGAACTAGGGATGTACCCAGTGACCTAGATGCAGTAATACTTAAGATGCAAGGACATGCGAATTGGTCGCACCATTGCAGTGATGACCATGATTCGACATGTCTGCATAAACAGCAATCATGAGACATGTCATGATTTTAGAGCAGGCTTCCTCAATTAGATTTGAAGAAGCGCATGTTGAAATTATAGTTGACTAACGCGCCACTGATGATGTTATTCAAATGTATATGCAAATGGATGTTGCCATGTTCTTGTTTTATGCGCCAATCCCTGATACAATGTGCCACAAATGGTGCAAGCATCGCCATTTGAGGATGCCTGCCCTTAGAGTTGGCCTTCAGCTTGTCGCTGTAGAATTCCCACAGTCATTCCATGTTGTCAACAAAGACATCAAAAGACTGTGAACAGCCTTTGAGAACCGAGTTTGCGAGCTGTTCCCTCTGGAAGTTGTTACAGCTCGACAAACATCTCAAGCATCTCTTCCCTGAAGTTGACCAAGTCTTGCAATTCCTCTTGCTGTAATGCTTGCCTTCTCCAGAAGCGTCTGAACGATGTTCCTGCCCGCGCTTTCTCCTTGTAACACCAACAGCCCAAAGTGCTTGCCCACTCGCTGCTGCGATAAGGAGACACACTGTAGTTCGCCAGTGTCTCCGTAGCTACTGTTCAAGAGGCAAAAGAGGATGCTTTCTAGTGTCCTGAGGAAGAGCGTGACGTGGTAAGCAGTTCTGCTGTTGTTATCATACGATTTGTGTTCCAGGATGTGAATGTCGGCTTGGGGCATTTCATCGAGAATCCTTTGCACCTGAAATAATAGAGAGTATGTATGGTAAGAGTGTTATGCATTATATGAATTGCTGTAATATGTTAGCTTGTGGCATTCCTCCACCAATCCTTTTCCGTCAAGAGACCAAGTATGGTAGGAGTGTTGTAAAATGTGGCAATGTACAGTGCAATCTCTCCCTAATAAATGCCTGTGTTGGCAGCCTTATCTTCATCAAAAAAAATTGTACTTGAAAAATTTAGTATAGCATTTGGAGTTGAGGGAGTTCATAACAATAGCCATGAAATTGCAGACTGCACTGCAGCAGTGCCAAAACTATTAGAATGAATTGGCTATATTGGAATATAGTTATTAAGGTCACTAGTGGTGTTCCCCAAAGATCGGATCTTGGGCCTTTACTTTTTTATGGTGTATATCTCCAGATGGTCTTACGATTAGCAAATATTTTTCAATGCCGATAAGTGCAAAGTTATGCATGTTGGTTTCCACAGTCGCAACGCTTCTTCCAATTAAATGGGCAAAATATTTCATAAGGTGAATTCAGAAAAGGTTCTCAGTGTTCATTTTGTTTCTTCTTTGGAGCCTTCTAAGCAGTGTCAGAAGCTGCGAGGGAAGGTACTTGAAATTTTGGCTGGATCAAACGTCACTTCAGTTTCATTGTACAATATTGTTCGTCAGCTGTTCAAGCAGCTGGTGAGACCTCACCTGGAATATTCTGTTCAAGTATGGAATCCATATTTCTTGAAAGACAAGCAAGTAATTGGAAAACGTTCGGCGGAGGGGCCACTAATTAATCCCTGTCTTAGCCTGTCTTAGATATATTTACCTTATGAGTAAATATTAAGGCGTCTCGGTCTAACTTCGATGGAGCTGAGACAAATTCGAGGTGAATTGATTCAGGTTTTTAAAATTGTTCATGGATTGAGGTCCTATCTTTCCACTATTTCTTTGAGTTTTCCAAAATTACCACAACAGAGGTCATTGCCTCAAGCTTTGTGGTAAACGCTGTAGATTGGACATTCAGAAATATTTCTTCCGCACGAGAGTATTAATGTGTGAAATAGCCTTCCTGAAGAGTTGTTGTCTAAGAGTGGAATGCATCAAGACCGGTCTTGATTTACGATGTGGGGCGAATTTTTTAGGCATCTGGGTTGTTTTTCTTTTGGGATGTTGTGGCTTCAGGGTCTCTCATGAGGGTTTTGTCCTTCCTGACCCTTTTTCACTAAACTAAATTAAACTTTGTTCTTTAGGTCAAGATATCCGACGCCACCACATCACTCACTCAGGTATTTAGCATGCTTCGACCATCCACAATCTCAGAGGGTTGAGGAGAGCAATTGTTGCAGATAATAACAGCAAAATATGATGAGTGCTTCACAAGAATGATAAGAGGATGGTCAGCTGGATTTGTGGAGTGACTTTACAGGATAGGAAATCTTCAATTGAGCTAAGAGATCACTTGGGTCCAGTAAATATTTGGTTACTCTTACTCTGTGTCCGAAGTTTCAGAATCAGAATGTTCGCCAATATAAACATGGTGAAGGATGGAGGTGGTACGGGTTAAGAGGTACAATGGATCACGGTTCTGGTATCGTATAGAGGTAGGCCTCTGAGGACTTGGGACGAGGTTGTTCGAAGTGACCTCCCTATCAAAGGTATAGACCGTGCCCTAGCCCAGGATAAATTGGGAGTGAAGATTTTGCCATCAGAGTGCCCCGCTAACCCATGCTAGCATGGACTTCTGACGTGAAACGTTTATTAATTGATTTATGGTATTATGATACGACCTACTAGTGTGACCATTCCCACCCTAAGCTTATCTGAACTGAACCCCTCTGTTATGACAATTGAAGCTATGTAATAACTTACACCACGAACATTTGCAGCGGGCCTACAACCCAACCCCGAAGGGATCTGGCATATCCTTTTAGACTGGAGCTGGCCACCGATCCTTCATGGCTGTGCGACGTCCTCCAAAGTAATAAAGGAAAGAGCATACTCTAGGAAGAGCCCTTTGGTGCAGGGGGCTAACGATCCCGACTCCTGGCCCGAGCCCACCTGCTGTGAATGCTAGACCAATGGGCCAGGGCTGTCTGAACAGCCCCAGTCTCTTGCTGAGTGCTCAGCGAGATGGGGCCATCTTCAAAGTCTTTGATATGATCTGACAGGGATTCGAACCCTGATGTAGCGGGTGGAAGACCGACATTCTATCACCTGTGCCAACACTCAGGAGAGAACTGAGAAAGGGGACTGAGGTTCCAGACTTTTGGGAATCTTCTTCTGGCAGTTTTCTAGATACTTTTTGTGATGCTCAAGTTGAGGATGGTATGAATAGAATGATGTGGTGGCCAGGGCCAAGCTGAAGGGGTACAGTATGCCAGATCCCTGCGCCCAGTGGTGAATGGTGAAAGGATGTATATTATTCGAGCAATAAATGGGATGAATGTTTATCATGTCTCAAAGTTTTGTGAACATCTGATCGAATGAATGAACTCTGAATTTATGTTTAAATTTCTTGTGACTGAGGTAGACACACACATCCCATCCATTCTTCATTCATGCAAAAAAATTGGCAAGTTTACCTACTTAATCAGCATATATTGCACTGAAATCTAATCAGTTATCTGCCTAATATGGCTGCCTGCTATGCGGTCAAGCCACATCACCTACTACACGGTTCGTCTATGATTCCTGCTAAGAGCTCGAACTGAATACATAAAATAGGTTGATTATTTATTACCCTTCTTAATTAGTGAAATTCATGACTGAAATCCTGCTTCAGAGCAGAAGTGTCACACACACACACACTCACAAAAGCCAAATAAAATTACTGTCAAGTTCCTTCCTAAAATGTCAGGCGAGCAAAAAAGATGAATCGGTTTGTTCTCACATAATGGAGGACTATGGCGCTATTTCGTCTGTATCCCAGATTGCAAGCCCAGACTCCGTTGTAAGCTTGTGCGCTTGAAACCCTAAACTGGAATATTACATTGATCTGCTTTGAACCCAGCCAAATGCAGCTACTGTCATCAAGTTGCAGTTTGGTATATGTTCCCCCTTCAGGTCCCCTCTTACGACAGGCCAGGACAACTGAACAAGAGGAAGGAAGAAGGAAGAAAATGCCGAAAAAAGAAGTCACTGAATGGAGAATCGACTTACAGCCTTGAGATAGGCAACAGGATCATATTTCCCAGGATTGATGTCACCAAGGTCTATGACCTGCCAGTCACGAACATTCCTTCCACGGTCCATGTACAGCCACGCAAACTGCTTGAGACCAAAGTCCATCGTCACTATCGTCTCAAATACCTGGGAATATAACGAAAGGTGACACATGGACAAGCTGACCAGCTTGATGATATCAAGAGCCATAGTATTTGGTCCTTATCAGTTATCACCTTAAGGTCTTTTGCACTCAGGCTATGTAGAATCAAACCAGTTTATTTAGGTAATCATAGAATGTGGAAAACTGGATATGGAACCGAGGGTATAACCGATATGCACAAAAAAGGAATATTTAGTTTTTGGCGAATCCACACTCAAATGCCGTTTGAAAATACAAATCGAGTGGTTACCAATTTTTGCTTACTGATCACTTAGCATGTTGATTGATACCCAAATCCAGTGAAATGGGCAAAAAAAACCATCACTTACATAGTCATTGGACATCTCAGTATTTTTCAGCTTCTGAAACTGATGCGCGCCACTGGAATTTACCAAAGCAGTGATTATAAATCAACCAACCCCACCTGCTGCATTGCCATCACAGTATCGCTGGATGGTAATGACTGTTGAGTTGATACCCACCATATCATTAGACCTGCATTAGACCTCTGGCTGTCGGGCACCTTGAGAGCTAATCTTTCAACCATGCATCAATTGTAGTTGTTGAGGGTGTTTACTAAGACTTCCCAGGGTACATAGGTGTTAAGTTAGCAGATTAGGTAGTTAACCAGTTTGAAAGAGAAAGAATGAGAAACTGACCATAGGCACATTCTACAACACTCACAGATCGAGAAATTGGAGTATCGAAATGAACATTTTAAATCTATTTAGAACATCACTCATCCCAGCAAGATGTACCCGATCTAGTGCAACCCATTGGTATGAAGCAAGTACATCAAATACATAACATGAAGGCAGTCAAAGGGTATTTAGTGACTTCTGATCTTCTACCTGCAAGTGAGATGTCCCAGTGACCGGTGTAGCAGATAAGATGATTAGAAGATACAAGGGCGGTGAGTCATGGGGGGGATGGGGGGGACGGCGTCCCCCCCAATATTTGGGTTGGGGGGACGCAATGCATTTTGTCCCCCCCAATATTTGCGCCGCGACTGCTTTTGTGACCTGTATCCGACATATCCATCAGCAAACCATGTGTAAACACTGCAATATGACGCTAAATGATCGAGTTGAGGGAACTCTGTTGCTCCATCTTCGAAATTTTTGCGCGCTGCGCGTGGATATCTCATGTGTCGGTAGTGTTCAGACATTGGATGTGCCTCCTGCAGACAGATGATGTTCCTTAACAAAAAATGCCTGTAAATTTCCTCTGGGTTGCTCCAATTATCAATGCGAAGAAGGGTTCTCCTCCAATCCCTATCGTTTACATAAGACTAGTTTCACCAGCTTAAGGTGTGTCTCTCCTTCATTGGACGTTGTCCTACAAATCGCTACCTGAGGTGAAGGGGGTTGAGACGACGGGGGTAGGTCTACACCTGCTGGATCTGTGATTTTTTATTTATTTATGGTGCGACCACTTGTTGAAAGTTGAGTGCACTAGCTGTGCCCATACTATCACTATGAGGGCTTACGGTGCGGCATCGAAATTGCGGCCAGGTAACGCCACGAATTGCGTTGTAAAAAAGGAATGATTCAAATTTCAAGTGAAGAAAAGGCGTTGCAAAAGTGAAGTCCAAATATTGCCTGAATGTTTGATGGAATGCCCAAAAGTGTAAAACTCTGTGTCTTGAAGGAAGAATTTTGGGGCGATGAGGCTAAGTCTACCACCTGGCGGGACCTATGATTTGTTTTGGCAAAATATGGTCTATCTGCAAATTTAAAATAGAGTACTCGGCAATCAGTTTATGGGTGCGACCCTTTTTTGAAGTTGGTTTCGTGCACGGTGCACATACTAAGGGGGCAGGCACACGGTGCGGGTGGAAACCCCATAAATTAGTCATCGAAGATTCGGCCAGGAAACCAAAAAAAAAAAACGCCACAATTTCGTGCAAAGACATGATTGAAATTTGGTGAAGACAAGTTTATATCCAAAGATTGCCTGTCTTTTAGATGGAATGTCCAAAAGTGTAAATTTCGAGCGCGCTTCAAGCGCAGTGCGGTTTTACTTCTGTGTTTATACTCATTTGGACACAAGTCTGGCTCCAAGTAGAAAGGTCCCTCCCATGCGCCTGTGGTCCGCAAAGAAGATAAAAACGGGGGCCGTAATCTTTAAGTAAAAAAACTCAGGCCTGCCCTATCGTAAGTTGATAAGGTGCAGAGTGTGGTCAGTGCAATGTCGATCGTTGGTCAAATTGGATCCTTGCAAAATCTCGCGATTCGCGCGTACGAAGTTTAGTGGTTGGTGGCATTGTCCATTTCGATTGATCCGTTCATGACTGAAAACCTCACTTCCCTGAAATAAAAAATGTTATCAAGTTAGGAATTGCAGGCTGACTGTCCCATGAGGCATGAGAAGTGCCGTTTCCTGGCAATCTAGGGGGTCTGGCAAAGAAAAAAAAAAAAAAAAAAAAAACAAACAAACAATTTTTTACGCACGCGCCAACATGTGGTGGCGCTCCGCTTAGATGGTATTCATCTTATCCGTCCCCCCAACCCCGACACCAACACGCCCGCCCTTGAGAAGATATGAATATAAATTCATCTGAGGTTCTCATATCTTCTTGACAATTATGAGAGGAGTGTGTTTGTGTGGGTGTGGGGAGGGGATATCATCCCCGCCCACAGTACCTGTAGTTTCTTTTGCACTTGTGTCTTCCCAGAGGGACTGCATACGAGAGAACCGTGTCAGCGGTTCAATCCTGATGCCTCTGGGCTGAGCACCTCCGGAAATGAAACAGGTCCAGGGGTCCTCCGGCCATGCCCTTGACCCTCAGTAGGTCACTTAGGTCCTTGTAGGGCCCCCTGTCTTCCTGTCATCTGCTATGGCCTTACTCAGTCGTGAGGAGAGGTGGCGGTACTTGTACAGCTGAGCTTGGTTCAGGGTGTTGAAGGCATCTAGGACATCCTCTTCCTTTTGGAGTACATGGACATTCCACTCTGGGCTCGCATGGAATGTGTCTGGTGCCTCGGACAGATCACTAGTGCTGTCTGCCTCACTGGAATATCCACTCCCTGATGAAAGCTGCGGAAGAGAAGTATAGTACTAAGAAAGGCAGGCTTATGCATGGGCGGCGATCATGGGGGAGGGGGGAGGGACGGGGGTCATGTCCCCCCCCCAATATTTTGGGTGGAGGGGACATAATAGCAAATGTCCCCCCCAATATTTTGCGGACTGGTGGAAAAATCCTATAATCATATGAACAGTACTGCCATAACACAAGGGTCCGACGCATATTTCTTATCATGATTTGCTTACATTTTATGTCGAGAAAATTCTCGCGCTGCGCGCGCTGTATCCTGGTCTTTTTCCGTTACGTGTATAATACAATAGGCCCATGTATACAATAACTTTTGTCAGATTCTAATTCAAATATGACTTTTCTCCATACGTGCCATCTTCAAGTGGGGTGAACATATGGGTAGGCCACAAGGAGAATTTGGCTTGGGGCGTTGTTCATGTTGCACCCCCTCCCCACTACAACAATGCTGGAAACCAACTGCCACTTTTTTAACACTGCACACAACCAATAGCTAGGGTTCAGTCTACTTCTGATCCTTCTTGTTCGACTGCATGCATTGCATGGCTTTGCCAGCCTGACGTGAAGATGAAAGCAATTTGCAACGAAAAACAACAGGGCAGGTGATCGTGCACACCACCATGGAGGTTTACATGATTGACTTATGGCACTATAAAGGCGCGATGCGGGACGAAACGATTCTGCATGAGACATGAATATTTTGGACGAAAATTTTGAACGGTAACATGCGGGCAACTTCCAATCCAATTGGAAGGGTCCTCGTTGAAAGACCTCTAAACTAGGGCTATGGTAGGAATGGAAGCCACGATGAAGAAATGTACAAATTTTTTTTTTAACATCGCAGTTTTTCGGAATTTATTGTCAATTTCAGTGATGCTGCTTACTGCCATAAGCCCCGAAAGAGCCCGCACTCTGCAATCTGGTTCGGGGATGGTGGTCTGTAAGACTGTTGGTGGCGCGGATTGTAATGAATGAACTAGATCAGTTCCTTCAAGAGCGTTTCTTGAGATATAGATTTCGGGATTTATTGTAAATTTCAGGGATGTTGCTTACTGTCATGAGGCCCGGGAAGTCCCGTTTCCGGCAAGCTGAGGTGTTCGTAATGCTCAAATTCCCTTGTACCCTACGCGTCCACTGATGTTGGCAAATTGTAGGAATAAACATCGATCAGTTCCTTCAAGAATGTTTTCTGAATATAATTCTTTGCAATTCATTGCAAATTTTTGGACATTTCCCCCCTTTAAATTGCATACGGCCAGGACGTGCCGTTTCCTGCAATCTGGGGGGGGGGGGGGGATTAAAACGAGAATTTTCCTTGTACCCTACGCGTCCACTGATGGTGGCCCGAATTGTAAGGAATGAACATCGAACAGGTCCTTTAAGAAGGTTTCTTAATTTATAAATTTCTGAAACTTTATTGGCCGTTCTAGGGACGTTGCTTACGGCCATACGATCGGGAGTGCCGTTTTCTGCATCTGGGGATCTGGAAAACGAAAATTTCGCCTTGTAACCTACGCGTCAATCGATAGTGCATGGCCGAATTGTACGCGACTGACATCAATCGTTTCTTCGAAATGTTTCTTGATAAAAAAAAATCGAGAATTTATTGCCAATTTAGGGATGTTACTTACTGCCATCTGGCCCGCGGAAGTGCCGTTTCCTGCAGTCTGGGGGTTCTGTAAAACGAAAAACTTTCTTGCACGCTCCGCGCCAACCAATGCTGGCGCTCCGCTTAGATGGTTTCAGCCTCATATGTCCCCCCCAATATTTGACACAGATCACCGCCTGGGCTTATGCAATAGAAATGATGAGTATGAGTGGCCATAAGTGCATATTTGGGCCATTCTAGGGAAAGTGATCTCGGCAGGTAAAAAATGACCCAATTTTTGGCTAGGACAGTTTTATCTCCAAAGTTGGGCATATTAAAGGAACATGCCTCTAAGCATTAGGGAATGGAATATTGAGCCTATGAGTATGACATGGGTGGAGGTAGGCCCGTCTGCGGTATTTAGATTAAAAGTGATTACTTTAGTAGTAGCAGGCTCAAGTACCATCTAAGGGTGAGTTACCCACCATGGGTGAGGCAGAGCTTACAAGATTAACTTTCCCCCCTCCTCTCTTGAAATTTTGGAAAATTACAAAGGTCCGAAAGCAATTTGGTGCATATAGCCATACTTGTAAGAGCGGAAAATTAAAGTTTTTTCACTGGAATATTTTTGCAATTTCAGAGGCCCTTGTCAAAGGGGCAGGCCACTAGGCGTTGGGGTGTTCAAGGTGAGCCACAACAAAGCTCAAATCGGAGCTTATCCTTTCCTCTTTCAAATAAGCCCCCATTTTTAGCTCTGGGAAGTGGGGGTTAAATGTCAACGTTCATATTCTCTGAAAAACATGACATGTTTATGATTATGATGTTATGGATGGATTTTAAAATCAATCGGCGACGCTCATGCGGGTGGATCTTCGGGGAAGCTGTGCAGAGTACAGTATTGAATTAATTTGAGAAAATGCTATGAACACAACCTTTCCCTATGGGGGGAAGCTTGAAAGCCTAGACCCTGCTATAATGATGACGCCCCAGTCCCAGTACAAGATTGAGATTTGTTGGTAAATCATGCCCAGACCGTGGGTTCCATTGATTCAAAGTGAATTTTCCCACTGCCCTACCCCATTTCTCTCCTCTCTCTCTTTTCAGCTGAGAAATAGTATGGTTAGTAACGTACTTATTGCTACAGCAGTTCCGTCAGGCCTGGGTGAAGGAACGTCTTTTTTGGGAGAATTTTTAGGATATTAAAATAAGTCAGGTTTAAGTGACATTGTCATTTATACCTACTTCTATAAGGCCAAGTAAAAAAAAAAATAGTTTCTCGTTTCCTAACTTCGTGGAAAGTGTGAAATTTTGGGCATGAGGGCCTTTCTTCTTTTTTTTTTTTGTGGCGCAACAGTCGAATACCCATATTAGTACTTGTATTCCGGTTTACAGCATTTGGGAAATGCGCATGAGGCTTCTTTGTTTCTTTTTTCCCCTGAGGTTATACCCCCTAGTGGCACAAAAGCCATCCCAAAATGTTCCTTACATAGTTTGCATGGCATCAGTAGTAAGCTTTTTCCTTTAAACCATATTTTGAAGGAGGGTTTATCAAGGAAGTTCGTCCAAAACAAAAAAAAAAAATGACAATATCTAAAAAAGCGTCGGGCGGGGCGAGAAACCTGCTTTTTTTTTTACCTGGCCTCACAGTCTTGGATGAAAGCCCCCAAAAATTGACCTGACGTCAATCTAAATTCCCCTCCGATATTCTAATCAGACAGTATTCCAATATATATGATTGCAAAGTCTAAGTGGACATGGTTCTGATGTGACTCATATAACAGAAAGTGAGGCCACTGTTCAGGGCTCAGTGCCTTTCAAAACTGACATCCCTGTTCACTTCAGTATTAGAAGCAGCATTCGAAATAGCTGGTGTCGAATCGCAAAATGCCTCCTCAAATGAAGCAAGATTGACTACACACTTTAGGACCTACACGAAATCAGTTTGTACACAAAAAACTCTAGATAGCATTACTGGCTTTATACAATTCTCCCCAAATTGCAACAGGTGTCCGGCACTATTTCAAAACGCATCAAAGAGCTCTTATGATCTGATTCTTCCAGATGGAACTATTTTGAGCCAGAAAATGAAACTCACTCCCTGAATAGCTGAATTTCTACCTGAACAGCCATACCTAGTATGGTTGTGTTAGGGGACAGGAGGCTTGCCACCTTGAGGTCCACTGAAAAATGCTGAGGCCCTCTAAAACTCAATTAACAGTTTGCGTTTGGCAAATGCTTTCTTATTCCATTTATAGGCGAACCAAGCTGCATTTTGTTTGGTATACCGTATGCTCGTGCTAAGGAATTAACTCTCTATTTTGCTAGGAAAATTTTGGTCACTTCTAAGTTTAGGAAAGCGCTATTTAAACAATGTTGGAGACTATTGTTGATTTGTAAGGCTTACATCAGGAGAGCTGGTGTATCCCGAAGTCATGGTTGCAAGAGGTTGGGGAAAATGGAGACCCCTTCCCTCCTGATGAAGAGGGGATCAATATTTTTCTGGGAAGTTTGAATGGCGGAGACGAATTCACTCCAAATGTAGCACCAGATTGCGTCTTGGTTACCCTTATTTGTTCAAGACCTAAAGGCGAGTGAATAACCCTCTTTCCATGGGACCCCTTGCACAGAAAATGCCAATAGCAATAGAAACCAGAGTGCTCCCCCATCCGGTGATCACTGTGCACAGATTTCAGTGTCCCCTCCCTTCAAACAAAGTCTGGCTGGCAGTGCCGTGCCACTATGCTGCTTTTGAAGCTGCTTTCAAAGAACTGTAGAGTTAAGTACTAATGTATTCAGCTAGATGGGCTTAGTTATGTTTTTGTTACCGATTTGGTCCTCCTCAAAAGTTGTTGCGAATTGACAGCGGAGGCGAAAAGGCTGCGCAGCAGAAATTGTCAGCATATATTCAATTAATATGTAATTAATAGGGCTTGCTGTTCCCAGGCAACTTGAACGTGAAGGATACTGGCAATCCTCCAGGAAGAGCCAAACGACCCGGGAAGGGGTTGGCAGCCAAGCTTCATTGATCCAGCTTCATTGTAGCAGGGTGCCTGGTAACAGCAGCCGTATATACTCATTCCGACCGAATCGATGTGTGATATAATCGTGATGATAACTGTAATGGCATTCCAATCACGGATGGTCCTCGGGTACAAAGGAGAACTTATAAACAATCCTTATTTGCTACAATAAGGGAATATGAATCCTGGCGGTGGTGCCGCGATTGACCCTGAACAGGCTGAAGAAGGTTCTCAGGGGTAATGATAGGTGGCCAGAAATAGAATGTCGTGAAAACAGTAAGGCGCGTATTTTTCCCGATCAGCTGAGAGGGAGCAAGAGTGGAAGTGGTACAATGAAAGCTGGATCAATAAATATCTTCTTTCGTTTGGCTGCCAACCGATACCTGGTCGTTTGGTTCCCCAGTGTTGGCTGCCAGTATCGTTCGAGATTATTACCCAACACAGTAAAAAGTGTGGTGATGAGATCCATGGTCAAAATTGACAAAATGACAGGGTCCTCTGAAAATTGACAGGGAACATGGGCATAGGCCTAACGTTAGGTAACGTTACAGGTCCAAGTGGGTTATCCAGTTATCAACTGACCAGTTGTCCAGCTCAAGACAATAAGCTAGTTTGGAGATAGAACGAGGGCATTCATTTAATTTATCCAGCAGAAAACTTGTCAACTGGATAAGACCCGCAAATAGGCCTCACTGTTGATTGTCTCATCTCGGTTGAATTAAACAGTAAAAAGTTGGCTCTAATTTAGAATGAGTGCCCGGAGGAAGTGACGTGCCGTTCTCCCTCATTGTTTACATTCTACACAGTGACAGGTTATTATCACAAGGTTGGGTCAGTGGACACCTTGGTACTTCCGGGGGAATACGGGCACTGATTCTAAATTCTAAGAAAGTTGCAATGACTCTGTTAAAACCGCATGAACGGCATGAACAGACAAATAATCACAAAAAACTATTTAATAATACCATGTACACTATATAACAGAAAACATCAGGCCGCCCCACAATAAACAGCAAATTATGTTAACAATACCTGCAAAAGGAATGATCGAAAGCCAACCAATCACTGACATGCATCAATCAGGTCGATTAGGACGCCGATAAGAAGAGGCACTAACAGTAACAGTTAAGAGGACTATGAATACGCAAGGTGAACGGGGAAGCCAGAGGCAGAACGTACACGTGTGCACTGCGAGTGAAAAAGGATGTGAATATTACTGTGTATTTAATAAATTTGGCACATAGTAATCACAGCAATCTAATACTACAACATGTTCTCGCAATGTGTTGACAAACGAGGGAGGGGAGTAACAAACAAAGATCTCACAGGATCACTGGCCTCTCCATTGAAATACTGTGGCCAGTTAACTTCGCGGTAAGGAAATTGTCCCGACAGCCAGTGAGGGAAGAACCAAGGGACGCGAGGCGCAGGATCATCTCCGAACTAGCTTATAGGACCAGGCTAGTAGGAAATGCCTTCACATTGACCGGGTCCGGTTCAATGTAGGGAATTTAGAAGTTGGGAGATCCGCGAAAAACGAATAGGCTAGTTCCGCGAAATTGGTTGACTTGCTTTCACACACCGGAAATTCAGGTAAAATTCAAAGAAACTGGAGACTGGCAGTTACCTGAATATGAGCTTCGTATGGATGTGGAGTAGTCTTGCCGCGACAGCTTGGTAAGCACATCTAGCCCCTAAAAATCGTAGTAAATACATTGCATTTTTCTTGTTCAGATGGATAAATCTTCAAGTTCAAGATTGCGATTCACGGTAAACACGGACTCACATGACTTTTACAGATACCCTATCGCCTAACACAAAAGAAAGTCGGGTGGTGTGTTCAGCTGGTGGACCGCGCGGCACGATATCCACGCAACACTTTCAAGTGTTCGAGGGTAAGGGTATTCCCACACCACACACAAAGGCAAAACAGTGGTAGACGGCAGAACGATCATCCTCCCCAACAGAATCGTAACATTAACCTCTTGCAAGACATTCCGAAGATACTTATGATTAGGACTTGTGTATCTTATCTATATATATATGCCACGATTGTATAGTCACTACTAAAGGGCCGGTCACACTTCAACGATATCGTGTTGTGCAACTGGGGAATGTGCTACTTGTTCCATACTATTATCATCAGCAATTGTGCGGATTTTGGTTTGCAATGGTCTGTAGGAAGAGCTGCTTGACTGTTTCAACAAAGGGCCAAACCTGCCCCTAGATGACCTTTGCCCTCATAGTCTCAACACCCCCATATGTACCATTAGTCAATGATAATACTGACCAAATTTCATGATCACCTGATCTGTTTTGTGGGAGTGGAAACCGCTTGACCGTCCAAACAGAATGGCCAAAACTGACCCCTAAATGACCTTTGATATAAAATTCCTGAACACCCCTATGTATTTACCTGTATTTACCTGATCCTCCACGTCTCAGCAGTGGAAAGGCGGAGGACGACGGAGCAGAGAGCCAGTCTGGCTCATATAAGCTCCCACATTAATAGTTTTCAGGAATTTGTCGAGTTGGCTCTTAAAGTCATTAATAGTGCTCGCTAACACAGCTCTTGTCGGAAGAATCTTCCATAAATCGATAACTCTCTGTGAGAAGAAAAACTTCCTAACATTTAATCGACAGTGCTGCTTGTAAATCTTGAAGGGATGGCCTCTTGTGACACTATCGCTGAATGTGAAGAAATAACTTGGATCAATGTCATCGAACCCCTTGATAATTTTGAAAACTTCCAACAAATCGCCACGAATACGTCTTGTCGCCAGTGAGGTGGATTACAACTTCTTGAGACGTTGCTCACTGGAAGATGGTGCAAACCTGGAATCATCTTAGTAAATCTCTTCTGCACATTTTCTAGAAGCACAATGTCCTTTTGTAAATTATGGGGCACCAAGCTTGGATAGCATACTCCAGATGAGGATGGACGAGAGACTTGTACAACCTGATGAGAATATCCTTTTCCTTGTAACATATGGAGCGTTTGATCATTCCCAGGACTTGATTAGCAGTCTTAGCGGCTTTAGCACACTGTTGGCTTGGACTCATACTATCTGTGATAAGCACTCCTAAGTCTTTCTCCACTGTAGAGTATCAATACACGTGTCCCCTATAAAATAATCGTAATGCATGTTCTTATGGCCAACATGGAGACACTTACACTTCGCAGGATTAAACAACATCTGCCATTCAGTTGACCAGCTATTCAGTCTGTACAAGTCCTCTTGTAAAATTAAGGCATCCACTGGTGACGCTGTCATCCGCCATATCTTGGTATCATCAGCAAATTTAAGAATATTACTGTCTATACCCTTGTCAATGTCATTGATGTATATGAGAAACAACAGAGGGCCTAAAACTGACCCTTGAGGGACTCCACTAATGACTGGCTTCCACTCGATTCAACTCTGTTTACAATAACTCTCTGTTGGCGACCACTCAACCATGCCTCTATCCACTTGGAGACGTGACCAGTAATACCGTGACTGTTCAACTTTTTAATTAAACGAGCATGTGGCACTTTATCAAAAGCTTTACCAAAGTCCAAGTAAATAACATCTACAGGTAAGCCATCGTCCAGGAGATTTGTGACACTCTCCAAGTACACAAGCAAGTTAGTAAGACAAGACAACCACTTCTGAATCCGTGTTGAGTCGATCGGATAAGACTGAATTGGACAAGATGATCATTGATAGCATCCTTCAGTATAGACTCAAATACTTTACTGACCTGGCTCGTGAGACTGACCGGGCGATAGTTGGAAGGGTCACTGCATGTTCCTTTCTTGAACAAAGGTGAAACATTAGTTTTTTCCAGTCGTCTGGAACTAGGTGATCCTGGAAACTTTGTTTGAAGATTATGCCAAGTGGATAACTAACTTCCTCAGCCACTTCCTTCAATAATGATGAACCCAGTTTATCAATACCAGGGGCCTTATCAGCTTTAAGGTCTTCAAGATTCTTACGTATAATATCATCAGTGATAATAACACTGGAGAGCTCCTCATAACTAGCTCCATTAAATACAAGTCCTGGATCTGGAAGACTGTCCAAAGACTCATTGGTGAAAACTGATGCAAAATAGTTATTCAATACCTCTGCTGTTTTACTATCATCTGTAATTGTAACATTGTCAGTATCCACTAAGGGTCCCACTCTCTCCTTAGCTTTAGATTTAGATCTCACATACCTGTAGAATGACTTTGTGTCCTTCTTAATATTTGAAGCCAATTTCTTCTCGAAATCCCTCTTAGCTTTACGAATGGCACTGGTAGACCTATTCAACTGACGTTTATATAAAACAAAGTCATTGTATGCATTTGTGATAGTATAACGTGTTCCATAATTGGTATTTCTTCTTCCTAGCTTTCTCAGCAGCTTTGGTCATCCAAACAGGCCTCTTCCTCCTGCCATGCATCTTTAGAGGGGCGAATAACCTCACAGCATTGAAGATAATACTTTTGAAACTCTGATACATCTGATCGGCATTTTTACTGGATAACTCCTCATCCCAGTCGATTGTTGAGAGAAAATTGTTCATACCTGTGTACCATCGGGCAATGATAATAGGGACCTACTTCCATCATCATCCCATCTATTCGGTAGGAGTACAAACGGCTTGACTGATCAGAGGTATTTTAGGGATCAGTTTGGCCAAAATGGTCATTTTGAGGGCCATATCAACAAAATGCTTCTCTCACAAATCAAATTAAATGGACATGATTGTCAACATTACCATTGACCACTGGTACATTAGGAGTGTACAATGAAGTTGAGATCAAAAGTTTTGGCTATTCTTGAATCCCTGAATACCTCGTATATGTAGCATTAGTCTCAGATAATGCGCAGCAACTCTTATGATCATCACATTTAAATTGTATTATTATCCTGCATATATTCCCACAAAAATGGCCGAAATGAACTGCCAGATGACGATCACCCTCTTTTTAACACCCCAGGACACCAAGTATTATCATGATCCATCAAAGGATGTATAAGGAGTAGAATTTGAATCAATTGTATTCACTGATAGATCTATAGATAAACAGAAATGCCTGATCACAATAGCACACTGCTCACCCAACCACATGGCTGTGGTGAGCTATTGATCTGTCCCTGATGGATAATAATCATTTATTTGATACATAGCACGACCCCTCCTTTGATTTTAAATACTGGGAGTTTAAGCTCATTGTTCTGATGAGTCTTGAACCTTTTTTCAGACAACCTGATGAAGCATGCATCCTCTTATGCTGAACTCATTCCAATTGGTCAATTTCTCTCTCGGCCGTTAGTATTTGACCTAGACAGTGAGGCATAGTCAACCTTGGCATATGGCATTATAAAATATGATTTGAAGTTCTCCTGTGCAGCAGGGGCCTCATTCAGACACTGGTCAGAATTGTTCAGAAAAAAGAAGGAATTTCAGAAGCTTGCATGTAGCTGAGTAGCAGCGAGGCAGTAAAGAGCAGAAAAGAGCCTCTCAACTGATAGGATCATTTCTAATTTCATAAAAAGAAAATTAAAAGATACTGATATTGACTTTTTTTTTCTCAAATATAATTTTATTAGTATGACTATCCTCTCAGCATGTAAGGAAGGTACAATGTAAACGAAGCCTAGTAACTGTACTGTTGCAATGGCAACCAGCAACAGTAAATATAAGTCGACTTACAAACTGACTACAATATCTCATTCGGCTTCTCGGACCAATCAGCTGAAAAGAAAGAATCCTGGCCCTATCTGCTGTGGAGAACAAAACTCCTACAGGTGATAACTACCTGTTTATCAATTTATCCACATGATAATGATTATCACTTTTTACATCTGACAATCTCCAACATGATATCCATCCAACATGATATTTACCACTAAATATATGCATAGCTCCGTAATTGAGAACTAGTTTAACTACACATACCAGTCTTTATAATTTGATAGTTTGACTACACACATGGCTCTGTAACTGAGTAGTTTAAAGGACAACTGCAGGCTTGGATACAACAGAGGTCAACTGTATCTATAGGTCCAAACCCCATTTCAATACGATGTTTCTATGTGGAGTTATTGGCTTCAAAGTTTTGGCCATTATGCAGAGAAAATGGCGAGAATCCCAATTGCCGAAATAACGCATGACGTCACACATGGACAACACAGAAAATTATGGTATGTATTTGATTGTTTCATTTTGTTGAACAAGTCAACATTTAGCAGGAGTTCTGTTGTCTTTCTCTCACCAAGTAACTATCAACACCTACCAACCCACTACAGCAATCCTCTCCCATGGACTAAAAGCTTTTCGAAGTGAAAATAATGTTTGAATTTCAATAGAAAATAGGGGAATGTTTGCAGGGTTGGAAATATGAAAATCATTATTATTGCATGATGGGATGGCATTTTGATCTTGTGCAATACACATGCTTCACAATACACAAACTTCAAATTACTATAACTCCCATAACGGAAAGTCCTATGAACCTCCGGTTTGGACTGACGCATTCAGTTTTTATCCAGCTATTAAATTAGCCCTTGTATGAATCATCCTTCAACTACACACTTGGCTCTGTAATTAAGTAGTTTAACTACACACATGACTCTGTAATTGAGTAGTTTAACTACACACTTGGCTCTGTAATTAAGTAGTTTATCTACACACATGGCTCTGTGATTGTGTAGTTTAACTACACACATGGCTCTGTAACTAAATAGTTGAATAATGACTTTCATAATTGAGTAGTTTAACTACACACTTGGCTCTGTAATTAAGTAGTTTAACTACACACATGGCTCTGTAATTAAGTAGTTTAACTACACACATGACTCTGTAATCAAGTAGTTAACTACACACATGACTCTGTAATCAAGTAGTTTAACTACACACATGACCCTGTAATCAAGTAGTTCAACTACACACATGACCCTGTAATCAAGTAGTTTAACTACACACATGGCTCTGTAATCAAGTAGTTTAACTACACACATGACTCTGTAATTAGGTAGTTTATCTACACACATGGCTCTGTAATCAAGTAGTTCAACTACACACATGACTCTGTAATCAAGTAGTTTAACTACACACATGGCTCTGTAATCAAGTAGTTAACTACACACATGACTCTGTAATCATATAGTTTAACTACACACATGACCCTGTAATCAAGTAGTTAACTACACACATGACTCTGTAATTGAGTAGTTTAACTACACACATGGTTCTCTAATTAAGTAGTATATCTACACACATTAAATCTGTAAATAAGTAGTTTATCCACACACATGACTCTGTAGTTCAGTAGTTCAAATATAAATGCATGACTCTGTAATCAGTTCATCTACACGCCTGACTCTATAATTAAGTAGTTTAACTATACACATGACTCTGTAATCAGTTCAAGTGATTCATTTGTAATTAGGTAGTCAACTACACACAAGATTGTGTAATCAAGTAATTCACTAACCACATTTATGACTATGTGATCAAGGAATAATACAACTGTGATTTTTGTTACATTACATTACAATTGTTCTTTTATATGCTATCTGTACATTATCTTCTGTCCTCCATGAGCAATGAGAAACAAACTGTTCTCTTGTTCCCAGTTGTTGGGTACTGGATGGTTTACCCTACTCTGACAAACTGTTCTCTTTGTTCCCAGTTGTTGGGTACTGGATGGTTTACCCTACTCTGACAAACTGTTCTCTTGTTCCCAGTTGTTGGGTACTGGATGGTTTACCCTACTCTGACAAACTGTTCTCTTGTTCCCAGTTGTTGGGTACTGGATGGTTTACCCTACTCTGACAAACTGTTCTCTTTGTTCCCAGTTGTTGGGTACTGGATGGTTTACCCTACACTGACAAACTGTTCTCCTCATTCCCAGTTGTTGGGTACTGGATGGTTTACCCTACACTGACAAACTGTTCTCTTTGTTCCCAGTTGTTGGGTACTGGATGGTTTTCCCTACACTGACAAACTGTTCTCTTTGTTCCCAGTTGTTGGGTACTGGATGGTTTACCCTACTCTGACACTTATACAGAGCACCAAGAATGATGGCAGTATAACAGGTATAATTGTTAACGTCTTTGGTGGCAATCCCAGGAGGGATGGGGAGGGGGAGGGGGACATGTCCCCTCAAATTGATTGATCGTCTATTGACTTTGATACTCTTTTTACATAGTAACACTTCGGGAAATGTGATTATGTACCCCTTCCCCTCCCCCCAAAATGAAATGTATTTACTCGATGAATCATCCACTGACTCGGCTTTTACACAGTAACCTTTTCAATGAAAATTTTGAAGAAACCTCCGCTCCTGCACAGGACTGCCATTGCAACACCCTAAAGTAACATTCAACAACATTGTATTATAATCCATTCCAATTTTGTTGATTCTAGGCCTACAAATTCAAATTCTTTGTTATTGGGTTCAGAATACGCAGCCATATTTCTGAAGGATCGGATTGGCTATTTGAGCGAACCCACCCAATGTAAAATAGCCTGCTGCTATCTTTTGACACTCACTCAGGTCGTAACTATTGGGGAGTTGTCCCATTCATCGGCTGACTCTGATTGTTTTTTTAATATGATATCACTCAGGATTGTAGCTCATTGAGACCTTCCAATTTGGAGTACAAGTGATGTACGGTACTCATATACATGATATTTTTTAACACAAATCTCAATAATTACTTGGCGTAACTAAAGTTTAATATGGTCTAAACAGTCTGTTAGAGAAATTCTCAAAATGTGACATTAACGCAAAGAGGGTTATGCATACATTGGTCTGAGGTCTTCATCATGGAACTGACTGAGACCTCCCAGTAGTAATATAGAAACGAATGAGTCTATAAGCAACGAAAAAGCTTAACAAGATCATGGTCATGGAAGAAACCAAAGAACAGCTGCACTAGTGAATAAAACTATCATTTAACTATCATTGAACTATTCTGATAAAGATTCTTGCAATGACAAATACTAGTGAATGGTATAATTTATTTGGAGTACAAGTGATGTACGGTACTCATATACATGACATTTTTAACACAAATCTCAATCACTACTTAGCGTAAATAAAGTTTCAATATGGTCTAGCAGACCTTAAAGAAACTCTCGATGTGTAACCTGAACGCAAATAGAGTGATGCATACATCGCTCACAACCCTATCACGATTCATGTGGGAGTTGTTAAGAGGGTGGAAAATTGAAAGTATCTTGGGACATATATCGACAACAAAATTAACTGCAATGCCCATGCTAAGGACGTGAAAAAGAAAGCCTCACAACCCTGTGTTTCTCGGAATTGAAGGAATGTAAACTGGACAGATCTATAATGCAGCTTTTTTACCAATCCGTTATTCAAAGTGTTCTTACTTTCAACTTCATTTGCTTTTTGTCAGCATGTCACATAAACATAAGTTGGATCTGGATTGTGTTAGGAAGTCAGTTGAACAGTGTTTCGGCCTACCTCTTGCCACTGTTAATGATTTGTATGAGCAAAATCTACAGAAGAAGCTCACCAAAATTATGAATCCCACACACGCTTTTCATGACCTTCTAAATTACAATAGGTCAAGCATCCGACTCCAGGTCCCCGTCACAAACACATCCAGATTCTGCCATACATCACTTCAACACCACCGCCACACGCTAGCACATTCCTTTATCCGTAAACCGTTATGTCTTCTTACATGGTTTCAATGTTTTCATATTGTTCCATATTTTTTACTGTATGTTCTATTCCATATGTCATACTGTCGGCGGAAATCAATTTTTCACATTTTCACAAATGGACAATAATGGTTCGTTCGTTCGACCGACCGACCAACCACCGACCGACCGACCAACCGACCCAGAGATCCGCACCTCTCTCTTGAGGTGATGGAGTACAGAATGGCGATGGTCTTACGAGAGGTGACATGGGCATGGAATAAGGTCGGGCTCCTACCATGATCATGTGACTTGAATATGGAAGTGGGTAACAGGTGTTTCAGGTTCACACACTGGGCACTAAGCGAGATGATGACAGGACCCATTTTGAGGTGTATGATATTCAGCGGCTATCCAGTGTGTTATTGTAAGCCTCATTATCCAACATCTCCCCAAGTATTCATAGGAAACAATCATGACAAATTCTTTGCTGTCATTTTACAATTCTTCTCAAGATATTTGGAATAAGAATGTGAGGGTTGTCCTGGATACTAGTGGAATCTATGGTTCACTCAGAAGGCACTCCGCTGCATTAACTGAATGACAATCTCTAGAAGAAGAGAGAGAGTCTCTGAGTCCTCACAGAAGAGAACTCAGAATCTGAGCCAGCTCCTATGGTGGCAATCGTTTGCTGAATCCCCCTCCACTAGACCCTTGCGAGCACAGATCAGCCTCACCCGTGAGGCCTCGCTGAGGGGTGCGGACATACCGGCAGCAGTCGTCGGATGTACCAGGAGACGTAATGCTGCCCTCGGAACCTTCCAGAACATCGTCCACGATCAGATGGCAGATGCGGTAACATTTGGCGTACGACCTCCCGAGGAAAACTGGCTCCGAGGAGGGAATGCTCTGTCGTTTGTTGTTTGGATCCCTAGATACCCCCGAGCAGTACACGTCGAAGTAGAGAAACGTTCTTGGGTATTTCCAGGTGAGTGTAGCACAGAAGGTGGTCAGTCCCTCAGTATTCTCCAGGGCGCTGGTCTCGTAGTGCCATGAGATTGTTGTACACACTAGGTCACTGACCTGAGACTGTACTGTGAGAGCTCAGCTGGGTCACATATCTATAAAAGAAAGTAATTAATGAAAGGAACCAGTGTCCGAAAACACGGGGGCAGCGGGCGAATTCGCCCCCATAAGTTGAAAAAAAAAGCTTTCGAAATCACATTTAGGGGGGCAAAAAAATGTCAAAATATTGAGAAAATCGCCCCTGACCAAAATTCTCCATTTAGCAATGGTATATACCAGCAAAAAGATATTCTGATTTCATGCCAAATATCAATCGAAAGTGTTATGCTTTCTGTAAATTACGATCGTTTTGTAAGACCACTTGTGATCATGTACGTCTATCAATTAGAATATTCCAGTGAGTTGCGCACAGTGAGTATGCTTTGAACCTCCCACTCGTAGACATACACGTCTGTACAACCAGAAACCATTGCCTCGCTAACTGAAAACATGATGATCATCTCTTAGTTAGCTACCAAAGAATTTTACCATTAAGGTCCCATATCAATACTTCAAACTGATTGAATTTCCCCCAAGATTGCATGGATAGGCTTGTTGTACGCACGTACACTCGCATGCGACACAGCGCGGTGCAGTGGTGGGCCGCTGAGGGCCGTGCGGGCCCGGGAGCGGCCGGCACCGGATCGACAGCAATACCCACTTTACCAGAATCAGGGTGTTTTGCAGGAAAATTCTCAATTTAGTTGGGAATTCTTAGCATTATTTATTTGATCACTGCCGAAACATGTGAAATTGATAGAATTCTTCACAAAAAAGGTATGAGAGCAGGATTTAAGGTGATTTGTGCCGAACCAAACTAAAAACACCCAAATCAAATAAAATTATGGCCACAAATTTCAGAACATTGTTTGGGTGGCCTAATGTTAATTTTGCCTTTGCTACAGTGTGTAATTAGGATACCACTGGCACTTCAGAAAAATAATATATTGATTTGGAGTGAAAATCTCACGGAGAGTGACCTACTAGTCAAAGGTATTGAATGGTTAGATTTATCTCTAGGTCGACACATGGGGGGTGGGGTAGGCCTGCAGTATTCCTGGGATGTAACATCTTGATGGTGAAAGTAACCTGCCCCCGCCAGAAATGAAATAGGAAGTGAAATAACACAACAAGCCTTATTCCTCTCAGCCCTAGGCGAGGTCAACATCATGGTTAAAACTTGTGGCAAAAAATCCATTTACAGCCTGTAGCTAGCTTCGCTATGCAAGAGGCGGCTTGCTCTAAATATGGATGGGGGGGCATGAGCCCATTTCCCCAAAAGTTACTGTGTTACGGTGGGAAATCAAATAGAGGGGGGCATGTCCCTTGTTCTCCAGGATTGCCACCCATGCAGCTACAACTAACACTGTAGGCAGAGTCACTCTGTTTTTTTATCATTACCATAATTATCAAGTAGGACTCTGAAGTAGCAAAATGATTATAAGGGGGCAATTTTTTTCTGAAAAAAATACCCAAAATTGAAAAAGTATTTCAAACCCTGACAAGAGACAACAGGATTCCATTGTTCTGCTGTGCGATTTACAGTGTAACATTGCAGGCTGCAGCCTAAGGAGGGGACCACATGATCCTTTCAGAGGGGCTCATCCTGAGTGACTCACCACAGTGGCATTATACAATTTATGCAATTCTATAGCCATTTTGAGGGTTATTTTGACAATTATTGTTCATTCAAGTAGCCCCCGAAAGCTCTAAAGTAGCCCCCAAAATTAGTTTTAGGGGGGCGATGGTTTTCTTCAAAATAGCCCGGAAATGGAAAGAAAGTATTTCAGACCTTGAAAGGAACGATATGCATAAGTCCGAGGCGCACTGCGCCAACACAAAGAATCAGAGCGAGAGGCATTTCCACAATCATATCCACGAGTACCACCTTCAATTGTAAAAACAGACTAGATATTCTAGTTGACTGATCGACGAGGAAGACCAAAATTTCAAGAATAAGAGTTTCAGGCCTCCGATTTGCATTGTGCTTTTTCTATCAAGACACAAAAATTACAACGTGGGTCAAAACACAGGTGTGCTTCAATTATGGTATGAGCTCCTATTTGATTTGACAACCTCTGGTTTAGAATACCACCAAAGTTTTACATCCTACTGTTGAGAGCATTGAGCCTGGCCCCTGGTGGGCGACTGGCAAGCCATGCTTACTTTTGCTGCGAGCGAACTATTGAAATTCCATGAAGTATGCAGGTTGAGTGAAGTAACTTCTTTGACATCACCTTTCTTTTCTGTAACGGCATAATCAATGCACTATGAAATCTCTATGAAATTGGGCATGCTCCTGCTAAAATAGTAATGTTACACGAGAGTGCAAAATTGATACCCAAAGTGGAAGATCTGAGCAACAGAACCGTAGGAATTTGCTCGGCCACAGCCTCGTTTTGGCCTCAAGGCCGCCATACATACAGTGTACAAACTCAAGAAATGAGCCCGGCCTTGGCCTCGGCTTGGCCGCCTCGACTACACCTCTGCAGAACCAATTACGAACAATGTAGCTACCAGCTCTGGCTCACTGGCAAATTAGATGGGTATGACTGAGGTGTAAAAACAATACCCTTCAGTTTCACATACAATGCTACCACCTTCTCTCCATGGTGGTAGAGGATCTGCATACATACTCCTGGACAAGATCTGGTGGAAAAATAACACAAAGTGACTTACAGTGAAGTTACCAAGCTTGATGGTATACGGGGGATCGTCACCTTCAACTGCTCCTCTAGGATAACAGACAGCACTGATGACTTCAATCCTCTCACTGGGAGAGACTAATAAATCTGGCAGTAAATAGAACCTATAGAATCAAACAAAACAGAAAATAAAAGTATTAAGGCACATTCTAGCAGAGTTGTTTTACCTTGTGGCCCCCACCCATTAAAGTCATCTCTGCTGACTACCAGCAATGGCTCACCTGTGGCCCCACCAATTAAAGATACCCCCTGCTGACTACGAGCAATGGCTCACTGTGGCCCCACCCATTAAAGTCATCCCCTGCTGACTACCAGCAATGGCTCCCCTGTGGCCCCACCCATTAAAGTCATCCCCTGCTGACTACCAGCAATGCTCACCTGTGGCCCCACCCATTAAAGTCATCTCTGCTGACTACCAGCAATGGCTCACCTGTGGCCTCATCCATTAAAGTCACCCCCTGCTGACTACCAGCAATGCTCACCTGTGGCCCCACCCATTGAAGTCATCCTCTGATGACTACCAGCAATGGCTCACCTGTGGCCTCATCCATTAAAGTCACCCCCTGCTGACTACCAGCAGTGGCTCACCTGTGGCCTCATCCATTAAAGTCACCCCCTGCTGACTACCAGCAATGCTCACCTGTGGCCCCACCCATTAAAGTCATCTCTGCTGACTACCAGCAATGGCTCACCTGTGGCCCCACCCATTAAAGTCATCCCCTGCTGACTACCAGCAGTGGCTCACCTGTGGCCCCACCCATTAAAGTCATCCCCTGCTGACTACCAGCAATGCTCACCTGTGGCCTCATCCATTAAAGTCACCCCCTGCTGACTACCACAATGGCTCACCTGTGGCCCCACCCATTGAAGTCATCCTCTGATGACTACCAGCAATGGCTCACCTGTGGCCTCATCCATTAAAGTCACCCCCTGCTGACTACCAGCATGGCTCACCTGTGGCCTCATCCATCAAAGTAACCCCTGCTGACTACCAGCAATGGCTCCCCTGTGGCCCCACCCATTAAAGTCATCTCTGCTGACTACCAGCATGGCTCACCTGTGCCCCACCCATTAAAGTCATCTCTGCTGACTACCAGCAGTGGCTCACCTGTGGCCCCACCCATTAAAGTCATCTCCTGATGACTACCAGCACTTGCTCACCTGTGGCCTCATCCATTAAAGTCACCCCCTGCTGACTACAGCAATGGCTCACCTGTGGCCCCACCCATTGAAGTCATCCTCTGATGACTACCAGCAATGGCTCACCTGTGGCCTCATCCATTAAAGTCACCCCCTGCTGACTACCAGCATGGCTCACCTGTGGCCTCATCCATCAAAGTAACCCCTGCTGACTACCAGCATGGCTCACCTGTGGCCCCACCCATTTCCCACCCATTAAAGTCATCTCCTGCTGACTACCAGCAATGGCTCACCTGTGCCCCACCCATTAAAGTCATCCCCTGCTGACTACCAGCAATGGCTCCCCTGTGGCCCCACCATTAAAAGTCATCCCCTGCTGACTACCAGCAATGGCTCACCTGTGGCCTCACCCATTAAAGTCATCTCCTGATGACTACCAGCATGGCTCACCTGTGCCCCACCCATTAAGTCACCCCCTGCTGACTACCAGCAATGGCTCCCCTGTGGCCTCACCCATTAAAGTCATCTCCTGCTAACTACCAGCAATGGCTCACCTTGGCCCCAGCCATTCCCAGCCGTCTACAGCAATAGCTCACCTGTAGCCCCACTCATTAAAGTCATCCCCTGCTGACTACCAGCATGGCTCACCTGTGGCCCCACCCTTGAAGTCCATATTACTGCTGTCTCTTCCACACATGGCGCCCACCAGAGCTGTGTAGTCAGTGTCGATCAGTGGTCCATACACCTTGGACCCCTCAAGACAATCCGGTAGCTGCAAGGACTCCAGCAACGCTGATTGGTGAAGCCCATAGGGAGTCACTGCCTGGTCAACAGCAACTTTCTCATCTGGTACAAAAAAAGGCCCGATTTGTAAAAGTGAACAGATTATGGTTTCTCTTGGATTCTTTGTGGGGCACTGTATAGATTGATAATATATGTCAAAGGTGCTACTGCATGTCTAGCCGCTCTCAAGCACACAACACACAAGCCAATCAGGAACATTCATGTTAAGGTGCTGCCTGCAAGCAAATGTGCATTACTGTGTACCCTGGAGACTTTTTTTTTTTACTTCTCAAATGTAAAATTTTGCCTCACGCACCAACTGGGTACAGTAGTATCAAGAATTTTCTGCTTTATACGTTAAAAAAAAAGGAAAAAGAAACTGGTGTTTCCCCAGTTTACAAAATCAATGAGCAAACCCTGGAAAAAGCAAATTTAGACAGTAAGTGCACATGCTTGTGTAGCAAATTTTCCGCGGTAACACATCTTTTCGGGGTAAAAATTGACAGCCCGATGGAACGTTTAGTATTTTAACTTCTTAATTACACACCCACTGGAACTTTCAGTGTGAGAAACTGCCTGTTTGCATGTTCTACAAAATAAGGGATGTTTACAGAGCATTAGTACAAAACATTAGTACAAGAGCATTGGTACAATGCATTAGCACATTAGTAAAGAGCATCGGTACAGAGCATTGCACATTGATGCATACCACAGATACAACACATTGGTACGGAGCATTTGTTTTCCCAAAAAGGACCCTCGGTCAACATTGAAAACAATGAGAATCTTGTGCTCCCCATATATGAATGTACACCACCAAATTACTCGGAGCAGCATCTGCCACTTATTGTGTTTACAATTAATTTTTAGACTTATGGGAACATCATTATGACTATCACCTTCCCTCGAAAAATAGGGATCATTATTAGGGGGGGGGGGAAACCCTTTCCCCCCCCCCCCCTTCCATTATTGAAGAGAGTCAGGATGTTCCATGACAAATGAACATGCCATACCAGGTTTGGACAACATCCGTCAAGGAACAAACATTTATATGATAACCAAAAAGGCGTACAGTTTACTGGAGAAGGGGATGGAGAACTAAAAACTTGACCAAAGTAGCGATCATGAATCAAGTGAAAATGTATAGAAAGTATGTATTCTCGAGTTTGTATGATTATACCCCGTAACACTGGAAGTGTCCAGGGATATTATGGTTTTGGGGGTGTAGCCGCTGCCATTTCCGCCACCGCTACTGGAACCTCTAGCCGTTAGCGCAATGACACTTCAACCACTTTATCCGATTGATCTGAACACTTGGTACACATGTCGCCCTAGTGAAATCTAGGATTAGTTCGAAGGGGGGGGGTTACTGGCATTTCTGGCCGGCCCAAGGATTCAAGGTCACCTGAGGTCAAATTTTGTGTTTTTTTTTTGGAAATACAGAGTTAGTCCAATTCACACAAAACTTGGTGGAGGGTGGGTACAAAAGTTGGTCTCGAATAACATGACATTGATCAAGGTCCCCAAGGTCAATTTTTTTGTTGTTGCATTTTTCTAACTCCATCAGACTTGACCAAAACTCATTGGATGTGGACTGTGGTTAGTCCTAAACAACATGAAGGTCATTCCAAGGTCACAGGAGGTCAAATTGGAATGATTTATGCAATTTTTCTAACTTGAATTTGAACAAAACTTGAGGAATGTGGACTACAGTTGGACCTGAATAATGGCTAGGGCATTTCAGTCACTGGAGTCAAATGGAATACTTTAATAGGCTTCCTCTAAAGGAGGTCCACAAAGGCTGTTTCTGCGGAGATGTTCACGTCACTTTCGGCGGTTACCCGCCTTGCAATGTCTAGTTTATTTCTGCTGTGTTTCAGGTCAATTTTTAATCCAAAATTTATATTCCTTGTTATCCTGCTGCTTTCAAAGGGGATGGCACAATTTCCTTTCAAAATCATATTCTTTTTACTGCACCCTCTTATATTCTCATAGAGTGATTCTCCATACTCAGGGGGCAAATCACCCGCTACCCTGGTTCACTTTGGCCTGGATTGGCACATCAGTACATAGCATCGGGCCAGCACAATACACTTACCAACACAGGACCATAGTACAATGTTACCACCATCAGATAACTGTAAAAACCATACAGAGTCCAGCCTTCACATCTTCTTTGTGTGCATGATCAAGAGAGGGCGCCCTGCTTCTATTGATGTGCTGAATATCCTGAAAGATGACAAAACAGAATATTCATAAGCACTGATAATACATGCTAGCAATTGCAATGGCTTCAGTGTTCTTTCTTCAGTTTTGTACCTGTTGGACAATCAGGAGTCAATAAGTGAGTAGTTGCTTAATTATAACTTTTTACTGTTTCAAATAGTCCAAGAATAAACACCCCAGTGTCTCTCTGTGTGACCGAGTTTTCCTCAAAAAGACAACTGCATAATGCTCCATTGCATTACCAAACCGGCCTATTGCTAATATTTTCAAAGGAATGATCATGATCTCAGCTGGTGAAATAAAGTTAGAAATTAAAGCTTGGGACAGGAAATTACCAATTATTTGGGCGACCATTCTGGCAAAATATTGTCTGAATGATTTGATTTACAGGTTCAGGAAGCCAAGTGAAGGCTCATCAAGGAACCCTGGTCATGTTGATCATGGTTGAGCATGGCCAGAAATCGGTCTTCCTGGACTCGACAGTGCTCAGAAGATATCGAGGAAGGGGTGTAACCAATCAGTGAACTCCAGAACCCGACCACTTTCTTTGAACCTGAGGGATCAGAAGTTCAAGTTCAACGTGACTGCTCACAGTCATTGACGGAGACTTATTGCAAATATCCCGTAACAACCCCAATAACCCCAAAAAGTCCACTGCATAATACAGCGGAACCATGAAGTGGAGACCGAAACCTCGCCCAGCTAATTAGGGAAAAACGTCTGGTGACTGTTTGATTTCGAATATTCGCCTGCAAAGTGGCACTGACACCACTCTACCATTCCCCCTTTGGCCAATGTTTCTGTTTAATAACCTAATAACCTGAAGGTCTGTGCAGCACCCCCACTCTGGTTGAAATCCCCCCTCAGCAGCAAGCAACCGCCACTGTTGTATCCATCAGAAGTCGTGTGTTCAAGTCTCTGTGGGCAATCCTCAGCAAACTGACAGTTGTTGAACGTGGGCTGTACCTCCTGGCTGCTGAGGTTACACCACTCATGAGGGGACGTGACATCTCTGATGTGGAGAGAACAATGCAGTGGAAACTATCTAACCCCAAGGAGGATTCATTGTACTGATACATTGTCCTGGCGCCATCACAACCCCATGGACCCATCGGAGAGTCAAACAGGTGGTGTATTCAATGCTCTACAGGCAATCCTCAGCAAACTGACAGGTACTGAACATAGACAGCAGTTCTTGAATACTGAAGTTACACCAATTGTTAGAGGTGACACTCTGATGTGAACAAGGGTGCCCTCTTGTTATCTCGTGATTCCAACAAGGTTGAACTTCCCAAAATTTGGGAAAACTCAGCGAAAATGGTGGGGACATGATCAAATTTAACCTTGGATCGCTTGGCTAGCTCGGGGCTTATATGTGAAAGCCGCATGAGGAAGTTGTTGAATGTAGACTGCGCCTCATGACAGCCCAAGTTACTCCACTCATGAAAGAACAGTCCAAAGCCAAAAAAAAATGTAGCATCTACTTTTAATAATGTGATTATTAAAAGAGACTGCTATCAGTGTCCTGGGACCACCACAAGTGGTATACTCTGCGTACTGTTCTGGGAGTAATTACAGTTGTTGAACATGGCTTGGCCTACTGACAAATACTGACAGTTTGTCGATACTGACTGCCTGTTCCATCACTACCCATACATCGGGGTCATCTTTTCATGTTCAATCATTGCCAAAACGATGTGGGCTTTCTTAATTTTGGGCAGGGGGGAATATGATAAAATTATGTCCAGGGAATATCGCAGCCACATAAGGACAAACAGACAGACAGACACACAACCAAGTGACTGCTACCTCTCTCCTCGAATAAAGTTTCGATGAGACAAGAATGTTGCAGCTCATACAATATTTCAATAGAATAGCTTTATGTAACTCCCCCTACCATCACCCAAGAAAAACTGATGATAATTAAAATAAAGTAAAATTCCCTCAAACATCACATGTACTTCTGATCAATATTATTATCATTGGTTAATGTGTTGAAACAAACATATTGGCAGACGTGATTAAAACATACAGTACCATGTTTTCATGACATCAACTGACCTTGCCAAACTTGTGAAAGGTTTTTCCAAAACCTTGAGAAAAGTTTGAAACAATTGGTAGACTGGCAACACCATGGGAGTGTAGATAACAATGTAGGCCATTCCTCCAGAATCTGCAAAATATGAAAACTATAGGTAGATACATACAGTGAAGAAACTGAACTCATCAGACTAACTTGTGCATGTTAAAACAGTACATGGTTCACTCAGAGCTACAAAATTCCTTGCTGGTCTTGTGAGCTATTATGGGTAACATCCCCCCCCAACCCCCTCCTCAAGTATGAGACGATCGGACTTGAATCGTCCAGTTGTCGTGTTTCAATCAAATTAGGTTTGGCCCCAGCCCTTGTGGATATTAGTGAGAGGAGACTATTATCACCCATACTTATATATGCCTCCCATCAATACCATCATCTTGATTTCATCAGGTCATACGGATCCTCTTCTCACATTAGGGGTGAAATCAATCATTTCTTACATCTTCCACTTATCATGTTCACAAGTTAATTTCTGTAAGATCAGGTCAGGCCCTCGCTCATCCTGAATCTTGATGAGATGAACGTAACAGCACCCATGCATATACTAGTCTCACCAGCAAGATGGATGGATGGCTGAACGGACAGACAGACAGACAGACAGATAGATCCCCTGTGATTAGGCAGATGTGAACTGACAACTGAACTGACTGTTGTGGCACTTATACGAATCCCTCTCACACTCTTCCACTATATTTCTTTTGAGAATAAGCCAGTTCGCGGTTGTAGGTGCACATGTCTGAAACTACGTTCAGGCTTGCATTCCAGGGATACATACAATATTTTCCCCGTTTCAGTCACCACTCTTTGAAAATTTACCCCAATTCTTCCCGTTTCACTATATCTAATGATGGGTATCATGAAAATTGCTCTCTTTCATGCTGGCAGGGTATGTAATTTCTGCAGAGGGGGGGGGGGGGGGGGGGGGGGGCAAAAGGTTGCGCAGCTAATTTTTTGTGTGTGTATGCCAAAGTGCATGCCTCTGACCTTTGGAATCATATTACTAATATCATTCATGCCACCCTGAATGGCCTCAGTATACAATGAGCCTCTGAAACAACAGACAGGGAAAAGGGCATCTTACTTTCTCTCGTTGGACAAGAAGCGGTCTCTTGGTTGGCATTCAATGACCCATGCTGGAGCAAAAATGGCCGCAGACATCTGCCTCTTCCTGATCACCTTCATCGCCTAATGTATAAAAAATGAAAGACAAATTTGGGCTCAAATTAGGGTCTAATCTTGAAACGTACAAACTCATGAGAGCCATCAGGGGAGTGAAGCAATATGGGCAAGGATGCACAAATTTTCTTATTTGCAATCCAAATTCCCTGTGATGTTCTGTGTCGACACTGGTTTTACATTAATTGGAGCCGAGTATCGCTTCAACAATTCACAGATCCGAGATATGCGTAAAATGCCTATGTCACAATAGGGAAATATCACCTACTGACGTCACAGGTGTAAACAAGAGCTAAATCATGTACAAAGTAAATGGACCGTCCCCTTTGACATCGGGGGGCATCAAACTTTTCAGATAGGTTTATGTACCATGTTTTCCAGTCGTCCGAGAAGTGAATGATTCCAACAATATTTTGTACCTGTGCCAAAAAATTGCAACACGCACGCTGAAAATTCGCACGCACCCTGAAATTTGACTTAGGCTTGGGATAAGCTCTTCAGCATGTAACAAACAACATTAGGTTGCAGCGCATACACACACTGACGTAACAGCCAATCCATGAATTGGATCATACTCCAGTTTGACTATACATGTGCAGGTGACGTGCTCTTCATCCAGTTGAGCCATCCTAGATTTAGAGAGACAACATTTCGATGAAGAAGTGTCTGAATACTGTGTTATGTGGTTATTATTGTATTACCTCCTTTTTCAATATACAAGGATGAAAGACAGTCGAGAAGCGGGGTTCATTTTTATTTTGTACTAAAATCTTGCCTACTACTGTGATGCTATTGCTGGGTTATTTTCCTCACAGATGGTACTGAGAACGGAAAGTCTCATCACCCTTTTCTAGGACCCACACACAAACTGTATATAATCACTGTTAGACTCGTAATTTGGGGCAAACAGACATATCATGAATTCTTTCAATTGCCAATGCAATAAAAATCTGAATATCCCTAACTTTTGGGGAAATAAGATTTGTGTGAATTAGGGATGTCAAATTCTGAGACAATCAAGTCAGGGGTTCAGCTTTTGTACCAAGACCTATTAAAAAATAGGTAGTTGAGCAATACATACACAAGGAAAAAAGACAAAATTGAACATTGGGTCCAAGTTTGGTCAACATCCATTAAAGAACTAGACACATGTAGGCGGGTAAAACCGCTCACGTGTATATCCCCGCTTATTGTGCAATCATTGGTAAGAAGTATCTCTAGCACCCCCATGAAGACCTCATTTTGGTCAGAAATTAAGATAGCCTTCATCAACCAAGTTTTCTTGTAACCGCGGGAGTTAACAAAAAAGTCCCATAAATTATGCAAATTGACCCACGATGGTCTTGAAATTAACTTTAACTTTGTCAGGAACAAACGTAGCCCCCATCCACCAAGTTTTGTTTCACATTGAAAAAAGTTTGGAAAATCGCAAAAATTCTGCAAATTTGACCTCCGATGACGTATGACCTCCACATTTTTTGGGATGCAACTATAGTCCTAACCGCCAGTTTCGTTCTAATCCTACTAATTTGTAAATTAGCAGCCCCCAGCAGTGCAGTGATGCCCACTTTCGAACTCTCCAGATTTCACTTGGCGGATATGTGTAACAAGTTTCAGATCAATTGGATAAAGTGTTGAAGAGTTCCGGGGGCGGTGGGCGGGCGGCGCTTGGGACGGCGGAGACGGCGCCACATCACCCAAAACCTAAGACCCCCGGACCTTCCAGTGTCCCCGGTGATATATGACTGTTTGGAGGTCTGTAATGCTCCTCTTCAACAGATGTTACTGTTTAAGCCTAAGGCCACTATATGATGTTGCTTCTAAAATCTGCGAACAAGCTGAATGGAGCACCACCAATGAACATTATGACACATATACATTTTGGAATTTACACATAATGGCCTATATTGCCCCTTCAATGACCTTTGACCTTCACAAAGTCAACATGTCCCAGGGTCAATAAACATTGTGTCCAAACTCGTCGACGTCAGCCACAGAATGACTGTTTGGGGGGCTGGGATGCCAAAAGAACAATTGTTGACACACTGTAGATGAATAATAGGCGTAATGGCCCATAGACCCTTTGACCAAATATTTCTGAAAAGCCCGTAGGAAAGGCTATCCCATCATCTTGATCGAACATCAGCACTGTGCACCAAAATTTGTAGGAGGGGAAGCATTTTGCGTGATTGCACATGATAGACCTTTGACCTTGACCAAATATTTCTGAAAAGCCGTAGGAACGGCTATCCCATCATCTTGATCGAACATCAGCACTGTGCACCAAAATTTGTAGGAGGGGAAGCATTTTGCGTGATTGCACATGATAGGCTCTTAGGCCACACTGGGCCTCAAGTCCAAATTCTCCATTACCGAACATCAGCACTGACCTGTGCATCGGAATTTGTAGAAGCATTTTGCATGATTCACATGATGGGCCTGGGGCCCACATTGGGCCTCAGGCCAGGAGCTCACTAACACCCCTGATGGACCACTACCCAAGAAGCATCGGATATTTGGGGCCCAAGGCCCAATTTGGCCCAATAAATATCTGAACACCCCCAATGGCCCTTGACCCAAGGACCATCACATGTAACCACTACCCAAGGAGCATTACATGTACATATAAAAAATGAGAAAATCAATTGAAAATTGTGGGAGGAGATGCATTTCAAGTACCACTGTGTGAAATTTCATGAAATGGGCCCTCAGACCCAAGTGGGACCTTGGGACCAAAAATCCCTGAACAATTTGAAGGTATGACTGAATGTCAGGAAAAGCATTTTGCGTAACTCCACATAATGGGTCCCAGTTCCCGCACTGGGCCTTGAGTCCTAAATCTCTGGGCACCCAGAAGGTACCCTAATAGACCATCATTATGAACGAACATCAGCAATGTGCAACAAAATTTGTAGGAGATACAAGAGTTTGCCATATTTTATATAACGGGCCCTAGGTCCCAAACTGGGCCCTAGGTCCCAAACTGGGCCCTGGGCCCAATATTTTGGAACACCCCCAATGGCCCTCTACCCAAATGGCCCATTACTGTGACGTTGAAGAAATTTCAAGTACCATTGTGTGAAATTTCATGAAATGGGCACTCCTGTCCAAATGGAACCTTGGACTAAAACTTCCTACACACCCCGAAGGTACGGCTGTTAGTCCATCATTATGACCGAACATCAGCACTGTGTACCAAAATTTGTAGGTGATACATTTTGAAATATTACATGTAATGCCCTATATTGCACTTTTTATGACCTTTGGCCTTTACAAAGCCAAACAACTCCCATGGTCAATAAACAAAAAGGTTGGTCCAAATCCATCACAGACTGACTGTTCGGGGGCAAAAAAGGCAATTGCCAATAGACAGGCAGCGGGCGGGCGGACGGCGGGCGGCGGGCGTACAGCGGGCGGGCGGCGGCGGGCAGATGGACAGACAGACAGACAGATAGGATGACATGCAGATTCCAATGTGCCCAATGCTGAGGACTGTTGGTTCCGTAGATCCGAGGTGTCCCTGTACATATATACAGTACCTTCCAAGTGTCCCAGCCACCGCCTCCAAAGCAACCTCTCCCAAAGACATCAATGCCAACAAAGACGTCCCGTCTCCGGTCTCCAGCATTCTATGGTTTTCTCAAGCTTCTCCTTGCTCCAGCAGTAGTTGAGAAAAAATACCGTCACTGACGTCAAAGAACATACTGAGGGAAAGACAACATGGTACATAGATTCGAGTTTTCAGGAGAGTCTGATAGGCAGGCTGAGTAACGTTCCCTGTTATGCCACCTGCTCCTTCTCTACTATGTAATTTTTTCACCCAACATAAGTGGATTAGAATGTGCTTAATAATAATAATAATAAGTATGAACTTAGATGAGGTGCAAAATGAGAAGGTTTTGATGCGCATGAAACGATGACGTAAGTGGCCCAGGCCTAGAAAAACAAGAAAAGCCGGATCCGGTGGCGAGTAGGTGGTTAACTGCAACGAGTGGTGAAAGGAAAGTATCATTTGCACAATAAATTGTGGTTTCTGTCTCGCCTGAACTTTGTTCAAGGAGATTCATAGTGATCACTTTGTTGTGTGTCTGTCTGTCCCTCAGTCTGTTCGTCCGTATGCTCGGTTCAATATCTTTTCCTGAACCATGAATGTCGTCATGCTAAAACCTTTTTGTGGAGGTGTGCGGCGAAAAGATGTCGATGTGCATCCACCTTTCGCCCAAAAGACCATACTAATTTGCATAAATTAGCATATTTAATGAAAATTGTGTACAAGATATCTCTTGATCGGTGGATGCATTGGTGATACAGTTCAGAATATATACAACTATGCAGTGTACACAAACTGATTAGATTCCAAGCATGATATATGCTAATTGAGTAGTCTAATTTGCATAATTTCTGCGATTTATAAAAGTTTGTTGGATTGGACAAAACTTGGTGGAGATGGTTTATCTAGAGTCCCAATAAATTTTACAGTAGGGACGACATTTAATGTTACTGATTCGTATTTATTTGGTTTACCAATGGTGCCTGCAGCATAGCATTTTGTTCTAATTATGGGCAGACCATTTGATCGTTCTCTCTACTCTGTTCTGTCCAGTGGTTTGAATTAGTAGCTGTGTCCGTAGACTGCTGATACACCACCACAGGGGAGACCTGGTTTAGTGTGGTGTGTATTGATCTTGAAGACTAGGGCCAGGATACTACTACTGCAAGGGTCATACTGTTTAGAGCTGCCATTAACTGTCCAATCAACATTTTGGGTGAATGCCGAATTGTGCTGGCAAAAAAAAAAAAGCTCAGCGCTGTTTGAAGAGTCCAAGGAACCATGCGGGTGCTCTACTGATCCTTATCATGACAAATTCAAAACACTGTTGACGTCATGGTCACTCATAATCGGGCAACCCACCATACCATGATGAGCTCATACCCCTTGTGTCAGTTAGGCCAAAATATCAATTTCTCACAATTCCTTGATTCCCCAAGATGACCCCTAGTGTACACCACAAACAATAGAATTCATGTTGTCCCCATGAGAATGCTAGGCCTATATTCCGAATTTCAACTTGATCAGACCAAGAGTTTCATACTTTGACCTCTTTTGACCTTAGATGACCTGACCCCCAAAAACACACAAACGAACACATTCCCCCTGTACAACGTCATTTGTGACCCAACAGACGAGAATGAACTTCATCCATCTAGGTGGGGTAGAGTACCACGTTAAATTTTTAAAAATTAGTCAGAATAGACATTTTCCACAATTTCCACATTTCTTCTCTCTCCTCCAAAATGAACCCAGTCCACACCAAGAAACAATTGAGTTCATTTACGCATGTATGCATTCCAAATTTCAACTTGATTGTGCCAAGCATCCTGGACTCACCTTAGTGCTTCATCCTAATTGCTTCTCTGCACCCAGGTGCTAAATGGGTCCTGTGATGTGCAACCTGTGTCAAAGCCCCCACGCGATGCATGCCAACCGACCTATGTTTGTGTGGGACCAGCAGGTTGTTTCAATAACCAGAGTAATTTTTGTGAAGCGCATCTGGCACAACCCAGTGTAAGGAGCTGCACTATGTGAATTCTGAAATATTATTACATTATTACTCTTTTAACCCTTGGCTCAAAAGAGTGAGAAATTATGGTTATAATTTGCATAATAACAAAGAAAAAAAATCACATACCTATTATGGTGGTTCACATATCTTGCCATTTGAGTGAGCCATCTTCAATGACACTGTCATACCATATGACCTTTGACCCCGGCCTCTGTCGGTGCATTTCCTCGGTCAAGTATCGTACGAAGTTGACCATATGTGGTATCTGGTAAAGCTGTGTGAGAATGAAAATACAAAACTTAAGAGGATTTCTGTTCATTCTATGTGAAGGGTCAATTGAAAATCACGTCCGGGAGGCAGGTCTATGTTATGCTCCCTGAATCATGCCAACAGAAATCCAAGTGACCTAGCTTTTTACTCATTTCTCCAAGCTACTACCAGAATTGTTCACCTACCAGTGGACTGCTCCTCCTACTTGTTTCTGTTCATCCTAAACCCTTCCACTGAACATCAAATCGATTCACATTAAAGGCACAACCTCTGGTGGGTCGTGACCTCCAACTTTCGCTAGGATCCCGCGCGATACTATAACGTGTTAGGCTATCTGGCCTTTATAGCTCATGAAGCTTGCGCAAAACTAGAACCTCAATCCCACAAGAGAACATAGATAATTTCTATGAGAGGAAGAAAGATACCCAATCCTGTCAGGGATAACTTCTTGTGAAGGTTTCACTCAACTTTGATCGCAAGAAGGGAGAGGTAGGACACTCTTTTAGTGTCATATAAACGTTCAATCTTTTAAACTTTGCCAAAAGTGAGACTGCTCAGTTCTAATTCTGGCGATAGAGAGGACGATGGGGTGGCCAGATTGAGAGAGGTGGAGTTGGCCAGAATGGGACTAATAGGCTAAATAGAGGGGGGCATTGTGTAAGTATGAGAGGTTTGAGGATAGAAGTAGACACCCTCCCACAAACATCAGATCGATTCACACTAAGGGCCCAACCTTTGGGGGTCATGACCTCCCAACTTTCATGAGAGCATCCATACATAACTTTTTTGTTTGCTCACAGACTCGTGTTTGCTCAACTTACTATGGGCCCCCTTTCCCCCAACTTTTAATGGGTGGTTGTGACCTAGATTCACCACAGCTCAAAATTTTGAGTCGACGTTCAGCTTATCAGGTCATATAATGCAACACCGGTGTCACCACAACTGAATGAAAATTAATATGAAAGCAATATTATACCTTTACAGGATTCTCTATGTTGATGAGCCAGCCGTCAAAGTTGTAGTAGAGCGCAATCTCCACCAGCTTATCAGCCAAGGCTTGTAGTTGACCTCTCCTTCAAGGAACCTCTCACACCTGGCTGCACCCTCCTTCCACTCTGTGATGAAGGTGGGTACCTACGTACGTCGATACCGCATAGAGAAAGCATGAGATGGATTGCTTCCACTGCCTCCATGGGGAACTGTGAGTGAATCTCCAAAGCTAGAACTGAACCTGCACATACACTGGCCATGTGAACAGGAGTTCTGTTATTCTGGTGAGATACCTTGAATTTAGTACAATTCAGATGATACAGGTGTGAAACAGTGCACAGAACAATATGGAAGCTTATGGGGGCCATACATGAACCTGTGAAATGTGTGATGATGCAGGAAAATATCATTTAAAAAACATGCAAAACAAATATTCAATCTAGGAGTTGAATAAAAACAGAAGTTTACACGCTATACAAGAAATAATTCTCCTGCGTCAACTTTCTGGAAAGAGACGGTTCTCTGTCCCACATCAAGATGGTCACAACAGAGAACATTCTGCCATGTACAGTGGCCCAAAGATTTACATTTGGTCATTTTCAAATGTGAGTGACGCGACAATCGGACAGTTGTCAAGTTGACTAGACTGGACTTTGTCGAGTTGACTGGTCATCACTCAAGATCATCATTAGCCAATGGCTCTAGTGGTCATTTTGGCCAAGAACAATTCCAGATTGTAACCAATGTGCTTTCAAGCCAACCAAAGAACACAAATCCACAGTCCTTCCGACATTGATAGAGATGGTTCATAAACAGGTCTTTAGGCCCGTGCATGTTGTCCCCTATGCAGTGATAACCACTAGTTGGTGTTTGCATAGTAGACGACAAGACTAGACAGTTTGATTGGCAGACATCTTTCCACATAGAGGATATGTGTGGACCAAATGTCATGTCATGTAATCTGGGGCTGCCATGTGTGACACCTCAGTCTAATTCAATTTTTCTCATTGGGCATGAAAGTTTTGGTTCAATGAAGATGCGTGACATGACAACTTTGGACATCGGTTTATGACTATCACTGTTCCAAGCTGAATTTGTGCCGAACTAGTCACCTAACAGGAGCGCGAGCGGCGTGGGGTTACTATATGCTCGTGAGTAGTATCATATTTGACAGTTAAGTCATTATCTACTCACTCCCTTTCTGTGGGAAATGGTACCACCACATGTGCAGTGAGTGACACAACATCCAAAACCTTAGTAGTCTTGTTCAAGACTCGATGACTCAAAACCTTAGTATTCCGTGTTCAAGACCAAACTCGATGACTCAAGCTGAGATCCAGCTAAAACACAACAACCATCGCACGTTTATAGCGTACAACTACTCCACTCCACCTGCAGAGACCAAAATCCATTGGTATATAACCCCGACATCGAGTCTTGTTAGAACTGTAAAAAAGGTTTTCCTACGGTAGTATTGAGAAGACAGGCGAGGTGATGACTAATAGCATTAATTTAGCTCCTTATTATAGAGCAACCTTCCAACTAGTATGTTGCTCCATACCGCCCCGCCGTCTTGCCACCATGCTGCGATGTAACAGGCAAATTTTAACTAAGGCGGAACTCCACGAGGCCCGCGTACATGTACTGCAGGCGTTAATACAGTCACCAGCGCTGAGAAATGATTGTGATCGGCCGCTTTAACAGAAGCAAGATTCACAATCTCATCAGACGATTGTGAGGGTTACACCACTGATACATAAAGTACAAACCCTAGAGGGTGTATCACCAGGGCGATTAAAAGACACAATCGTCTAAACATTAGACTAAAACGTGAGTGACACAGCACCTGTGAATGCAACTTCATTATCAATTTAAATGAGCCAATTCACTATGGCATTATACATTAGTCCACAGCATCAGCTCATCTGCAAATATTGTAATGAAGTAGAACAGCCATCTTTAAATCTTTATCATGACACAATATTGTCATTATGACAGTTATATCTTGATATTTATGTATTTTGGCACATCCACTGCAAACAATGGTTTTAGACATGAGTGTACTAGGGGCAAAGTTATGTCACAGTCATTTTCCAAAGAAGTATATTCTAGGCAATTTTCAGAGACATTCATAATAAAATTTGCTTCGTTTGCACATTGTGCTGCAAGTGACACAGCACCCATTATGTGAGAGACATGACAGCTGCAAACTGAAACACTTATTTGAGAGAGTCAAGTTTATATTCTAGTTATTTCTATTATAATTCCAGTGATGCATTGTTACATGTAGCATGCATTTTGGTAATGATATAATTAACTTAAAGACAACAAGCAATCTCAGAAAATTAGCAAGTCACTGCAGTGTTTCCTTCTTTGGGAGCCACAATGCCACATATACCCAATGTACCACTTAGCCCTTTTCTATTCTCTACTAGCTTCCCATCTGACCTGCCACTGTCTTTTTGGGATGAGGCACTTCACTATCATTTTCTATTTATTTTGGGCATATTTGGCATTACGGAATAAATATACAGTATATTCCAGCAAATTTGACTTATTTTCACAGGAATTGACCCATTCTCTTTGCCAGTAGGCTGAGGCTTCCATCAGCAGTCTTGTTTAGCAGTCACTTCGAGAATACTTGGATCCATTGTAGGAGTCCTGGAACTCCTTTTTCCGAGCCCAAACAAGTAGGATTCCAATTGATAATTCTTTTTAGGGAGTGGTAAATAACATTGTGTGAGCCTATTAAATTTTTTGTCTCAAAATTAGGTCGATTGAGCAGCTATTTGGGGCATTTTTGTTATTTCAGACACATCATGACTTCCGATCTAACTATGATGTACGTATTGACCATCATTTCAACACCGCACATAGCAATCTAAAGAAGGTTCCAGAGAGTGATGCTCCTCCATTTCACAGCAGTGAGTTCAGCGTGAGTGACACAACATTTGTCGAGTGACACAACAGCATTTGGATGGCTATTTATGGCAAATCTATAGAACCTAGGATGTTAACTATGCATAGTAGTACTTAGAATTAAACTATATTTGCCCATGTAGTGAGAGCAAGGTATATACTGTAGAACCTTTTCTGTTCAAAACGTGAGTGACACATACATACATACATACATAATGATATATATTATAAAAATTGTCTTTGAGTTCTTTGAGACTTAAAAGCTTGCAAAATCCTTTTCAAGTGTTTGCTAGGATCCATAGGCCTTATGTAATTGAGAGATACTCTCCTTGTACCAGGCTAAAATACTAGTAGTGGCAATCACACATTTTGTACAAAAATCTGTTAGAAATTTCATCTACGGTCGAACCGGTGTACGATACAACTGAAGAGCGCATTTGGTGCATTACTGTTGAATTGAACTGAAAATGCCGAGTATGCTACTTCCCAAATTGGATCCAATTTATGCCACATCCTAACTTTCATATGACAACCCTCATGTCTACTTATTTCTTGAATGACCATGTGTACCTGTGAATCTATTTTTAGGAAGAATTTTTTCATTCACATGATTTGCAGAGATACATCAGATAGGATCGCATTTTTTTTGAGACGATCTTGCTTACCCAATGTCATAACACCATTAATATGAGCAGCGTTGGTCCAGCAGGGAGGCGGTATGGTCACAAAGTGATGGCTGAAGTAGCCGAAGATGTCCACATACTGCCAGTGATAGAAACGGTAGCAATCTGAGGTCAGTACACCCTGGACAAACCTGTAGAGAGGAGAGAATCATTTCAGAATCAGAATCTTCTCCAAGAATTACAAAAATGTTATCAGTTGTAACGAGCCCATTTGAAATCTTATAGAGGTTTTATACCGTGATTGAGTTGAGTCACCGACCCTCCAGAGGCCACTGTTATGTTTTGAGTACGATGGTCGTGTAATAGATTTCCTTTAAACTACCACAGGTGAAATGTGAACATATCAAAAACAATTTTTTTATGTCCTAAACAATTGCCTCTTTCAGTTATTTTTTTTTTTCATTTTCGAGGAATTTATGAGAGGAGGGGGGAAACAATGCCAGACCACCTGTATAGACTCTACACAGAAGGCCCGAATGCTGCAATTTTGTGCTTTGATAACAGAAAGATGGTAGGACATCTTGTGACATGGTTTTAGCATGGTTTTCTAAAGTAGGGCCTACATGTTTCACATAACAGGGTCCCACCCGACGTGTTTCAAGTCTCAGGGGTATCTTCTCATGGGAACTCCTAATATGATCATTGAATATTTTTTTCTCAATGTCATCTGAAGAAATATTGCCCAATGAAGATGGTAAGGATATGATGATATCAAACAGCAAATCATATATATATATATATGTAGCAAGACAGTGGTTCTCCCATTTGAGAAATGAGTGCTATTAGCCCATGATACTTCAAATATTAAGGCCCCACAAAAGTAGAGACACATGGGTGAGCTTACCCATAATGCAATGTTAAGTGCCTGACGTACCTCTGCTACCCCGTCAAGGCTAGTGAGTCATTGAACTTAGGTGGGTCAACTCTAAACTAGGTGTAATCACCCATCATTTTTGTGACTGACGAATCATCAGAAGTGACAGAAGTCAGAAATCTGCTGGCTGATACTAAACTGACTAACAATGGATATGACATCAGTCACTACAGTGACTAAAAAAACAAGAGGCACAAGAACAACATTGTTAAAGTCACACTGCATTGGGCAATGACTCTACAATGACACACCTTGTCCAGGGTGTGATTGCGCACAGACAGCTAGTATGGGATTTTTTTTAACAATATCCCCCTGAAGAGCCTTTGTCCACACAATAACTTCAGCTTTGTTGGGCACTGCAATAGCACAGCAAAGGCGCTCATATACACAATCATCTATAGAGAAACATGGATGACTGGAAAAATCATTTTCGACCTCTGCCATTGCAACCCAAGTCAGTATCTATAACACTCATTTATTGCACCTGTCTTCATTGTAAGCCTCCCATGATGTCGTGACACCTCAGGTCAAAGGTTCACTGCCAGCTTTAGTCCTCTTCGCGAGCGGCTGACGCGATGTTGAAATCATCCTCTCCCCGGGGGACAGAGGCGAAGCACCTCGTTAGATCACGGAATGGGAAGTGATCGGCTTCCCCCGTAATCGGGCCTAGTGTTCCCTGTCAAAATAATTTACTTATATAGTGTATGCTTGCTCACTAAAAATAAGTGTTGGGGAACCTCCATAACTGGTTGCACTTGTGTCAATGACTGAGGCTTGGCTGTTAAGCTATGTAGCCTCTTGAGGCCTGAGTGTATGACTCACTAACTGTAGTGTAATTTGCATTCAGTCAGCCAGACTTACTGTTACTTTATGCTTTCTGAGATACTGACTCCTACAGTAGTTTAAGGACAACTGCAGTGCTCAATACGACACCGAGTTTATATCGTGGAGTAATGGAAACTGTATCTATAGGGTTCAAACCCCATTCAATAAATGCTCCATGGGGATTTTATTGGCCTTCAAAGTTGGCATTAGCAGAAATTGGCAATCCCAATTGCCCAACAATGCTTCATGTCCACTATAGACAACAACAGGAATTATGTTTATGTCTTTTATTTGTTCCATTCTGTTGAATAAGTCCATTTAGCAGAAGTACGTAATCGTTGTCTTTGTCAAATCAAAGTAACCATCAACACTACCAACCCCTACAGCAATCCTCTCCCATAGACTAAATGTTTTTCGATGAATTAATTGTTTGAATTTCAATGGGAAACAAAAATGGTTTGCAGGGTTTTTGCAAGTATGACATCAATTACTATTGCATGATGGGTTGCCTTTCGATATCGCCAATACCATGCTTCACCCTGCACAACTTCAAGGACTGTAACTCGTATGGGGGGGGGGGGGGGGGGGGGGGGGGGGGGGGGGGGGGGGGGGGGGGGGGGGGGGGGGGGGGGGGGGGGGGGGGGGGGGGGGGGGGGGGGGGGGGGGGGGGGGGGGGGGGGGGGTGGGGGGGGGGGGTGAGTCTATGGACTTCCGGTTTCGACTGACGATTCATTTTCTCCATCTATTCTATTATCCCCTTAAAAATCATCCTGCAATCGTCCTCTAACTGTTATGCTCCACCCGAACGGTTGTCTCTGTTGTGTTGCCTCATTTTTTACCTTTAGCGCCGTCCCAATCATTGGCCGACTCACAACCATTATCCTACGTTTCCCATGCCTTCACAAACGGTCACTGTTTATCAACACACTCAAATTTCCTGGCCAAATTGACGAAGACAGCGATTTTTTCAAATCGTAGAACATACCTCCCTTCCTGTGGCTATGTCAATTTCCCATGGTTTCGATGTTTCCCCGGGTTCGATGTTTCAAGAGGTTTCGATGTTCCCGAGGTTCGATGTTTCCCGGGTCAGATGTTTCCCATGGTCCGATGTTCCCAGGGTCCAATGTTCCCTGATTTTGTTGTATCGTCATCGAACCTTTGTAAATTGATGGATCATTCAAAATATAACGAAAACGGGAAAACATCGGACCCTGGAACATCGGACACTGGGAACATCGAACTCCTGGGAACTCGAACCTCGTAAATTCATGATCATTAAAAATATAATCAAAAATGAGGAACATCGACCCGGGAACATCGAACCTGGAAACCTCGAACCTCGTAAATTTCATGGATCATTGAAAATATTACAAAACGGAACATCGGACCCTGGGACATCGACCCTGGAACATTGGTAGAACCCCCTTCGAAACTTTTCGGGGAGACTCGAAGATCCTTCCACTTGTTTCGCTATCTTCATTCTTTGTGACTGGTTTCAAGCAATTTGAGTATTGAATCGGTAAGGCTATTCGTGTTTGTACCGGAGCAAACCCCCCAACAAATTGCGAGAGACTGACGAGATCCTTGAACTTAGCCACTTGCTGTACAGCCTTATTACTTGGTTTCAACGTCACATACCTGGAATGAAGATACCCTCTATAGGCCTAGATATGTAATAGTAAAAGGCCCAATTTGTGTGGAGACATTATGGAGTGAGACGGTCATGAAAATTATTTATCTGAGAATGTGATTCTTAGGACTTGAATACGTTTCGATCGTAGCACAGCTACACTGTAACTCAATACCATTACGAGATTCTCAAATGAATGAGCGAGTAGTACAGTTGCTGGCCACAGAACGCTAAATTGAAGAAGCTCTGATGCGATAGAGTGTCTTGATGAGGGTGTTGCAGAGGTTATTGATATAATCAAGATCCTGTTCGTCATTTTGAACCTAAGTTACATAGTGCAAGCTGCTCTACAATTTTCTTATTTAATTCACTATCATGACTAGACAGGCATGATATGCAGTACTATCATTTGGATGCATTTGGACAATACCATATGACACAATTGCTTGGAGTAGCAGACAACTTTTCATGGGGAGTGCCAAATTTCTCAGGGGCCGTCCCATTTTCAGAGGCCCTGGTCTCTGAGTCTGATTGGCGGAGCAGTCTTGTGAAAACACAATCGCCGTAGCCTAACGATAGGATACGCTGTCTTCCTACCGAAGCGCATTCAGCGATTGCCCGAACGAGCGAATTGCGCTGTTCCTGATGATGCGAAATTCTGTACAAAAACCCAGGCAATTGATACTGGTTCCATATGCCACATATGCCGATCAGTTAACTACGAAGGGGTAATCATAGAGTATTATATACTGCTATAGTGGCACTGTCTTAGAGGCGCATATGTATGGAGGCCTAGCTATGACAAATTTGGCATTGCCGCCATTACTGGTCCGGGTAAAATTGACGGTTGCGTCTGGCTGCAAAAGCGTTTTTAACTGCCTATCATGTCCAAATCCCTCATGCCGGGCCAGATGCAGAACACGAAAGCCGGGTTTCATGCTTAGCGGTGGGCTGCAACGCGGTTAAAGGGGCATTCCCACAGTATTTTTCCCGGTCGGACGGGACATCTTGCACAATGAAAACGTTAATTACTTAATTAGATAAATTGCATGGATGAGAGCTTTAAGTTATTCAGAATCATCTATCATGACATAACATACACTATTTCTTTCATAATACCATTAAAGGTTCTCTATTATACCCTCGTTGTGTGTTGTGGACGGGACAGAAAAGGTACATAGACATTTTTATGGTTAAAGTAAGCGGGAATGCCTCTGAATGTAGATAGAAGGTGAATGAGATGTATCGTAAGGTACACGTAGTATCCTGTCTCCTATAAAAAATAGAAATGCAAATTCGAAGCAGTTACTCTTTAGACAGGTAAAATTAATGTTCAAGAGAGAAATTATGTTGGCGACGGGACTTTCCCCAACGTTGCGGACGGGACACATATTTTCCTGTAGCCCCCCTTGTCCATCCACAGCATAATGACTGACAGGGTCTAATTAGAAGGGTTTCCAACCGTCACTATAAATAATGTGATATATTACTCCCCACCTTTTTCGCAGTAAGTGCATTACTATCAAAGTACAGTGCATACACTGCCACTGGGATTGTCCCGTCCGCAACGCATGTCCGTCCGCACATTTAATTATTTAACAAATCAGGCTTAATGAAGGTAAAAGTGTAATTAGGCATGCTGGAAAATTTAGAGATGAATGATAAAAAGTCTCACCATGTTTAAGGAATGATTATGTGATAGTGGAGAGTTAAGAAGGTACTGCAATGCCGTGCGGTGACTGCTAATTAAAAAATGTCCGTCCGCAACAGATTTGATGATTAATTAATCGAGTTAAATTAATGTAAGTGGAAAAAAGAAAAACACAGGAGGGTGGTATTGTATTAAGAAGAGAATCTAAAAAGAACAAGAAACTAATGGACTATTGATGAAGTGTTTCTTGGAAAAAAACGTTGAGATTTGTTGCGGGACTTGACATTTTCACTTTTACTTATTAATTAGTACTAATTACTATTCCTACAGATACATTGAAGTTAAATAATTAGGTATTGGATAACTACTTAGTATGTCCTGACCAGTTTTTATATCATTCCCCTCCTGTTCCACTGTTTCTACTAGGAAATGTATGTCCCGTCCGCACGGTATTCACAGGTTCGTTTACTTTGCGAAAAATTGGCGTAATGAATGAAATCCGCGGGGAACTTCGAAAAATAATCCGATATTCCGTGAAGGGAAAGGCTGAGTAATGTCGCACGCAAAACTAGCATACTACTGACAAGCATGCGCAGACGGTTCTCACATTGCCAGAACGGAAATTACATCAAAAATTATTTACCATAAAAGCATTTTTTTTTTATGAATTAATTTTTTTATTTTTTTCGTTTTTTTATATATATATAGATAAATTGTTTTTTTAATTTGCCATGTCTTGTCCAGTTACTGTGGAATGCCCTGGAAAGGGTCTTGTGTACATGTATGGGTGCTGTTGTTGTGCCCTTGCACTCTTTGAGTGTAAACATATCAACACGTGGCCTCAGGCATGATCGTTAGTAGTCAGTGCGTGGTGATTGACACTGACTACAATCGTGCAGGATTGGTGATGTATACATCGTGAAGGTAGTTATTCCAGCAATTTCTGGGAGCTAACCTAATAATCAGTGTGGGAATACCCCGTCATAAGATCATTTCACAGTGGAATGTGTACCTCAGAATAACACTAGTCCCATGTTAAAATGATCAACTCCAGAGTGGAAATTACCATCGTTCAATGTCATTGTTTCCAAGTTCTTTTGAAACGGTGTCGGACATACATACCAACAGTGCTAGCGGGCCGCGCTGCTCGTGTTTCTAGCGAAGAACTGACACGATGTTCGCATTTAACAGTATGTGGCATTGAGCAGCGCTCGCGGGTTTCGCAGGGAGGCGCGGTCTGTTTGCTCTCCCGCCGGATACGGCGAGAATGTATACATAGGTAGGTATTTTTTCAGGAGCGCTGTGAATCGCGCGGGTGAATACAAATTAAGGAGCGCGATCGCGCTGGCGCTCCTTATTGCAAGCTTGGATACCCTACGAATGGTGAATTTCATATTTTTTTGCTTGCTCACATCGACTGCTAACAAAGTGCCCCTATAAATGAGTTCTGCACGTTGCCTAACAGGAGTAAGACGACCTTGGCTTTTTGCCTTAGGTGTAGCCTAGTCCGTTACCAGGACTGTGCGTGCGAGCCTCAGCACATTGTTATGTTTGTGAAGCGTACTGGTACAAAGGAGGACTGGGCAAGGACTAGTTTAGCCTAACGCTCGTTGGCCTAGGGGCCGTACGTTCACTGTACGATGCCGTTACTGTCATCAGCTCATCAACGATGGTGTGGTTAGCTATTGGCAACAAATCCAGCTAGCCTACAACTTACCAAAAAGACACACCCTGGAGTCTGATATTTTTCTGGGTACTTGGATTTCATGTATGGCGACGTTATCTCTTCACTAGATCCCTTTTCGTCGGAATAGATATCGGCGCTGAGTGAGCTCGAAAGCGCCGTTTCATGGACAAGGGGGTTCACACATTAACTAAATAGCCCATACTGCCCATCCCATACAAAGCGACCCTCATTCTCCAACAAATTATACGGACCGTAAGCGAGCACACGGCACCAGCAAAGCTTATGTTTATTCTTGGTGGATCGCGGAACATGGAACCCGCGGAACGCGCAACAAACCGCGGCCTAAATTAGTACATCAAAACCAAGGGGTTTACGCTTTTTTTATCATAATTAATAAACAAAGGGAACAATGCATGGCGCCTATCTGTCTTATTGTAAGGCCCGTCAGTAAACTGATCACACCGGTTCGATACAGAACCTTAACTTGATCGCTCCGGACGAACATTCAATTTATCGTGTCCCCTGGAAGAAGAAATTCCCAGTAGACTTGCCACATTAATGGTCGATCCACGAAAATGTCTGTCCCTACAGTCACAGCACTGCGGGAAAGTCCTAGGGCTTTCTCACGGGGGCACGGGGGGGGCTCCGGACAAACTCGCATCATGGAGCTCGTATACCGACTGAGTGATCTGCCTCCCAACCCATGACTAACCATTGCCTCCAGTCGTTAGCAACACCACAGCCAAGGCATGATGTCGAGTCGGTGGGCGCCAAGCAGGCCAAGAAGATGCAAGGTCCCAATGAGGTCTGATGGATCGATCACGTCACCACAGCATTCCAAAAATTAGGGCGCGGATTCGTCCATGATAAATTCAACTCACAGGAACAAAGTCCGCCCTTCTCTTTTGTTGCGATGACAGTGATATTCCAAGACAAAATTTACTTACCTTTTTAGTGTCAGATGCAAACGTCAATTCGCTCTTCTCGTAAGCAGCTTCTTGTTACATTCGTAAGCCTCTGTGATTACGATTTTCATGATTCTATTCATTACGGACCGTTACCCCCATGTTTTCTCAAATCAAGAAATTGCGTTGAAATAAAGTTCGTTTAATAGACCCCATTGAAAGCTGCAGCCTAAAGCTAGCCATCCTACTGAATCCGAAGCGCAGGCCCAGCGCAGGCGCAGCACAAAGCACTCCCAGGGACGTAAGCTAGGGTGAAGGTGAAGGGGGGGGGGGTGAAGAACAAGTAGAAAATTCCAATGGCTTAGATTCATTGTGTCCAATCACCCACCTCCATTATACTGAAAGGTGCATTTTTGCGTTCCCATTTTTTGTAATTTTCTGGGGGGCTCCCGGCCTTTTATTTTTTAAGAGTTTTCGTCAACTTGGTGTAAATGTATCAATCGAGACCGAGAGTTCACAAAATGGAGTTCAGTGAAAGAGTGAGTCAATTGAAGCCCATCTCATCTGTGAACTGTTTTCGTGGATGGTCTGTGGAGACCTCAATCCACCTAATGCGCGGAAGATGGCGACTCGGACAGCGAAGCTCGAGTAAGATAACACAAGTAACCCGGCAAACCGCATATAAACTGTTAGGCCTACTCTCTAAACCAAGGGCTATTTATAGTGCATTAGAATGGCATAGCGCACTCTCGGATCCGAAGTTGGGTGAGGGTAGTGGCCGGCTGGTCGCCACAAAGTCACGGACTGACACACAGCACTGACAGCAATGCCCGAATCGAAGTAACAATCAGGATGGCGTAAGAAGAACGTATTTTTGAGCGGGGGATGATTGAAGTTGGATAATGGATCTGGGGGAGTGGGGGGGGGGTCTAAGGGGAGGGCGGGTGCCCCTCCCCTCTGCAAAATTTTGGCATTCCAGTGGACCGTAGATGCAATTTGGTGCAATTACAGCACTCAAAACGCTCACTTATTCCAGGAATAATTTCACATTTTCACTTGTTCTAGATGCGATTTGTTTTCTGGCAAATCAAATCGAGGGCAGCAGCAACAGGATTAAGTAAGTAAATAGATCTCACTTCTCAGAGGGACCGCCGATGCCCCCCTCCTCCCACTCTAGAGAATTTTTGCATTAGGTGGCCTTAGAGCAAGCTGTGCATTATAACACGCCTCCATTCACATCGTTCCAGAAATAATTTTGCATTTTCACGGCCTTAGATGCGACTTGCGACTTCAGGTCTTGTGATTTTTTCAGCTAAATTGTACTGAGCTTCATGGGCAGTAAGAAGGCTCTTCTTTTGGGGTTGGTGTATTCCTACCTGACAGCGGACCGCCACTATAGCCATCGGTAGTACGTACCGTGCGCCCCATTTTTGGCGTTTTTCGGGCATCTATCATAAATTTTTGCCAGTCAGCAAGTGGCGTCCGCCAGACTTTTCATACTGGGGCACAAGGGAGGCAGAGACATTCTCAGTGGGGCAAAAGAAGACTATCTAAGCGGGCGCACCATTGGTTGGCGCGGAGCGTCCAAGCGAATTTTTGGTTGCGCAAGCTCCCAGATGGTCGGAATTAACTCTCCAGGCGTTGTGGGCTGCCACACCTGGGCATTGTTAAAAATTTTTGTAATCGGTGGAAAATTTGAACATTTTATCAGCCTCGATCTAATCGCTGCCTCGGCTTTAACTTAATGTTCAACAGTTTGTGCTACTTACTACTGCTAACCAGTGCACGCAAAGCGCGCATTTTTTTGGGGGGGGGGGGGTTCCCCTGGCACATCTGGAAAAACAGGATCTCGTTGTCCACGCTTTCAGCTGACTATCCAAGACGCTATTTGTATATTTTAATCCCATGCAGAATTACGAAATGGCACTAGCCTAATGTAAAATAATCTTTGGTCAATTCCATATTTTTACACGCTTTTTCTGTATTGGTTGTACGCGACTCTAATCCCTGGCCCTAATCTCTAACTCATAACGCAAAAAAGGCAAAAGGGTCAATCGACACAATGCTGTCCTACAATACGACAGCAATCACGGGCTGTCGTTTGTGAACATGCGTGTTAATTTAAAAAAGAAGTAATGTAATTGCGCGCGGATCTCGCAAAATTTTTGCACATATATCTGTAAACAATTACAATTCTTACAATTCTTTGTTGTAATTGTATTTCACCGTGTTTACATGAATAAGAAATATTCCTTGGTCGAGTTGGAAAATTGACAAAGTTGACTGGGCTCGGACCTCAGTCGTAAATATACAATCTGGCGATCTGTCAGAAATTCCAACAGGATTGCGAAAATTCGTTTTTTTTTTGTTGTAAAAGCAAGGTCGTCTGACATTTTTTTTTTGGGGGGGGGGGGGGGGGGGGGAGACACCCCCCACACCCCCCCCCCCCCCTCCCCCCGCTCGCGACGTCCCTGAGCACTCCGCATTCCACGGAAATCGAAAACATGGGAAATTTGCCGAAATAACAAAAGGTACCAGCCACGGATGATCCGCAGGCGCAGCGTATCGGCCGATTTCTATTCTAACGGACTGCGCCGGCCCGCCTTGCGGATGGTTCCATTAGCGCCGAATGGAGCATTCCGTATCTGGGCGCTCTGCTATGTTTACTACCTACTGGCAATGAACGCGGCGGCATTTTCTCCAACAGGGGGGGGGGGGGGGGGGGGTCACTCTTCCCCCTGAATGGGAGAGAGAGCTGCCTATCTCTGCACTGAGACCAACTGCAGCTCAATAGGCAGGTTCCATTCCATGTTTGTACTACTTCGCATTGACCCCGCCGTTTATTAAGTCTTGCCGCATGCGACCACCCGGCTCTATGGAATCCTAGCCTTATTTATACTAACTGCTATACCGACCTTTTTATCAGTCCGAAGCGTGCTAGCACCTTCCACACGTTACCCGGACGCAAACTGTTTGGTTCAAATTCGGACATGCTTGTGACATTACAAATGGGGAAAACTCCCGATTTGTTTTGGAGTCGGGTCCGAGAGTCACAATCATTAGAAAAGGCATGAATAAAAAACATCTTTTTTCATGGCTCAGTGGCACAGAAAGGATCATGGACGCGAGCTTTAGATTTTGTTGGATTCCTCTGTAGAGCTAGATGAATTCATGCAGTCACGCAGGAGTGAATGTGGGCGGGTGTATGTGACAACCATCAAGTTCCCAATTAGATCTGTCACCTAAGGTCAACAAGAGTCAAAGGTCTGAACAGAGTTGTGAGCACAATAATTGTGTGCAATGGACGGAAAGCGGATGGGTAGAGAGCTCATATGGCCTTCTGGGCAATGAGAGTTTGCTATGTTGATTGCTTTTGTGCTATGTGGGTCATGATATTGTTGCTTTGTGGGTCTCAGATCCATCACTATGTTTGACAAAGCTTGTGAAACGCATGACAATAACTGTTGTAACAAATCGCGATGTGGAGCAATGGGTTTCTATGGATTCAGGTTTGAGGTCACCTTAGGTCACCATTGCAATTATATGGCAGAACTAAAGTAAATCCTCTCCGACTCAGTGGAATGACAAAGAATTACCTAGCTTTTGGGTCGGTCCTTGTTTAAAATGTGCTTAGGTTAACATTGCAGTACTAACTGTTAACAGGACTAGGAAACCGTGTTCATTTGCGTACAACACGTAATACTACAGTCATCCAAACTAGGCGGACATATAAAACGACAGAGTGAAAACTTTGCAGGCAATTAAAAAACGACCCATGCACAAGTGAAGCTATTCAGGGCAATAACCCTGTCATCGATGAATGTTCGCAATTGTCCAAAGGGCTCTTGATATAATCTCCAAATGGTTCGTTTTCCGATTGGCAAATCTTTTTAAATGCCGATAAGTGCAAGGTTATGCATGTTGCATCCACAACGCAACGCTTTTTTTTCAAGTAAAATGGGCAAACTATTCATCAGGTGAATTGAAAACGGATCACGGTGTTCATTTCGATTCTTCTTTGAAACTTTTGAAGCAGTGGTGCGGAGCTGCAGGAAAGTACTGGAATTCTGGCTTGATTAAACGTCACTTCAGTTCCTTGATAAAGATATTGTTTGTCCAGGTTGTTGGAGCGCCTGTTGAATCCTCACCTGAAGTATTCTTTCCAACATGGAATCCACTTTCTCGAAAGACCAGCAGGTAATTGAAAAGGTTCACGGAGGGACCACTTAGATTTAATTCACTGTCTGAGCGCTTTACCATACCTTACTAAGAGAGATTTGAGACCAATTCGAGGTGATTTGTTTCAGGTTTTTAAAATGTTCTTGATTCGAGGGCCTTTCCTTCCACTATTTCTTTTAGTTTTCCTCTTAAGTACCACCAATAGGGGTCATTGCCTCAATGCTTCGTTGTCCCTCTTTAGATTTGGGACCTCAGAAATATTTCTTCTCCCAGAGGAAGTTTATTTAATGAGTGGAAAAAAAATAGCCTTCCTGAAGCTGTTGTCTAAGAGTGTGAATGCATTCAAGACTGTCTTGACTTATTTTCCAGGTATCTGGGTTGTTCTTCTCTTGGGAGATGTGGCTCCAGGGTCTCTCAGGAGGATTTTATCCTTCCGGAACCTCTTTCATAAAAACTAAACTAAACCAGACATGAGTACATTTATCAACAAATTAACCACAATGGTTTAACTCGTACTGAAATAAAACAAGACTTTAGGCGGGAGCGAAACATCAGCATTCAAGATTCGTCACTTAACATCAGCTGCCAGAGGAGGCCTACAATTTCAGTATAGTTTCCTTTAAGTCCTGTTTTATATTGATAATTATAACAAATAGTTCTCTCACTTTGTTTTCCATTGCAAAATGTACTGGGCTTTGGGTTTAGTTATGGTGCTGTCATTTTGGAAGTTGCTTTATCATGACCTCTCACTGTAATGAAGTGAGCGCTAGGGAGTTACGAGAGGCATTTTAGTTGGGCTGTAGTGATGGATAATCCAGAAGTCGCCTCATTTGACCTGGTTGGCGGGCAGCCATGTGATACAATAAATCACCACCAGAGCAACAGACCAGGAAATGATAGTTAGGCCATGCACACTGTAAGACACTGCTTTCTGGAATGAAATTACAACTTCATTGCACAACGCAGCGGATTTACTAATCACATTGACCAGTTGGCACTTGGGTCGCTAGACAAAATAATCTGTCAACTAAAAGTCGACTGAAATCACCCATCATAATAGAAGTTGATGGAATGCAGCACCGAAGGCTCAGTCACACTGATAGCAATCAATGGCCCAAACACAAAACCCAATAGCCCTGGTTCAACATTGAAACCACAAGAAAAATGTGAACAACCTGCGAGTGATATTTCTTTCCAATATATGATAGAACTGGCGACAACTCAGGAGAGTGCTCACACTGACATCCCAGCTCATTCGGCTCCTAACTTAAGTTACCTGGGGCTCTCATGCTAAATAAAACTGCCACCAAATTCTCTGTTATCATTCAGTGTGACCAGTTTCGAATTGACTGCTACACAGTATCTGGATGGGTCGTGACTTTTTGTTTTTTTTGGGGGGGGGGGGTTCTTTCGTGATGGTTTGAGGTGAATCCTTTTAAAAGGATAGAATGCCACTACTACGTACACTGACAAAAAGAAGACGCGAACAGTCAATGTGCAATTATTTAGTTTGTATTGCAATCTCATCCGACACAAGATAAATACATTAATCTTTCCGAAGAGAAAATGGCTTCTCCAAGTAATATGCAAAAACTTATGTTGAGAATCAATCACATTTGATGGAAAATCATGAGCAAGTGGGGTCAAAGGAGCTATCCAGATTTACTATCAAGTGCCTCCTATGTATTATGTTTCTCAGACATTGCAGGCTTGAGCAGCAGAGTATGTGGTTTTTAAATAATCTGTGTCTTTCAAAAACACGTGCCTATAGATCTAACTTCTCTCCTGATTATCACCAAACACTCAAGAATCATTACGTCGGACCATATCCGGGCATAAAATAATGGGGGGGCAACCAGTCACCCAGCCCATGCAAATAACTCAACAAGCATCCAGCAAAGTTCCATATGCACCCATTCTGTGGTGTTTGTACCCCAACCAGCAATATGACTGCAGCTTCTGAACAAATTTATCCGCAGAGCCACACACGCTTATCTCCATCCAAACTATAGAGGAGTGCCAAAATGGAGAGATAAATAATCTGTAAAGAACAATGCCACCCACTTGACGACAACAGTGAAACCGCAGGCAGAAGAAAAATATTAGTATACTTGTCCCATGAGGTGTTTTGCCACCAAGTTCCCACCACTTAAATTGCAGTGTTCACTCTCAGATCACGTTCATTCAATGTGTGACAGTTACTGGGTACAAGGGGTGGGTACTTAAGAAAATTTCTGGAATATTGACTGACACTCCATTCCATTAATGGCTCGTCATCAGACTTCAGCACCAATTCCCCCATTTTCACAATAGCATATACCAGATAGCCATCGTGTTTTGTTGAGGGGGGGGGGGGGCGTTACTCATATCCCTAGATCAAGTGGACTCCCTAGACTCAAGTGAAAGTGGAGAAGATACACTCAGTCAATTTAATCACTCCTGACTATCATCCACCATCACAGGAATGAGGTGGGGTGTTGTTGTGTAAACCACTCAAAAGTTGAAAAAAAGCCACAATTGAAAATAAAAATTAGACCCGACGTGTGTCAGTATCAGAGATCGAGGCGTTAGTAATAGAGCAGCCTAATGGCAAGTTTCATCAGAGCTGCCTTATGTGGCCACATCATAGATGGGCCAGAATACTGGTGTTAATGATGTTCAGAGGATTCCTCCCTGGTTCCCATTGTTTATATTTCTTAAAAAGCGCATACTTCTAATGAACTGCGCTCATTAAATATTACAATAATATTGTAATGGTTAATAATAACAAAGTTATAAATTACTTCTCATGGGTTAGTATTAAGACAATAGTAGTGACTCGTGGCACACAGAATATCCATCCTGACAGTCAATTTAACTTTTAGCAAGAACGGTATGGTTATAATATATCATCGATGGCATATATAGTGCCTTCCTACAAGGTAGTTTTAAAGTGTCTTTGTTTCGGAAATTCTCGGAATATGGAAGCCTGTATGCACTCCCCCCCCCTTCCCCAAGAAGACGGTAGCAGCTAATACAAGCTGTACTCTAGTTCTTGTATCGAAATAACGTATCTCGGTCACTAGTAAGTCCTGAAAATCTGTTCGATATACTGGGGATGGTGGAATGATTAGTGGGGCAAGGAACTCCTATTACTGCCAGTATTGCAAAACAATTTGCCTCTTGTTTTTAAATCGAATGAAATTTGTAGAATTGCAAAATGCCCAGTTTACACTCCAATTTCACAACACCAAACCAAAACATAGGAATATGTAAGTTTGTTTTCTACAAGTTGGCTTTATCGTTTCATCCAAGGGCAAGGATGAGGGTTGTCATTACGCCACCTAATAAAACAATCCTCTAGTCAAAATAAGCCTTCGGGAGTCACCAGTGCGGAAAAAAAAAAACAACAACAAAACACACCAAACAAAGAGAAATCAATTCCTCACTGAGTGACCCCAAAACAAATATCGAGTGATACGTGTGGTGCCCAAAAAACATGACATCACAGCAAAGAAAAGGACTGACTCTCCAATAATAAAACAAGTTGCCGTCCTTTTTTCGCAAGAGATTCCACGGTGAGCCGGTGACTGCATTACATGAAACTTGCCCTCATTCCCACTTCCCCCACCCCTCACACCCCCCACACCCAGAACTCTGCTGCACGTTTACTGATGGCCTCAGTCTGAATGAGGTGACGATGGTGAAGTTCCTCCAGACGTTGGCACCTATCAGTGAACCTTACACGAATAAATTTGGTTCCGTTGAGATGCAATTCCCACCAAATATTCAAATCTGTCGCGAGCATGCGACGATATATGCTCTTGAATGAAAACTGCCTCTAACTCTCCAGGGCGGAGAAGGGAGGAAAATGCTTCAACAAAACGTTTTTAGGTCACATTCTTGTCAGTCAAGGACGTCCCAAGTCTGACTGGATGTTTTCAAATTAGTTTATAGTGAAAATGATTACCTTGAGAATTCACACAGCGTGTGTGATACCGTATTCCCGAGGATGTGGAGAGTGAAATCATGTTTGGTCAACCTGCTAAGATCATTCCTGATGGAAAAAGGGATTCTTGGAATTCCTTTGCACCTTGCAAAAGAATCACTACAGATCGTGAACTGGCAAGATCGATGTACAGCAGGTGAAGCAAACCCCCGCGCAAGAATCTGAGTCATCAGTGAAAGCACACAAGTGAATCCCTTAAAAACATCTCACTTGAGCTCACCTTCGCCCCCTATCATGCAGGCTCCCCATAAACGATCCTGCAATACTACAGATGACAGGGAGGGGGGGGGGGGAGGGGGAGGCATACACCAAAAACACCAAGGACAATGTGTGGATTCAAGTGTCGCTGGTCCGGTGTTTGAGCTGATTGCTCAGAAAGCCTTCGATCGACACATACCAAGGACGTGGATGAGGTTGTCTTCAAGCTGCGTTGAGTGAAATAGCAATCCAAGATTCAAGCCAAGACTTTTGCCGCATGTTACTGTATAGCTGCGGATCTCAAGCAGTTCTCCAGTGGTTCTGGTATCACCCCCTCGGGCCGTCGCAGATCTCGCACTTGTTCCTGCTGAGCGCCTTGATGTACGCTGCACTGGTTCCACGTCCACGACCCACCTGAGTTTGTGGCGCTGCCTGGGCCAGCAATGTGTGGATTACCTGTATGGAAAAAAAAACAAAAAGATAAAACAGTTTGTCAGGCAGTGTTCAATTGAACATTAGCATGTTCAGGTTCCTGATAATCCAATCCTTTAGAGAGTAAAAGAATTATTGTATCGAATTATATCAAAATTTTCAAGTTGTCATCAATAGTTGGTGAAATAGTAATCAATTACAACTCAACCAGTGTGTCTCACCATGGTTTGCTCGGTTAACCAAAGGAAGACGACATTACCCAGGCTGCACCGAATTTGCCTAAATTGCAGATGAACGAAATGACTCCAGGACTCGGCTTTACTATGAATTTGAGTGAGAAGGAAACATTCACCAAGTTCATGAAACAATGACACAAACTTTAATGGAAAAAGTCATGAATTAGCATAACCATGACCCAAATCTCGTTGCTAGATAATGAGGGGGGTGGGAACTTCAACTAAAGGGGTGGGAATTTCCCCTCAAAAAATGGCGGAGGGGGAGAAGGGGGAACACTCTTCCCAACGAGGGGGGAATCTCCCTGCCTCTGTAAATCTAATCATTTTTATGAACTTCATATTCGTACACATACTAATGAAAGTCATACATTAATGTGGTCAGTCGGGCTGAAATCCGGGATATGATCCACTCGATCGTGCACCGCCACACAAAAGTTCAGCATGCGGGCATTCATGGATCCGGGAGATATCCCAACACAATTAAGGAGGGACACATAGACGGACAGACACAATGTCATGAAAAAGTGCCCATTATATCTAAGCTCCCCCCTCCTCCCAGCCCAACCACCCACAACCTTTCCCAGCGGTCTATCCATAGCAGTCCTCAACCTCACCATGGTGCATCCATGAAATGCTTCACCGTTGACATGTTTCGTGAAACGTCAGCAGACCACGGCTCGAGGTCTCACGAGCCTGTTTCTCAGGCTGCAGGAGTGGGTCCATGTATACCTGTTAAAAATACAAAAGGATGGAGTGATAGTGTAGCATGGAGAAGAGTGGTTGGAGAGTGAGGGGGTGGAGTAAGAGGGGGGTGTTGATTGAAGTGTGATGGAGGTGTGGCATGGAGTAAAGAGAGAGTGGTGTGAAGGGAGGGTATGAAGAGAGGAGAGGAGTGGTTTTGAGGGAGGGAGTGAGAGTGCAGCTGCAAACTGTGTCTTTGCCTCGCATTGGAAATTCTCCATAATACGGCCCTGACTTACTTTGGAGGAGCTTCTAACTATCCGTAAGGCAGAGCATGCGCTTCCCAGAATGCTTTACACTCAAGATTTCACAAACCAAAGTGTAACCAAGTCTGCAGGGAGAGGGATTTCCAGGGTGGCGTGCCACGTTGTGGAACAGCTACAAGCCTTCTCCATAATTCCTCAAGATCCACCCAATACATGAACAATCGATAACTGGCCGCTTGGTACCAATACTTCTGCGTATGAGGTCAAAAGAAAAAATAAAGGAGGGAAGAAAGGAAAAATCTGGCACTGCATAAGCTGCTGTTCTTTTAAACAAGGCGATCACCCCCAGTGTCTCGCCTGGTTGCACGATCAGTCACATGCAAAGGCAGCATGTGTTGCTTTAAGATGTGAAGGACTGATTATTGACAGTGTTACTAAAGGAGTATAAGTCTTGTGGAAATTTGACAAAAATTGCCTATCGGTTCAACCAAACCGAACTAAACATAATTCATCGAAACCTGGGTAACCGTTCGGAGAAATCTTGCTAAGAGGGAAGTGGGACACACCACACACGTATTCTTGTGATAGGCATAACACACCACACAAATACATACACACACACACGACAAAGTGATCGCAAAGTCTCTTCCTGAAACTTGTTCTGGCGAGACAAGAAAAGTAGGAGTGAGTGTCAGTTCATATGTGTTTATTATAATAGCGCCTGCTTCCTCTGACTAAAATTTATTCGATTCGACATACCCAAGCAGCCAGAAGCTGCTTTAATGTGGCACGTGGCTATCAGTAAGGAAAGTCACTAACTAAAAAGCGCCTCACCAGATAGGAGGATCAGACATATCCATCGAGGCCAAAGTAGACCATCAGGTGGGAAATCCCATCACGCCTCCAAGACTTGGTCTTCGGAGAACTGACGCATGTACTGGCCAGAGCGTCATGTCATGAATTGTCGCCGATATTGAACGATTCTCGAGTAGGAATGGCTCCTTGTCTTTCAGAGGGTTGAATGTATGGACAGACTCTAGGGCAAATGAAATTGGAACCTGGATGAAAAAAAAGATACAACATGGAAATTGATCATGATGTTAGTATGAAGTAACCTTAGAGTCAAACCATTCAATAGGGTAGATCTGCTTCCACTGATGTTCAGAGACCAAATTTAAGTCAACCCATTCAAAATGTATATCTCCTTCACTGATTTGAAAGAAGCATCGCATGCAGACCTTAGGTATTTCAATGAATGCCACCTCGCACTAGTCTCAGATCTGTCTGTCTATTGAAACACAAAACTTAGTCAATGATCTGAAAGTCATTCTGTTCTTGAATGGGGGGGGGGGCAACCCCCCAAATTTATCAAACCACATAGGGCCAATTCCAAAAGTAGCGAGGAATCACTGAAATATTTGAGTTTCCTTCAGTTGCATCTTGCTGTTCGGGTTTTTGTGCATTGACTGGAAACATTTTAATTTTCGGAAAGAAAAACATCTTGAGGTTATCTTGCCGTTAGTGGTAAATATGGCAATTCATATTGGTGCAATTTCTGCAAATTTTCTAATTTAGGAGGAAAGTTAGTAGCAATATATATAGTGTGAGTACAATTCTCTTAAAACCTTTGACACACATAATTTATGATCAAAAGTTGTCAATTGCAATTTAAGACACTAGTTAGGCCATTGTAGGTTACTAACATAATTTTCTTCAACTCTTTTTTATACCAGAAAGAATGCCAGTGGCTATGTTGTCATATTTCATATTTAGCTCTTTGGTGCAATGATCTATTTGATTAAGGTCATTTGTTACAAAATAGCAATGACCATGCTAAATGATACACAGTCAAACGCGCACATACTAACCATGTAACGGTGACTTAAACAGGGTTTTTGAAGACAGCAGTAAGTCACTAACCATTGAGTTCAATATCACCATGGAAGTTAGCCTTATACATCCAGGGGGTACCACCATAGGCGTATCATAAGATATGCCGAGCACATAACTTCAAGTTCGTACACCTTAGTGCTTCCACTCTCAAGGGAAAATTCTCCCCCAAGAATTTGACATTTTCTTACCGTTTTTAAGACATGGGAACCTTCAGGGAAACCGTAATCGGCTCTAATGAAGATGACATATTCAGGAGTGAACTGTAGGGGAGTCAGTAGAGCACATTGATAAGTGAAGCACGTAGCAAGCAGCAGCATTCAATGCTCAGAGGGAAAAGGCGGGCGCTTCCACAGAATCACATAGCAGCCACTGTGCACCCTCCAAGTGGGAAAATTCTCTGAGAATTTCACATCTGTGGCCCATTGCTCCAATCCAAAGCTGCACATTTGTAATCAGCGCCAAGTTAAATAGTCACTGTTAGCACTCTGGCCACAACATTCGGATATCCTAGTATCAGATATCCGAACGCATCCAAGGAACACCATCACTTCAGTGCTGGGTCGAGTTCTATCAATTCGAGTCCAAGTCATCAGTATACGAGTCAAGTATGAGTCATCGGCTTCCGAGTACGAGTCACAGTGTTCGAGTCCGAATCCTCGAGTTCTTATGCAAATTGGCCTGTACTACATTTTACGAATTTGGGCCAAAACTTAAAACCGCGATGTGTGATATATGCAATGTTTTGAATGCAGCGGCTATGATCACAATATACTGGACATAACCGAGAACTTTAAATAGAGTACTGGGTGGGTCATACCCTCATGAACAGGACGAAATCGAGCAAGTATTCAATCATTGTGTTACTCTTAGTTAGGGCTTCTGGATAGTGAGATGTACAATGGCAATAATGACCTTATACTTGGTGAAAGAGTTGCGTGTAGGCCTGGAATTCCCGGAGCGTACAGCACATTCCAATAAAAATAGGACATTATTAATTTTGAAAATTAAATTTGAAGATATCGAGTGCATGCTAACTTAGCATTGAAAAGCCATAGAGAAATTAAAATGCTCTCTTCCAATTCACTAATTTTTTCATGGAAGCTTTTTCATCATGAACCCATTCCCCCTTCCTGTGTGAATCATCTTTTAATTCACATACATTATCAATTCACACCTCACTCTTCGGTATATATGGCATGCAACATGAATAAAATGAGCTGATGCATATCGATTAAGAGATATCGTGTGTTACGCCAATGTTTCGCGGGGGCAAAAGCAATTGCACTCCAATGAATTATAAAGAATACACAGCCGTCAGTAACTGCCGCCATTGATTATCAAATTGATTCCATTATGTAGGCAGAAAAGGCGAATACCCACTGGCAGTTTACGATAAACAGAATATGAGAACTTCAGAACATGATTAAGGAAGTAGTTCTAACCTAACATTGCACAAGGTGAGGTGAAAGCTAGGTCATAAATCTTCCCGAAAACAGTATTCCAGTGAGGAATGTGTTAATGATTCGTGTGTATATTATAAAACGGAATAATTCTTTATAACGTTCGGTTCGTAGGTATCTCATTTAATTGATTCGTTTAAAAAAAAATATGGATATAATTTGTCCATGCTATTAGGGCCCTAACACAAAACATTTTTCCAATTTACTAGCCAAAACTTTGGCACAAAGTATAGTTGTCGTTCGATGTATCCGATTATCTCATAATTGATAAGTGACAGTAAAAATGCGAGCGGCGTGTGAAACAGTAATTTCCCTCTGATTTAGACATGGGCCAGTCGGAAGTACGTGGTAACAGTTTGGGCTACTTTTTGGTTATAGAGCTTCGTGCGTATTTGTTTTATGTCTTGTACGATCGTAACATCATTGGTTCTGCTATTTAAAAACAGAGGACTCGGGCCAGGACTCGGACCGAGTCCCGAGGTCCTTGTGCGGTCGAGTCGAGTCCGAGTCATTGAACTTCGGTCCGGTCCCTGAAAAAAGACTTGAGACCGAAACCGGACTCGAGGCCTTCAGCATCCATCACTGCTTACTGTTACACTGAACATGGATTTCGTGCCTAGGTTTCATCTACCAGACAGGCTATCATCAATTTTTATCCGGTCAGATGGGCCAGGCATCACCAATTCAATGAACAGGTGAGGGTGATTCCATGCAGAATCACTGGTAGATGCTCTGGGAAAGGCTCACTTCTCATGTCTCTACACAGTGAAAGCACAGTTTGAACAATTTAAGAGGGAAGAGAACGGGGACAACAAAACGTTAACATTCACACATTCACTAAGCATTTTAGGATTTTCATTTATGAACAGCCAGTCAGGGTTTTCAAAGGAATATTTGTAATATTTCTTGCAACACCTCATTTTGCAAAACAGCAGCGAAGTTTCTCTCTCTTTTCACATGCACTGGCTAGCATGGAGAACCAGGTACTAATATGATTGAAATACCAGAAAAAGGCTACATACTCCTTGATATTCGAAGAATAAGAAATTGCAGACAAGCGATTTTGCAGAGGTGTAAAGCAAGTGAAAGAAATATCTGCTCACAGTACTACTTTAGCAGATAATCTTGCTATGACTGGTCACAGAATAAATACTTACATACAACTAAAAGGATTCTACAGGAAGAGGTCTGCTAGTGATTAATTCTTTTGCCATAAACTGTCCGTTTGCGCAAGGAGGGGCAGCACGTGAATTTTGAAACTATTAGAGGAAACAAATCTTCAGAAGTCTCTCGTCCCTGTTATATAGTCATCTTGTTACTTCACAACAAGACCAACCTTAAAAGTGTTTTTTATACTCCAGGCATGCTATGGTTTATGTGTTGCTGCAATGCCTGCTCAATGTAAGTGAAACCCGCAATAATAGGAGACAGTTAGGTGAATGCAGGGTGAGATAGAAATTTGAAGTTACCTAATTTTTACTGTCACAGAGCTATAGACACGTTGAATCTATTCAGAAATAGGCTGTTCTACATTCAAATTAGTTGCGGAATTGTGAAACCTTTCATGAAGCTGATATTTCGGGAAAACGAATGTCACTGGAACTTAGAAGACCACCAGGTTGGGAAAGCACCCTCAATTTCATCAGATGCAGTCTATCTACAAACCGAAACAGCATAATTCACATGAAATGGCAAAGCGCTTCACAAAACGATAACTACTCAATTATTTACAGGAAAGCTACGTGCAGTGATATCATTCCAAAAGCATGAACAAATGACTGAAAATTGTTTGTTTCACCCACTTTTAGTTTTAGGTAGTTCTGATTCAGCCGTTTGTTGAGGTATGATGTAATTCTGTAGCGATGTACCTGCAGTCATGGCACTGCCGTGTTCGTAGATATATGATATGTACAAGCTGGATGTCATCAAAGGTAAAATTAGATGGAAATTCAAGTTATAGATCCAATCTCAGAACCACAATTGAATGATCCATCCATTCAATACTAAGCTATGAAGGTGACATAGTTTTAGCAAATAGTGACACTCTGAGATAGCTGATGAATATGAAACTCACCGAATTAGAAAACATCAGGAACGTAATGCTGGTTGGTAGACTCCTTAATGTAGCCCAGCTCCGGGCCGGCTGTGGGGGGTATGAGGAAGTCATCCTGACTACGACATTCACTGATTGGACACTGGGCAGTAGGCCTCGTGTGATCTGATTGGTTGAATCACCTATAGACACAGGAAACGGGCGAGCATTTTCACTATCACTAACCGAATGTATCAACGAGAGGGTTTCTTTGGTATGGGCAGGAGGTGCATGAAACAAACAATGAAGCCCGTGCTCCATTATATAGAATGTATAGGTAAGATGGTACCATGTATCCTTGTGATTTTATTTGTACAGCTGCAGGAGGTCGAAGAGTAAAGCCATCAGGAAACCTGGCTGTATTGAGTTTTTCCAAGTGCTCAGATGAGAAGAGACAGAAGTGTAACCACTGCCAACCTGCCCACGGAATGGCCATTGCACATTCCCAAAAGGAATATCGTGAGCTTCCACGACTTGGACCACTCATAGGACCGGGAGCGAAGTCCCAAGTCAACGTGACAGTTCGGATCCGACAGACCACAAAACTATTGCAAATATCTGTAACAAAACCACAGTAAACCCAGGAAGTCCACTGATTACAGCGGCGGAACAAGCATTCAGACTAAAACCTTACCCATCACAATGCAAGCACAGTCAACTAGGGAACCATTGCTGGACTGCTGTAATTTGAACCCAGAAGTGTTTCCTTGGGTCAGGATCCAAGGGACCATGAAGGTCAACGCGGTAAATGTCTGGAAAAGCTTGTGAGCGCAACAACTGTGCCAACAAAGCAATATAGAGAGCTCATAATCGGCACGAACAGTTGCCACATGCAGTAGTGCTCTCAATTACGGTTTGTAGAAATCATCATCAGGGAGAAGATCACTTAGTTGTTATGCAAATGATATTCCATTTAAAGGCAATGAACCAAAAAAAAAAATGCCTTTCCAGTTGTCAGTGTGGCAGCAAATAAATCACTGAGCCCTGGGGTTCTGTAAATCCTTGTTTCCAATAGTGGTACCTTCTGCAGTGTTGGTAGTCGAGACGCTGCCATCGAGGCCGAGGCCGCACCCCCGAGGCCGAGGCCGTACCCTCGAGGCCAGGCCACACCTTCCGAGGCACGGGCCCCGGGCGCGGGCAGATAATATAAAACATCATAAAATTTTAATTAGCTGTGTTCAAATACATAAATAACTTGGTTTGGTATTCCCCATGGCTACAGCTCGTCATTATAATTAATATATGGAGAGCAAGAAGTATCCGAAAATGAGGATTGAACACAAGTTGATATGCAACAAATTTTAATCTTGAAAGCAGTACTCAGAATGAAAAAATGATGAAGGCCAGTTGTGAAAAATGTCACTGCTCTTGTGAGATTGGCTATAAAGGTTATTATACTTATACCATCCCATTAATACACTATTCAATAGACTCTCTATGAGTCTTAGATGCTGGGACACTGCACGGCATTTAAAAACATCAAGTATTCCGGCATCTGTGGAGAAAGCTTGGCCGGTGTGCATGGGTGAAGAATTATCCCCCACCCCATGTTTAAACACTCTCCACTGCACTTAATGCTGGGAAACAGATAGACACATCATAGCCGGGGCAAATAAGAGCAGAGTAGGGAGGACATGTGTACCAGTTATGAGCTTGTGATCCACCAAGTGGGGTCAAGTTGACAATCAAGGCGTCACAAACACACACAGACTTTACACACGCACACACATACACCACTGGCATGATTCATATATCCTTTGACTAAGTCAATCATGATCTGGACATCGCTGGCGGGTAAACCACGTATAGATATATATCGTTAAAAAAATCCGCAATCATCGCCATGTTCCAAAACACGCAATCATGATAAAAAAATGTTTTAAAATCCAGATTGCCTGCCCTCGTGGAAGTGGGGCGACTCCCAACTTTTCCGAATTTTTATTCGATAAACTGTGTCAAAGTTTCCAGTCCAACCCGCAATGCGTTGGCGAGTTATCGCCGCTAACATGAAAATTACCGTCGCCGCGCGGCGGGCGCGCTGGCGAAAGACAGAACCATAATATCCCTCAATGTGGGAATATAAAGAAGGCATCAAAATATGTTGGTGGGTTTTTTTCCAATTACACTAACCCCGCTCATGTTTCGCGGGGTATTTACGAGAAGCTTACTGCTTCTGGAATCATAACAGGTTTAGGCATCAACTGCCCAAAATATATCGGACCTAAATCCCCAACAAAACTTTTGAATTCGGTGCTACCGTACCCTACTACACACGTAGCGTTAGCGCCACCATATCAAATTAACTCATTATTCCCACCGAAGAATCCCAAGCGCGTGGGTGGCGGGGGCCCAGAAGGTAGGTAACGCTTCTTCGTAATAGCCCCGCTAACATGAGCGGAGTTAATTTACCGCAGAAGCGACTACCTTCTGATCATAACTAATCGACATACCATACCACCGCTCAGGCGGTGGGCACGCGAAGGGAATACTAAGGAGTACTCACCACTGGAGAGGCCTCTCGTCTACTCTCGTTCCAGCGAACGTACAGAGGCCGACTAGCCGCCATCGACGATTTTATTCCAGACTAACACTGCCCACGCCCATGCTGGCAGCAAGTGGCCCCCCCCCCCGAACGAGGAGGACATTTCAACTCTGCTAATATACGTCACGTAGGTAACGAAATGACGTATGGGAGAATTCCAACTGTCTGCCTTTTAGAATCCTCCTCTAAAGGACCTCCCCTGAATAGGAGCCCAAGATGAAACCATGGCCCGCGACATGATGTGCTCTGGGACGTTGTCCCCCAGAAGGCCCAAGTAAGCTCTAATGCTGCCTGCTGTGACGACCCATCGTGAAATCTATCCTTTGAGGCTCGTCTGTGTGGACGCCTTGATGTCACAAGGGAAGTCCACTCACCTGCAAGTGCTGCGTACGGGTGGATAAATACCGTCCTCAGCGCTCGTACTGGGCACCAAGCCTATCCTCTTCCACAGTAGACACAGAGTTTATAGAACCAACGAAGATGGGCGAGGGGATGACCTGGTTGTCTTGGACCTTTATCAAAAGAAGGTATGGAATCATCTGACCCCTTGTGGCTCAAACCTCAGGTGGTCCTTGGCCCAGATATCGTCATGGATACGATCCGCCTGTGGCAGAAAGCTGGCCGCTAAAGGAAGCGGTCTTAACAGAAAGGTTCCATAGCGACAACGCTATGTTTCAAAAGGTGGGACGGCTAGGAAGTTAAGAAACCTCCGTAAGTCCCAAGAGGGGACAAGAGAACGGATACTGGGGTCGCTCCTGATCAATAGCGCAAACCAACGCGTTAAGAGAAGGAGATGAAGAGTAGAATCATATCTTGGCAATCCATCGTCGGTCGTCGGAATAGCGGCAATAGCTGACCCAACCCCTCATAGTATTGACTTGACGGCCTGGTGTCAAAAGAAATACTAAAAAGTCCGCTAGCATGGATAGGGCGTAGCCGAGAAAACGCTCTATCTGCAACCATTCTCGGAACCTGGGTCCGAGTCCTCGCCGAATCCATGCTCTCGTGAAGCTCCTCCTGCCTTTGGCCCGCGTGGCAGCTTTCTCCGAGTAGCCCTCCTTTCGGAACGCTGCGCGGAAAGACTCCAAAACAGTCAAACGTAGTACTTCCGATGGGCGGCGGATTCCTGCCCGTAGGATGGTTGAGGAGTTCCGTGACACCGGCCTCACTCGAGGAGAATCCGCCAACATCGAGAGGAGTGGGAGAAACACCTTGGGACGGCCAAAACGGAACGATATAAAGGCGGCAGCCTGTCGCCGAGGCCTCCTCCAAGACTCTGCCGATCAGCACGAACGGGGGAAAAGCTACACCGCTGCGGTACGTCCATTCCTATGCAAGGCGTCTACCGCCTCGCAGCCTGGGACCTGCCCCTTGCGCAAAACTTGAGGCAGTCTTGGGTGAGGTGCACGTGAAAAAAGTCTACTCCAGGAACCACATTTGATGGAATTTTGGGCCCCCGTCACTGACGTGGGAAGTGACCCTCGGAGTGGCCCAGGAAAACTCTGGATCGGCACTCCTCCCTGGAGTTCTCCAACCCCTGGAAGGTGTGTCGCCCTGACCGCCAACCTGTCGGGCTCGACACCATTGAAGCAGTTCCCACGTTATTCGCCACAGGTGAAACGAGCGTGTCCCCGCCCTGTCGGTTGAGAACGACCTAACCGTGGTGTGTGTCCCGTGTAGTGGCAGACCGGTTTCGCCTCCAACCAGGGCTCGAATCCCCGAAGGGCACGAGAGACCACTAGGACTTCGAGGGCGTTGATGTGCCACCGACGCGAGGGGGGTTCCCACGGTTGAGCCAACTTTCCTGGGCCCAGAGTGATCCCCATCCCGAGAGTGCGGTCCGGTCGTCACTTTTTCCTTTCATCCGGGGATGAGGTAGGAACGACATGTCTCTTACCAGATTTGCGGATCTGACCACCACTTGAAAGATGGTCTTGTGGACGGGGACCGGACCTGTGGATAACAGAGGTGAACCGTTTCGGCGGAAGTGAGCTGCAGGTGAAACTGCATGGACGCAATTTTCACTCGACACACCAGGGGACTATGTCCACTAAACTCGCCAGGTAGCCACGGCAGACCCTGCAGGAGTCGAATCCCTGCTACAACTGCCTGGAATCTGCCCTCGGTTGGGGTCGCCATCAACGTGATCAGATCTATCTCGGCCCCCAGAAAGGTCCTCTCTGACACGGAGTCAGGGAGGACTTCAGTGGGTTTATTAACCACTCCAGACCCTGAGAAAGGGTCCGAGTACCCGTTGTTTGTCGTCGAGACCGTTTTCTGAGTGGGGCCAAGATAAGCCAGTCGTCCAGGTACATGAAAATCTGTACCCCGCCCTGCAGAGATAGCACGCCATCACTCTGGTGATGCGGTAAATGTTCTCGGGGCTGTTAAAAAGAGGCCCCGAACGGGAGGCTTTGAACTGGAACGACCGGAAGGCGAAACCCAGCCACGGCTGGTCCACTCGGGTACTGGTATTGTAGATACGCTCCGAGCGATCCTAGTAGTCGTGCCCAAATTCCCTGCCGCAACTGGACGAATAACGGACAGCGTGTTCACTCTGAAGCGGAGGGGGCGAACGGGGCGATTGAGAGGCCGCAACTTGATAATGGGGGCGCCACGTGCCCTCCTTCTTGTCGCTAAACGAAGTGGACGAGAACAGGAGGGAGGAGGTGTCCTCCACCTCCGTGATAGCCTCCTTTGTGTAGTAGGCCCCGTATCTCCGATCGTAGGGACTGCGCCTTCGACCCGTCCCGCCGGGGTCGGGTCACCGTCGCCGTCGTCCCCGACTCGGGGGCGAGGTGAACCTCCAGGCGATATACCTGCAGCAACCGTGTTGACCGAATCCAGCGATCCTCTGTTAGAGAGGTCCACGCCTCCGCGTGGAACCGCAGTCCTCCCCGCCCACTGGGGGGGTGTCCGGATCGGCGGAGACTGCGGCAGCTGGGATAGTCATTTGGAACTGCTCCACGCCTGTCCCTCGCGAAGATCTGCCTCTTGCAGCCCGCGAAGGAGCGGGAAGTGGCCTCAGGGCGACTTGGAATGGTGCCCGGGTTTTTTTTTTCGCCCTTCTCGCCTTAGTGCGTCGCCTCGCGACTGTTGGCCCCTCTGCCGTGATCTTCCCCGTGACCTGCTGCCCTCCCTGGCGGTTGTCCTACTACCCCGAAAGGGCGCCTTCGACGTAAACGTCGTTTTCGTTTTTCTGAAACGTCCTCTTGTCTAGAGACTGCGGCAGCGACCACAGGGGGGTATCCCCCGCCGAAGAGGTCCGGCCCCTGAAGGGGGGTCGTGTCGCGACCTATGCTATATCAGGCACCCTGCATAGGAATAATCTGGCCCTACGGAGTAGAGTAGCCCCTTATGTGCCACCCGCGAATATTGCGCCACGTGAAGACGGGACAACGCCGATAGAACATTCCACATCAGAGTGGTCATCTCTGGCTCCCGCGTGTCGGGTTGGGGAGGACCGTAGCCAATCAGTTACCATGACCTGCAGGGCCGCTGCTTTGAGCCCGAAACGGGCCGCCCTATCGAGCTACATATGTTTTCCAGGTCCGTTGTGTCACGGCGGTGGTCTGTTCCCCTCATAACGACACCCCTGTTTCCACGCTTGCTGGGAACAGGCGGCGATGTAGAATCGGCCTGAAATTGGGATTCGGGGAAGTGGAGGGCCCTATCAATTGCGAGTGGAAAGGAGGACGCCCTCTGCCTGGCCGTACCGCCTCGAATAGCTTTTTGCAATTCCTGTCAAGCAGTTGAGGGCGGGTTTGTGGCTTGGTACGTGCTCGCACTCGAACCCCTGATACCGTGCCAAGCCTTAGCGAGGAACCTTCCGAGACGGAAGGTTTGCGGTAACGGCAGCTTGTAATGAACTGAGAGGAAGCTGGCGATTTTGTTCAAGTTATCCTCTGTAAGGATGTTATCAATGGACCGAAGAGAGTTCATCCGCTTCGCGGGTTCCGGGGCTTGGCTCGCGGGTTGCCCGCGGTTGGGGTCCTCCGGTTGAGCGCTTGAAGAGCGGCTCACCGGGGTCCGCCCGGAGTTCTCTCGTTCTCCTCTGATGAGAATAGAGAGCCATATTCATCGGCCTCGGCCGTAATTTCGTCTTTCCGCTTCCAGCTCGTCGGAGGCGTATACTTCAAGCTCATCTGCCTCCGTGTGCCGAGTTTCCAGTCCCCTCCGTACTATGGGCGTGTCGGTCGGCACGCGGGCCTGCGCCTGTGAACCCAGGGTCTTGACCATATAGGAGCTTTGGACAAAGCGTCAACCTCCTCTAGAACCTTAGTCCCCTGTCGCTCGGGCTGGCGGATTATTTCCGCTGGCCGCATTAGGGGGGGGGGGTGGAACGCCTATCCCGGCGTTGAGAGGTTGAGCGACGGCGACGGTACGCTAGGCTCGCTCGGTGAGCAGGACCGTCGGGAGGAATGGCTTGAGCGGCGTCCGACTCTCGATCTGCTTCGGAACCTTTCCCTAGAAACGGAGGTCGACCGTGGGGGTGCGAGTGTCTGACGATCTAGCTCTCGATCTCGACTTGCGTCGGGATCTGCTTCTGGCCTATCCCTTCTCTTCTTGGAGCGGCACGGCGTTCGCAGCTCTGCCCCTCTCGACCGAATGGGACCCATCCCGTCGTGTTTGGGGCCTTGTCCTATGGTGACCCCATGGTTCGCATCCGAAATGCTCCCGTGTGCGGGGCATAGATGGGGGAGAGTCCGGCTGTAGTGTACACGAGTTGATACCCTACTTGGTAGGAGCTGAGGCGGCAAAATCCCGAAACGGGTTTGGGACTGTGAGGTACCCGGAGCCTGCTGTGGCTGCGCTCCCGTGAGGCTGCTTCCCTGAGTTAGGGACAAGCGGCCTAGCCAATTGTGGAGCAGTGGGGTGCCGATCGGCGCCAACACCGATGGTGTTTGTTGGGCGGTACTGTGTGCGGTCGTAACCGCTAGAGTGGAGGAGGGGGGGGGGTCCGTATTCGGGTCCCTGCGGTCTTGAACGGTTTGGTTTTTGTTTGGCTGCGCATGACAGACGGCCCTGTCCCCACTGGTTAACACCCTTGCCATTGACTTGAGATGTTGACTCATCTCGGGATGGTGTTTCCGTGCGGTAATTGGCACCTTTCAAGGTCCACACGGAGCCTGGAAAGCTTACTTGCGTTGTCCTGTCCGTGTATAGACAACAGCCTCTCGAAGGGTCCACGGACTCACCGTCCTAGGGATCACGGTTTGGGGTGCTCCTCTCGTCAGGGCCCGTGTTCCAATGCGCTTCTAACACAGAGCTACCGTGCGTTCCGCGAGAAACCGGAGTGCGTATAAAAAACGGCTGAAACGTGGTCCGGTTGCCGGGTTTTGGCGCCTCTCGAAGGTCCTCACCTGACCTAACTCACTCCTCCTGCCTGGAGTGGACCTACGAACCACTCTCTCAAGGGTTAAACAAAAGAAAAGAAGAACCGTAAGAGGACGGTAAACCGTCGCGAAAATGCAGGCCTCGTGTCCCGTGTGTGTGTGCTCCCTCTCGAAGGGCCACCGGGCTCATAGACTCAATGCTCAGAGTCTGCCGGCTTCGTTACCCTTGTATGTTAAACCTACCAAAAACCTGGTCGGTAGTAGATAAGGTACACCTACGGACCGTTATGACGGTCCGTCCCCGGAGTTCGAGAACTCACGGGGGCGCAGGTCAAATTCGAAATTGTTTCGAAATAAAGCTCGTCTCCTCCTCCCGGACTGACCGGCGACTTGAGAACCTACCTGGTGTATCTACTAGCTATATTGCCCGCTGACTACTGGTCCCGCTTAGAGCTGGACCTCAGCGCTTATAGTGTAAAATTAGGCAGCCAGATATAATTAGAATACTCACGGTAACCTAGGAAATCGAGTAGCATGTTTGGAGTCTCCCTGAAGGGCACCTAACCTACCGGTGACCCTTTAATTTTGGTGAGTTTGGAGGGATACTAACCCCCACGTGGGCCAGGGGGAGCGAATGGTGCAAAGCCAGCGACGTAGTACGCTCTTCACCTCGCCGAACAGCTTCCTTTCAACGGACGATGCGGAGGCAGGATCCCTAACGTTACACACTGCCTGCCTCAACGCACAATCGAGAATCGCCGTAAAATCTGCGAGAATAGGGAGAAAATCCGAGTTAGTAAAGTCGTATGCGGAGGCGAGGTACACAGGGCGTCACAAATCGATATAATAGGCAAATTAACCTAGAGAGCAACCCTGACAATGCATAATATGCTCAGCATGTGAACATTTGTGGGGTCTCGACCCTCCTGAAGGGAGATACAGGCCCGTTGTGTGGAAATTTCTTCCGTTCGGACCGACGGAGTCCCCGGAGGGTGGGGGGCGTCCTTGTGGAGAGATAGAAAGAGTTAAGTGTCCCGTGACATCTATAGTGAGGGATAGTGGTAACCAACCCACACCCATCCCTGCAGTCCCCCTGCCCCTCCCTACCAGGAGGTGGGGGGACACCTGCTCGGGTGGCAAGTTACGTCCGAGAGCCCGATCTTTCGCGGCTCCCCCTACTACTCGGAGGTGTCACGGTTCTCGGAAGGGGGTCCACAGGAAAGCCCCAACCTCTTATCTATCTGCAACAAAAAAAAATTGCCCGGGGTTTAGATAGAGCCGGGCAAAACATGCATAGATAACCATGTCTGGGAGCCCCCCCCCACTACATCCGTAGTACAATACATTAATATTCGGCAGACCGTAATTATGCAAACGACACAATAGGAAGAGAGTCTCATGGCGGTCCGGTCAGCCTCTAGCCGAGCGTGAACAAGCCCAATGAGGGCTTTGTAAGTGCTAGGCCTCACATACCCACACTGGTAGCAGGCAAGCGGAGAGCTGCTCCCGTGTGTACAGTGAGTGAGAATGCTAACGATAACCCAATGGGAGTACCGGATGACCCCGAGCAAAGACCCGAGACCCAAACTGAAAACTTCTACGGGAAGGGCGCAAGTCCGACGAATGTGAGAGTGGGCTCAAACTGACCGCAAAAGGTGGGGGACAGAATGAAGCCACGTACGAAGCGAGGCTATGACTGGGGAGCCCAGCAGGGAGCAAAAGGCTTCGACCGCAGACACGGAGGGCCTATGAAACCACGAGTGCGAGAAAATGACGCTCGCTCGCAAACGAGCGGAACTCGATCGCACTGGGAAACGGTGACGACGCACCGTCCAAACGGTAATGCTATATCAAAATGAAGAGAAAATGGTACATCACCGGATTTCCACAAGGAAAGACTTAAAAAGCTAATTTGAGTTGATGAACGATCACGAAAAAGGGCAGGACGATCTCAATACAACCTGTGTGTTTGAGTCGGACCAAAAAGATGAGTTATTTTGCATATGGTGGCGCTAACCCGCTACGTGTAGTCGGGTACGGTAGCGCCGAATCCAAAAGTTTTGTTGGTGGTATTTAGGTCCGTTATTTTGGGCAGTTGAACCAAAACGCATGAGTTATGATTCCCAGAAGGTAGGTAGCTTCTGAAGTAAATACTACAGACTACAGTGTCAGTCATGCTAATTTGACAGATAGTACTAAATGGTTTTTAGATAATCTTTTTAATACAAAATTGTAATTCAATCAGTGCAGAGTATAACTTTTAAGCCTATGACTGTGCCGGAGTCCGAAGTTTATATTGAATAATAAATACATTCACGATCTGCAGCACAGACCACATTCTTCGTATTTTAGTGGTCCAGGCGTATGCACAGTTTTATGGACTGGAGACTAGAATTTCATCTCGCAATTTTCATCTCGCACTCCTCTACTACATAAGGGCTGGATCTGTTAGTGAAATTCATACGTGGCCGCGCGCCTGTGCAGGATTCGCTGCTCTGTACACAAAGCTTTACATATGCGTAGGTGTGCACTTTGCAGTGCAAGTGCATTCAGTACTGTAAGATGTCTATGGCCAGCGAGCTCGCTAGGCCAGCCGCACCTCTATCACGCCTAGGGCATGGCGCACGGCGGGCCGGCGCCAGCGCCAGTACATTTTATAGGCAGCCTTTTGGGTGTTACCGAGTATGCTACTAGTTCGTATTGTCGCGAAATTCCAACAAATCCAAAACATCATTTGTGACATAAAATTTTCATTTGTTCTTTATTTTAATAGCAAAAAAAAATTGTCCGGCCTCGACCGGGCTCGGCCCAAAATCCGAGGCCGGAAGCTCCGAGGCCGAGGCCAAGGCCGCAGCCCTCGAGGCCGAGGTCGCCAAAAACCGGCCTCGGCCGAGGCCGGCCTCGAGACCTCCAGCACTGACCTTCTGTGTCTTACCTAGTTATGAGGCATTGCACTGTTTCATGGCAGTCGAGGTTGATGATCTTCAGGGAACAGAGAAGAGTGATATGCCTTTAACCTGTTGGACATACAATGTCAGTGACTGTGATTTGGGTGAGCCTAACAGTTATGCTTCCAACCTTCGAGGTTTGGAGACATCCTTACATGTTTGCGTCTCTTCACACAGAAACTAAAGGGAGCTTTGAATGTAGTGTCACGCACAGCTTCTTAACCTAGACTATGGCATCATTATTTCGAATTGTTGTTCAATAAACAAGATTGGTTTAACATCTTTATTCAAAGTAATTTGTCTTGTCACAGACGAAGGACCTAGGAAGGTCCAAAATATATGACAGGTTTCCTACAAAATCAGTTCCTCTTATCGTCTACACAAGTCGTAACTTGACAACCTAGAGGAGTACACATGGAACTTTCAGTCAGCAGTAGTTCAGGATTTCAGTTTTCTCCTGCTTTGGAACTAATAATTATACGCTATTATAGGAGAACTTCACCTGTGACAAACTTTGATCCAAAGGTCCCGTCTGCTGACAGTCTACAGGGGTTGGGATGTTGGACCTGGAACTGGGCTGCCATTATACCACTCCTCTGCACTCAGGAAATGGGAATCCTGTGAACGACAAGAAACTGGCTAATACCATAACTGTACAACACAACATTATACATCATCCAGTCAAAATAATCATGAGGTTGTGCAGGTGGCGAGAGGTACTCTTGTTGGCCCGAGTGTGCATCATGTTCACTCTTCAAGGGCTGGAACTATTGACTACACGGCATGTTACACCCCATTTTCCACCTGGGCGATCTAGTAGTCACAACACATTTGCCCATATCCCAGATGGTGATAACACTCAAATATTGGCCACACAGCATGTAACAAGCCATTTGCACCTGGGCAAACGAGTGTGTTAAAGGTATAGTCATGCACTTGCCGATGGATGCCCTGGTTGATAACCTTCAGGCTCCAAGCAGATGCCTGCTGGATACATACATTAGCTTAGACTGCCTGTTATGCATGTCCCAACTGCATGATGCACCCTGATACCCATCATATATGCATCACTTTCCCCAAAATGGTCAGTCACAAAGCCTACCCTTGGGAATTGAATTGAATAGAAATAATAGAGAAAGCTACATACATTGGTCACCTTCAAGGCACAAGCCATCTAAGTGACTTAGGCGGGTTCAATGTATAGGATTAAGTCCCACCTTTGACGTGACTCACACCGCCCTAAGTTATAGGAGTTTTCACAAACAGTTGACAAGTGCATCAAAGTGTCCAAATGGGCAAGGAAGCGGTACAGGTGTGAACACCAAAGGTAAACTGACTATCCTATGCAACAGAATCTCCGGGCCTCTTCTCTTTGATTATTAAGCCAAATGTCTCCCAACCTAACAAGAACAAGAGCACCAATGGTGCTGTGACTCAAATGGCACAAATGAACCAAGACAATCCAAATTATGGTCATATTTTAGATCATGAAGTCAAGAAGCAGTTTCAACAATGCCTATTGTGCCCCTGTACAACCTTTTGACCTTGATCTTCATAAGGCCACCGCTGTCTAAAAAGTCAATAACATTGCTACTCAGTTCGGTCCACATCCTCGAAGAATAAACCAATTGAGAGAGGACAAGGCGTGGTGATCTGTCCCAAGTGTCTCGCCCGCGGTGCAATCAGTGGTTTCTACCATTAGAATGAAGCATTGCCGAGCTAACTAACATGTCGAGTTTGAGAGTAGATTTTAACAACTCTGAGAGAGAATTCCCACCCATTGAATGTCAATTCATAAAATTTGTTAAACTGGGTTCCGCCTAATTAAGTATATTTTATGCTGAAATCTAGTCAGTTCAGGAACCTGCCTCTTGATTATATGCCAAAGTCAACCACATCATTATAGCTCGGTATGGTCATGGCGTACTCTTGCTAAGAGCGTCCACAATAAAATCTCTGGAATAGGCAAATTACTCATAATTATGGTGATGGGTGCCTAAATTCTGATTAGATCACCTACACCTAACTTTTGTTGCAATTAAGTGATCAATCACTATAGCTGAAACCATACGAAAACTGCCCATTATTTCATTGTGGCTGCTTCCTGGTTCTGCTAAAGGCGCATGTGCATTGGACATGTAAGTTCTGTTGGGAATGGTTTCACAATAAGTCTGGCAGTCGGCTGTAAACAGTCACATGGAGCCTGAATCTTTTGCTTCTCCAGGGTCTGATAAATTGGTCGGATCCTGAATTCCACTGATTGTACTGTTATATGGAATTGTAACATGGTGGTCCTGGACAAAGTTTACACCCCTGCCTTGATATCACTTGACCACTTCTTGAGAAGAGTGGTGAGTTATCCAAGATCAAAATAACCAGATTTCCAGAAGAGGCTTTTGATGGCTTCCTGAATGTTTGGAAAATCTGTAATCAGCAGTAAGATCAGAAGAGCCTACTGGGCATAGAAATTTAATTATGGGTGACTTGTGGTACACACGATGCTACTTAACCATTAGTCTTTTTTGTGTATGTACCAGATCATACTGATAATATCGATGACAAATCAACTAGTTCATGAGAAGTATCTGCAGGTTTACTTCAAATTTAGCATGTTAGTTTTCTGTGTTATTTTCAGTCTAATTATTCCCTCCTCATAACCATTGGAGTGGCTGTTGTGTACAATAGCCCGCAGAGGTTTGATATACAGTGGTGGAGGCTGCACATGGCAAGGGTGCAGCCAGTAATGCCAGAGGTGACCCGAGCCGAAGCCCTGAAGGCCACGCTTTTTGGGCAAAGGACTCTGAGCCCAAAAGTTGACTTCTTTTCAAGGCCAGTCTCTGAGTGATAAACACTAGTTAGTGTTGCATTGTACCTATAATATGGCATTTTTTTCACAAAGCATAGGTCTTTCACAGATTGTAGTATAATGAAGGCTACTTCACAGCTGCCTATCCACCGCCAGATGGGGAGAAGGGAATTGTTGTCAGGGTATTTTTTCTATTGTACTTGATCCAACATTATGAGAAGGCGGGTAAACTTGTCTCTATTCATACACATTAAAAACCATATTCTGCAGGGTCGGGGAGTGGTTTGGCAAGATTTCGGGGTAAGTGTCAAACTCATCCCATTTGAGCATTGTTCTATATGAATCCTAAATGTATATCGTGCCTTACACTTGCTAGGGTAGCAGTGGGGATGGTTGGCAGTTGCTGAATTGCAATTGCCCTGTATATTTTTCAAACACTCATTCTATTTTTCTTAATCTAATACTTTATACGTTGCACTTATTTCCACCCATGTCTTGATTTTCAATCCTATTAATTTTTTCAAGGAGGGTGGATAGGCAATGTTTCTGATCAATACTCTATTTCTCCTGATGTTCATACCTTTACTGCCTTTTCTGGGTTATTTTTTGTAGTTATAGCAGAGCCTAAGAGACTACTCTAAATTGACTTTTACTCTAAATTTGAAATCCTGAAGGCTACCACACTTGCCTGTCCCCTGCTCCACAACAACATTGGCATTACTGCTGCCAAAAACCTTCGGTCATCTGTCTTTAGGGGTTGGAGGGGTGGAAGGTGATTCGCAAGTTTTTGGTTTTTTTTGTTCTTCTTATATTTGCATTTAATTCATGTAGTTTGTAAAGATTCATGTTTTAATATTTATTAGAATAATTTCATCAAATCCTCATTTAGTGTCCCATATTGGCCATTTGGGGGGGGGGTTCATCTCCTTCATGGATTTTGCCTATTCTCAATTATCTCCCTTCCCTTTGTACACCCATGTCCTAAAAACTACGATTCTCTCAGGCGGACCACAGTTTTTTTTTTTTTTTCTATGGGCTGCAGTATGCAAGGAAGTTCGTACTGTCACTCAACAGACTCCTCAAGTGGGCTACCAACAAATCCCAAGGGCTTTTTGTTTATCATCGATGTCCGTGTTGTTATCAATCTGACATGTTTCCTCCAAACAGTAGTTTCGAGTTCAAACAGTACTTGAAATTGAGTGGACTTGTGAATGGAGTTGCATAAGAACTGTCATTTGGGACATCAAGTAGTGTGGTGTGACACTATGGGGATGGGGGAGGGTTGCAGGCTACTGGGGAAGTAACCCAGTATGGGACATGAAGTACATAAATCAGGAAAATTTGGATTTATAGGGGGTTACTAGTGGCATTTAGTTTTTCAACAATTTTGTATTTGGGGAATCATTGATTAAGGGGGGTGTGATTGGGGAGGATGGCAGGCTGAATGGGGTAACAACCCAGTTGTAGAACAAAGAGAATCCAGAATTTGAATGTTGGAATCAAATTTGGGGATGTGCTCCAGACCGAAGCATTAGCACTTAACCCGTGCTTCAAAATTCGGGTGTTAAAATCATTGTGCTGGTTTAACATGAGGCCCTATGCAACCATTGGACCTTCAGCCATAGTTCCTGAACACCCCTGATGGACCACAACCAAGGAGCACTACATATAAGAAAATCAATTGGCACTTGAGGGGGATTCATTCAAGTGCTAATGTGTTTTTCCTGGATCCAAGTGGTGACCTTGGATCACAAGTTCCTGACCACCCCCAGGTCGACTGTTAAACACATCGGTACCGAATGTCAGTACTGTGGCACCAAAACTTGAAAGAGGAAAGACATTTTGCGTGCATTCCACATGGCGTGGGCCTCAGGCCCACACGGGCCTTGGTTCCCAATCCCCTAGGCACCATTGAGGTATGCTATTAGACGGTCTTTATGACCGAACATTGGCATGTGCACTAGATTTGTCAGGAAATACTATATTTCTCAGTAATTTCATAGGATGGGCCCTAGGCCCAACTGGGCATTGGGCCCTGAATTCCTGGATGAGCCAAATGGCCCTCTACTGAAGACCATTCATGTAACATTGAAGAAGACCAATTTTTGAAGCTTGGTGGTGAGGAGAATGCCTTTCGAACACCATTGATTGAAATATCATGACAGTGGCCCCTAGGCCCGAATCAGACCTTGAACAGAAAATCCTCAACACCCCCCAAAAGTATGTCTATTACCATCATTAGACCGAACATCAGCACTGTGCAACTGATTTTTTTGTATGAGATACAAGATTGCTGTTACCCCAGGACCATTACATGTAACTTTAAAGAAAATCAATTGAAGCTTGTGGGAGGCGGAGATGCATTTCGAACACCATTGAGTGAAATCTCATGAAATGGGCCCTAGGGCCCCAAGTCAAGACCTTGGAACAGAATCCTCAACACCCCAAAAAGTATGTCTATCAAACCTTCATTATGACCGAACATCAGAACTCTGCAACTGAATTTGGAAGGAGATACAAGATTGTTTTACTGTTTACCAAGAAACATCACATGTATTTGTAGAAAATCAATTGAGGCTTGTGGGGGAAGGAATGAGATGCATTCAGTACCATGGGAAAACTTCCTAAAGGGCGACGGCCCAAAGTGGGACCTGGGACCACAAACAATTCATGAAACACCCGATAGGTAGGCTGTTGACCATCATAATGATACCGAACATCCAGCACTGTTCACAAAAACTTGTAGGAGAGATAATTTGACATTACACAAAGGCCTAAAATGCCACTAATGAGGTTGACCTGGACCCCAGAGGTCAAACATGTCCCAAGGTCAATGAACATTGTGTTCCAAGTTTGTCGACATCCATCACAGAATGACTGTTTGGGAGCCAAAAAGGGCAATTGTTAAACACACTGGATATGTAGATAGATAGCTAGATGGCTAGATAGCTAGATAGATAGATAGATAGATAGATAGATAGATAATTAGATACATAGATAGATAGATAGCTGGATAGATAGATTAGAGTGACATGCAGATTCCAATAAGCTCAACCAGCATAGCTGGTTTGAGCTATAATAATGGGATTGTTGGGACAAGCCATTCAAGGCCGGGAGGTTTTTCTGCAGGGGTTGTTGACAGAACCGGCCTCTGCATTCGGCTGTCAGGGGGTAGGGGGAGTATTAGTGACAGCAAATTGGGTATTTGAAGCGGTCTCATCAGCCAAAGGACCATGGATGAGTGTGAGGACCTGTCATGAGTAAACTGGAGGATGTACTATTGCATCTGATGGAGTGATATTGTATGGCAAACATACAGTTGTGTTTCTCTAACTTCAAACTGCGGAGACAAAGCACACAAGCGGCACACAGCGAACCCCAACAATGGGATTGCGGGGGTGGGGCTAGGATCAAGCTCATACAAAGACGTGAGGATTCTTCCGCAGTGCTGTTGGCAAGCAGCAATGCATAGAGCACTCGCTTTGATTACTGTGTCCATGCAGGGCGATGACAACACATAGAGCCTGGGCAAAATGTAGCTACCATCATAGAAAATTTTGATGGGACCAATAAACATAAGAGCCTTCAACTACAATGCAATGAAGATTCATAAAAAGATATACTTTTACCAAATTCGCAAAGGTTTAACAAGGTGCCCTTGTGGAGGTCATCAGCCAATTAAATCTGTGCAGATCCAGCCAACTGCGACAAAAATGAGATGACTTATGAGTGACCACGACTGGTGATCACATTGTTTTCCTTCCATAGAACAACTCCTCATAGTGTCCACTCTGCGATCTTCCTAAGTGAAGCCTATGGGCTAGCATGACCATGGTCAAAATAAAGAGTGCAAGATTTGTCAGGCTAAAGTCATTGTTAACTGTAATATTTAACAGCAACAGATGTGTCGGAAACTATTGCATATATCACGGTACATGATACCACGGTTGGTGGAGAAAACTAGTGATAAAAAAGTTCACCATGGCTGCAACCAACCCCACTTCACCTTAACCCACAAGTACAAGCAGAAGGAAACAGCTACCTTTCAAATTCTTTCGACCCAACCAAAGTCAACCCGAAGTATCATACTGTGCTAACCATCCCGTATCTTCTTCTGGGCCCACAAACACATCAGTACACTCTCCGAAACCCCAAAAAATTGACCCAAACCATAATTCAAGACTGTTTGAAACATTGTAATTCATGATTTTCAAGTTTTGAAGAGGTGCAAGTCCTCGATTTTGGTACCTCTCAAACAGGAAAGAGGACACTTCAAGCCCACTCGTGTCAACTCCCGCCTACCAAGTGCTGAACAGATTGACGATGGCACAGAATGTGAGTTACCCGACAGACAATTCTCTGTGCAATATAGTCAACATATCACTTCTCGGAATCTCAAGGCGTTCAAGCAATCACAGGTGGCATTCTGATGAGAGACAAAAACCATAATGTTAACACTGCATAGTGATCCTTTCCTAAGTGCTTGCCTTTATTCTCTCACAGTCTAAGATACTGTTCTTACATTTGTACAAAAGCCCCCTACTGTCCCAGGCTGTTCAATACTACTGACCACCCTCGATCCGCGGAATCAGCCACAATAGATTGCCAACCTACCTACGCAATATAAGCCTCTAACCATCCAATCAATATGTACTTTTTTTTGCTGACCAACAGGAGACATATCATCTTGCCCCAACTTCAGGCAATATAGCCAACTACATGCCATGTATGCCTCTCACCAGATTTTTTCGTTGCCAAGTTCATCCCTCTGGTCCAAATTAAACAAACTAGAGCACCCAATGGTCTGTGAGCTCAAAAACCGCACAATTTACAAAGACGAATGTACAATTATGGTTAAATGCTATAATGACCTTTGACCGTGATCTTCCATAGGGCCGAAGGATGTTTACGTCAATGAACATTGTACTCATGTTTTGGTCAACATCCATCCAAAGAATGACCAATTGAGAGGAAAAAGTCAATTCCACCACGTGGCCTATTATTGTGCCCCCTTAAAAATCCCCGTTTCCGTGTGGAACGCTTGTGTAACATTTCAATTTTCGAATGAATCGAAATGATCATTATGAACACCCTACAATGTTTTCCATTGGTTGAAGTTATCTGACCAAGATGATCATCAATTTAAATACTTAGGAGAATCGGCCCCCTGACAGAAGCCCCATGACTGAGGTCCTATAAAAACAATAGTAGAATGACTGGCAATGTTTCATTCTCTGTAACATGTTTGCCCAAAGGCCCACAAAAATCGGGAATGATTTAATTGACGAACCTACGAATAACATCATGTTGTCCCATGCTGGAAGGCTGAACGCATCGGCAATGTAGGTGCACCCTCACATGGAAAGAATAAGAAATAATTTTCGCCTTCAAATTGGATGGAGAGCGAGAATGTGTTTAATTATTGAATGGTTCAGAATCCCCATAGCCTGCCAGGTAGTTTCCAATCCCCTGGCCCAGCCTATACCAGAATAATGGGGTCCATTGACTACCTACAGACTACAGAACTATGTATCCATCAAAACCAGAAACCTTCAATAACCGCATACCAAGCATTGTTGTATGAACACCACCATAGCCTTTTATATGTACTCAATAATCTAACTACGACCGTGCTCAGCTAATAATGATAATTTTATGAGCACTCGTCCAGGTCGTCCCTCACCAACTTCCCCCATTCCAAGAAAATAGAACAATGACACTTATGGCAGTTATATATTTCATTGTTTTAGGTCTGCTCTAGAATAACTTAATAAGCATGGATGACCAAGAATGAGTGACCCCCTTAAAGCAAGTCCAGTCAATTAATACTCCTATTTCGGGTGTTATAAGGTTAAAGAGAATAAAAAAATCAGTCCAATATCACTTCGTTCTAGGTTTATAGCATGTTCGTTAGGAAGCTATGGCTTCCTCAAATTCATATAATTTTTTGATTTTTTGGCAACTGGCAACCTTTTTAGGAGGTTCATATCTACCAATTATACGGGGAAAGTTGAGGACCTATTTCTTCGCGTTTTCTTTGAATTGGTAAATATGCGGTCATCACATGTTGCCAATTTGCAAACGCAACTTAGCGTGATAAATTTTTTTTAAAATTGTAACTTTATATTACCGAACATGCTAGGAAAATGAAACAAAGTTTGATTGGCATGAGTTTCAATGCATCCATCATTGCCATTTAAATATTTTTGCTGCCTTCCCCTTTACAGCCTACAAAGAAATACAAGTAGTTGGGCTGGGATTGGAGGATTTAAGGAATGCAATACCGTCAATGAGTCATATTCAATATCTGGATACTGAATTGTGACATGCATGACAAATCAAGTAAGTTTAAAATTGTGGGTACCAGTGACAGGCTACTGCAGTGTTAGTGTAATTCACCTGGCCATCAAATGTCTCAGCTTATCACATCTTGTCTATTTTAGTTGTAATAAATGCTGTATACACTAAACTTTCAAGCATTTATCTATATATTATTTTCCCCCCCCCACACCTGGGTCCTAGACCATCATTATGACCAAATGTCACCACTGTGCACCACAATTTGTTAGCGAAGCATCTGCCTAAGTTTCACATGATGCCAGCCCCAGGGATGGTCCCCGAAATCCATGACACAAACCGCTGACGGTACCGCTATTATAGACAACATTTTGCCGAACATCAGCACTGTGCACTAACTTTGTTTTAGATATATACAAGATTTTGCAGTATTTCATATGTTGGGCCCTAGGGCTCAACTGGGCCCTGGACCCAAAATTCCTGAACAGCCCCATGGCCCTCTAACCCAAGGTCATTACCTGTAACTTTTCAGAGAAGGTCAAATTGAATCTTGTGGGAGGAGATGCATTTCAAGTACCATTGTGTGAAATTTCATAAAATGGGCCCATGGACCCAAGTGGGACCTTGGACCAAAAATTCCTGAACACCCCAAAAAGTGGGCTGTTAGACCATCATTATGACAGAATGTTCAGCACTGTGCACTAAAATTCGTAAGGAGAGGAACATTTTGCGTAATTCCACATGATGGGCCTCAGGGCCCACACTGGGCCTTGAGAACCTTTTCTGGGCACCCTGAAGGTACGGCTATTAGAACACCATTATAACTGAAACATCAACATGCGCAACAAAATTGGAGCAGATTAAAAGATTTTGCGATCATATAATGGGCCCTAGGGCCCAAACTGGGCATGAGCCAAAAATTACCGAACACCCCCAAGGACCTCTACCAAGGCATTACATGTAACTTTGAAGAACATTAATTGAAACTGGTGGGAGGAGATGCATTTGGAAGTGCTACGTATGAAATTCATGAAAATGGGCACTCGGGCCCAAGTGGGACCTTGGACCAAAAATTCCTGAACACCCCGAAGGTACGGCTGTTGGGACCATCATTATGGACCGAACATCCACTCACGGTGCACAAAAATGTGTAGGAGATACATTTTGGAAATGCTCAAATAATGGCCTATACTGCCCCGTTAAGGACCTTTGACTTGACCTCAAAAAGTCAAACATGGCCCACGGGTCAATGAACATTGTCTCCAGTTGGTTAAACTCCATCACAGAAAGGACTGTTTGGGGTCAAACGGCAATGTTGACACACTGGATAGATAGATAGATAGATAGATAGATAGATAGATAGATAGAAGAAGTAGTAGATAGATAGCTAGATAGAGGGACATACAGATTCCAATAGCTCAAACCAGCATAGTGGTTGAAGCTAAAAAGAGGACATGACAACTTGAATTCCTCCAAATGTTTTTGTGGGAAAGTTAACATATTCAAGGGATTTTAGACTTTGAGCCCTCTGCCAATCTGTGCACAATTATCATGTTTCGCGTAATTTTCCGGCTTTGACTGTGTTGACTTAGGGGCCTTGGGTTTTTGCCCTCAAACAGTAAGGATACAATGTAAACTGAAATATCTCAATCAGTGACATGGTAGACCTCCACATATGGAGTGTGGGGCGTTCATATGTCTCTTTCCACTGTGCCAGTTTGAAGCAAATATGTTACATGGGACCTTGACCGTTCACGAAGTCAGGAAAGACCTCACCTAAGTATTATGTTCGAGGGTGGAATCCTTATTCGCAAAAGATAAGCCTCGTAATTGAGAACGTCAATAAAGGAAGGCTACGAAAGTAGTGCACAAACAAAGCATCTGGCCAACTATACCTGGGGAGGTTCGATATCGCCAATACCTAGCCGTGACCCAGAGGGACGTCTGGTGAACCTCATAGTTTCCATAGAGAAGCCTAGGCCTTGCTTCCCGTCTTCCCCAGTAGTCAAGAAACTTGTCAACTTGTCTGGATTCTCAAAACATGAAGTTTATCAAACGTGCCTGAATGTCTGTGGGAAGAAAACTTAGCCATTTGATATCAGAAACAAATTAGTAAACAGAATACATTTTTTTGTGAAAATACCAAAACACATCTAATTTGATCAATATTAGTAATTTGATGAATAAACAGAAAAAAAGATAATGACTTGTTCTACTGTCTTTGTTATTGTGCTTTTAGGAAAAACAGTACACCCATTTATAACTCATCTGCCAAGGAATACTCAGAAGTTTTTTTTTTTTTGTTCCAGGACAGCCCTCGGGAGTATGAAGGCCTTACGTTGCATTAATTACACGAGTTTACATGCGATTGTCGATGGACAGTGTAGTTGTGGAATTCACTCTGTATTGGATATATCGACCATTTATACCACAATACCGCTAACACAAATGTATGAAAGAGTAGCATATCACGTACATGGGCCTGGTTTTATTTCTAATACATCGTCTCGAATCACATCAGTCTACTGTCTGTCCAGATAGGGCTTATCAGCCTGCAATTTCGGCTAACAAAAGGAGAAATGGGTGGAGATTGTCTGCTGATCATCTAATTTTGATGGAATTTCGTTCATTGGAGTATTGTGGTATGCCACCAGCAGGCATGATGAGTGTCAGCTGCAATTATGTAGCATGGGAAAATAATGGGGAGTGGCCACAACTGCAAGTCTAGCTATACCCAAATTTTACATAAGTTCACTCCATTAATTTAACAGAGCATGAAATGTGAGTAATAAAACCTGGTTGGTTTTATTGTCCAGTGGAGGCTATCTATTGCAAGGGCTGGTGCAGGGTTGCCAGTTGGAATGTGCTGAAATTCTGTGGAATTGTTGAAGATGTTATGCAGGTGTCCCAGGGCCTTAACTAGCAGTTCTGTTCAAGGACATTCTAAACTCAAGGAATGGGAAGATTTCGAATTTCTAAGAGCATCTACTTTTGAGTTTTTAATTGAATTGGAGCGGTAAATACTATTGTCGATCGAGAGTTGGTTGAACTTTGTGCAGATGCCCTCTGGCCATGGCAGATGCTCTGTACGCCAGGCTTTATTTTACAGCTGGATTAATAAAAATGCCAACTTTACCCGAAGGAATGAAAGATATTGAATTCTTACACAAATTATTGAATCATCCCAGCTAATAATTATTCAAGGAACTGCGACAGATGGGCCATTTGGCTCCACTTGGGAGTGTTGGGCAGTACTTCAACAGAACAGAAAACAAACTTTGCTGAATACAAATGTAACGTACGATAGGCAGGCATTTTTGGGGAGCAGGGGGAGGTTGTTCACAAGATTTCAAAGAATGATATTCTTCACTTCTATATGGAAATATTTTCTTTTCTTCTTATCAATGCTTAAAATTGCACATTGAACCAGTGTTACATCATCACCACCCCCACCCGTCCCCATGATGTCATAAATTTTTCTAAGCGGTAATGAAATTAATGTGACGATAGTGTAAAGAAATATGGTGAACAACGACAGGGTTGTTCGGGGATGCTATTGAAATGGTGAATAACAATTCTGTCATTGCCATACATGAGAAGACACTGGTGTGAACTTTGAATGATGATAAATGCAAAACATAGCGGAGACCACTGGGGCTCGGTGGGATTCAACCTCAATCAATTGATCCCAAAGTCCCGAACTGGAGTGCCTTGGTATTGCTTTGGTAATCTCTGCAAACTAGTGGAATGAAATCAAGTCTATCGCTGACACAGGGAAGATCACAGCTCTTGAGGAGTTAGAGAAGCCCCTCCAATAAGTGTTACCCGATTGGCTATTCATATTGTGTGTAATTCACACCTGACTTTTGAGTCTCCGAAGCAGAATGCACAGTGCATGTCGCCAAAGTAAACCGTGTGTCAATTATCACTGGCCTCATTTCTGACTTCAATCTCAGAATTAAGTGGCGACGCCAGTGGGGATGGCTACCTCCATGCAATATTGTCTCGGTGTCTCCCTCTTACTCCAGCAGCTGCCATATCCTCATTAACACAGTCTGTCCACCTCTTCATGTCGTCCTTAGCCCTCTACCCCACTCAAGCTCCACATCCCTATCCTCCAACATAGGTCTCATCTCGGCGTCTGACTTGTCCAAACCATCATAGCCTTGTCTGATGCAACTTATCACCCAGCTCAGCCCTATGGTTTTGGGAAGGAGGAAACACAAGCTTATGAGATGTTAGAGCTCCCTTCATAGGGGTCACCAGATCGGGGTTCGTGTTGTGAGAATTCGGATGTGTAATATTTGTTATATCACTATAAATACTCACCTATCTACACCTGCTTTCCTAAGCTTTCTCAAAAAGGAATGGAATGAAAGATGGCTTGAGAGGAGGGTCGCGCTCCTGAAGATACTTCTCATCGTAAGGTGTCAAAAAATCAAGATAACATGATAAAATTAAAACCAGAGTAAAGTAGTGGTTCTTCAATAGTCATGTTCAATGACTCAGACTCACAAGAAGTGCACACAGTTTTGTTGTGATTGAATTAAACGAACCATGTTTCCAATTTTGATGAAATGTTCTGGAAAAATGATTGGCCAGGCAAGATTTCATATTGCTACAAGAGAAATTGTCTAAGTGGACAATTTATTCCTAGTTGTGTAACCTTGAGAATATCAAATGCTAGGTAATTGAAAATCAGGAGACAGTTGTGTTTTTTTTTTTTTTTTTTTTTGAACTGCCCCCTGCAGCCACGGGCCAGACCACAGGGCTGATTAATTAATTCACCTATTAAAAATATCACACTGGAGTGTGGTACGGGACAGTACAAACAGTGAAGGAAACACAAACGAATTGCTGAACACCGCGCTCTGTGAAATTAATTTGACTCGCCGGGGCAGTCCGAAAAATGGGCTGACTCTTATCGGCACCGGAACAGATCCCTACCAATGAGATGATTCAGGCGTTTCAGTGTTTGTATGATTTTCTATGCCAAATAGCATCGAACACACAAACATAATTCCTGAAGATTCTTGAACTAGAGAAATACTCGTGTGGACATTCTCAGCGAAAATAAAGAAGGGGTATAACGCCAAGTACCGTCCGAAATGCCATCAAAGAGATGTTACTTTCTGCTGAGTGAAGTGATAGGAAACGAATCCTGACTCAAAATAGGAAAAGTGACCGCTAAGCCCTGATGTTCGATGAAACTACGGTATCTCTGTATGGATGGTCATCCATAGCCGTTTCATTGAGGGGGAATGGATGTGCCATTGTGTGAAAATTCCTGAAATTCTTGATGCACTCGCAAAACCAAAGGACAGGGGGCAAGAGCAGCAACCTTGGGTATGGGCCACGCCATCAATGGAAATAAGTGCAGTGGGAGACGGAATGAATGAGCTGGATTACAGCTGACATTTCGTGCTTCCCATGAATGCTTTACAACAAGTGAGGAAGTGATTGAATTCATAGAGACTAACAACTTGAGACGGAAAGCCTACCGGTCTGGACAGATGGTGCAGCTGTAATGACTGGAAAGCGAAACGGCGCCGTTAAGAAAATCATAGACTGGCCAACAGGACAGCAGAAAGAACAGGCATCCAGCCAGATAAATTAGTGATTAGAGCGGAGGGGCTCACTGTGCAGGCCATCAACTTGAACTTGCAGCCAAGAAGCAGGCACGGAATTCACCGTCATCCAACGTGTTCAAGCGTGTTTGGCCAACTACCTGCCTTTTACAGTAGGACTGCTGCACGGGACACTGGTGTTGAATACCATACAGTTCTGATTCACAAACCCTGCAAGAAATGGAAGGTCAGGCAACCATTCAGAGACCAGATGGCGGCTCTGGTGAATCTACGAAACATCTCACTTCGTAATCCTCAGTCTGGGCGGGAGGCCACTGAGCGTGATGATATGACTGCAGCAGGACTTGAAACTCTCTGACTCGATTTGCATTCTTGGCAACTCTAGAACTCCTATGGAAGGGCTTCCAACAGTAAATAGGTCGAGTGAACAGTTCCAGAAGTTTAAACTTGATTCTCAGCAATCCAAGACATCACTAGCTGCTGACAGTGTCGATCTTAGAAGCCAAAATGGCCAAGGCTTTGAGCCCAAAGCTTGCATCCATGACAGATAAACTTGAAGCCAGTGGAATTGTGATCAAGTACACCAATGGAAATCTGGAGGATGACATGGTAGAATTTGCTAAGAAAGAAGTGTGAGCTTGTGCAAAAATCATAAGCACCTTGCAAGACAGGTTTCAGGACATAGGTATCGTTGGGCCTCGTTTCAGCAGTGTGCACGCGATAGCTATGGTTCTGGATCAAGTGCAGCTCTCAGTATGGCTCAGCTAGTCCTTCATGTGGAAGAACTTAGTGGACAGTTGGCAATCAAGAAACAGTGGTCAATGGAAATCGAAGACTTGTGTTCATGTGCAGGCAGCGAAGGGACTATTCAGCTGACCATGAGGATTTTTATGGACAATCTCACCGCTGTATATTCGTGCTTTAAAAAAAAAAAAATGAAGTTACAAGAACTGAATAAGGAACGAAATGGGGAGGATACTTTAGATGCCCTTGATTAGGACAAGTGCCGAGGGTCCACCTATGCTGAATACATTGTCGATTGCTGTCAGGCTATTGCGGCAAGACGGAAGGACAGATGATTTTGTAATTAGTTGATATATTCTTTGTTATTGAAGAATTGCATGCAATAAACATCATATTTCATGATAATGAAGATATATTGCATGAAAAGTACATCAAATTACAGGTGGGAACGACATGACAAAGTGTGCGACATGCGACAACCATCTTCATTTGACATGAATAAGATTGCCAAATTGTAATCACTTAAAATAGGGATCAATTCTTGGCATATAAATCATCCACAAACAGGCAGATATAGTACCATTTGCATCTCAAACAGTAATCTGCAAAAACATTTTCCAAAGGGGGGGAGGGGGGGACACCCCCGCCCCCACGGCGATAACAAAAGTAGCCGGCACTCTCATCTTCTAGCTATAACCATGATAACAATGTTATTGTTCGTGGTTGTAGGCAGGACAATAGATGGACTAAATGTCAAAGTGCAATTGCAAGAAAAAACAGTCGCAACCGAAGAAGTATAGATATGTTACTATGACCCACATTTGTTGTTTGGCAGTTACCACCTATCAGTGGAGTACACTGGCATGGTTTTCCACATCCTGGCCCACAGCTGTACCGTATAGGCATCAATTCACACAAGGGCTCCGTTGTGACTCGTTACACAAGGTTTGGGGGAGATAAATTTGTTTGAGACCACATGAAGTTCATGACGATCACTCAGTTTTTTGTAACATGAGAGAATTCATGGAGAATAGATAAGATTTCTCAAAACTAGAGCACCAATGGTGCTGTAAGCTCAAAAATGCACAAATGTACCAATACAAATGTGTTAAATGTTCAAGATCACTAGACCAAGAAGGCAGTTTCAAACAATGGCCTATTGTGCCCCTGTAAAAACTTTGGACATTGATCTTCATACGCCAGGATGTCAATAGTAGTCAATAAACCTTATAGCAGTTCGGTCAATGTCCATCAAACAACTAGACAGTGCAGGCGGGTAAACCGCCGACGTGTATATCCCGCCGAAATGGCCTTTGTCGACCTCGTTTGAAGAAAGCACATTGGATTTTATGTTCATTTGACCTCTGGTGACTTCGAAATGCCCTACCTGTTTTTCAAAGACCAACTGTTAGTTCCACATTCTCCAAGTTTCGTGCGAAGACAAAGTAGAAAAATCTCAAATAAAAAACCCGCACATTTGACCTATGGTGACCTTGAAATTACCGTCATCTTTCGGGACCTACTTTTGTCCCCACTCATCAATTTTCATGTAAATCAGACCAACCTGTATTTTCGCAAAAAACGACGATCTTGACCTCGCGGTGACCTTGAAATCACCGTCATGTTTTCGGGACATTTTTTGTCCCCACCACCAAGTTTCATGTAAAATCGGACCAACTCTGTTTTTCGTCCAAAACCTGCAAAATAGAGGGCAACAAACATGCAGTGATGCCCACTTTCGAACTCATCCAAGATTTTTGCTAGGATGGACATGTGTACCAAGTTTCAGATGATCGGATAAGCGTAAAGAGTTAGCACTAACGCCTAAAGTTACGGCGGCAGCGGCGGAAACGGCGGCGGAGGCGGCGGCTGAGGCGGCGGCTGAGGCGGCGGTGGAGGCGGCGGCGGAGGCGGCGGAGGCGGCGGAGGCGGCGGCTACACCCCCCAAAACTATAATATCCCCGAACACTTACAGTGTTGCGGGGATATAATTATACACCTTATGACCTATAGTGCACCTTTAAGGACCTTTGATTCTGACCTTCACAAAGTTAAACATGTTCCATGGGTCAATTAACATTGTGTCCAAGTTTGGTTGAAATCCGTCACAGAATGACTGTTAGGGGCCAAAGAGGCAATTGTTGACACACTGGATAGAGATAGGCTGTAGGGCCCGAGTGGATCCTCGGACCAAAAAATTTTGAAAAGCCTTGTAAGTATGGCTATTCCATCATTATGATCGAACATCAGCACTGTGCACCAAAATATGTAGGAGGCGAAGCAATTTAAGTATTGCACTGGCCTCAGGCCCACACGGGTCTCAAGTCCAACATTCCTGAGACCTTGAAGAAACATCAACACTGACTGGTGCATCCAAAATTGTATGTTGGCCTCGGCCCACCTTGGCCCTTAGCCAGAGTTGTAGCACAAAACCCCTGGACCCACTAACCAAGGCGTATTACATTTAACTTTCAAGTACCAATGTGTGAAATACCACGGAATTCCATAGAATGGGCCATCGGGCCCAAGAGGGACCTTGGATCCAGATTTCCTTAACACTCTGGTGGTACGACTTTAACCATCATTTATGGACCGATGCAGCAAACTGTGCACTAAAACTTGTAAGAGGAGGAGCATTTTGTGAAATTCCACATGAATGGGCCCCAGAACCACACGGCCTTGGGTCCTAGACTCCTTGGCACCCTGAAGGTATTCCTATTAGAGCTCATTATGACCGAACATCAGCATGGTGCAACAAATTTTTTAGGATATACAATATTTTGACCCAACTGGCCTGACGCCCAATTTCCTGAACTAACTCCAAATGGCATCTCACCCGGGACCATACATGTAAACTTTGAGAATAAAATCAATTGAAGCTTGTGGGAGGAGAATCATTTCAAGAGCACCATTGTGTGAAATTTCATAAAATGGGCCTCAGGCCAAAGTGGGACCTTGGACCAAAATTCCTGAACACCCCAAAGGTACGGCTGATAGGCCATCATTATGACCGAACATCAGCGCTGTGCACCACAATTTGGTAGGAGAAAAAAAAAATTGGCATTTTGAAATTTTCCACATACTGGCCCATTGTGCCCGTTAATGCCATTTGACCTGACCTTCACAAGGTCATACTGTCCCAAGGGTCAAGGAACTTGTGTCCGATTGGTCGACCAATCCATCACATAATGATGTTTTGGGGCTAAAAGGCAATTGTTGACACACTGATTAGATAGACAGATAAATAGATAGATAGATAGATAGATAGATAGATAGATGACATGCAGATTCCAATAGCTCAACCAGCATAGCTGGTTTGAGCTAAAAATTGACTGTGGTTGGGCAATATTTTCATCGATACTTCCCAAATGAAGGTCAGTCTTACCATTCTCACCGTGGCCACATTCTGGGGGGGGGGGGGGGGGGAAGGTTCTGCCAGTTTTGTGGTGATTTTTGGCACAACTCCTCAAACATTTGATGTTCTAAAGCTCAGTTCACTGATCATCTCAGTGACACTTACCTCTAATGGAACACAATGATCGCAATCAAAAATGCACTATGTCGACACCTGTAGGGTACAAAGAGAAAGTTACAGCTCAATTCACTGGCTGTAGCAGCTAGTCACTAGTACAAAAACACCGCACCCTCACTGGGAACATCTGATATAGTGTATTACAGGACTATAGCTAGCAAACACTACTCCATGAAAGCTTGCACCTGCCCCCCCCCCCTCCCTCACCCCCACCCCCACTCTCCCCACCTGATCATCTTCCCACCACCCACCCCTCCTTTTGTGTGCAGCCAACACAACACAAGTCCTCACAGGGTGGCCACAGACCTCTCTGTAGCAACACAACTCAAAGCTGCATGACCCCTTCATCCAACCATCCCTGGCGTGGCGTTACTGGAATATTATGAGAGTGACGTGAGTAGACATCACTCTACCTGACAATCTTCCTATCCTCACTGCCACTCCCTCTCCTGGATGGTCCATGAACCTAGCTAACTTGCCAAATTACTGCCTTAATGGAATGACAAGATAGTGAGGCACAGGCTTCCCTGAACCGTCCCGTCTCTATTCATTCCTTTCCTTGACTGTCTTCCTATCCTCTCTGGCAAGGACATTGTGAACTTCACTCCATATATGGTTCACAGATTTCATAGCACAACAAGACAACTTACAGCTGCTCGTCCCTCTTCCTGATAATTTTCCCCATCTTCCTTGGCCAGGATCCTGTCCACCTCGTCCTCTTCTACGGCTGAAGGTGCTGAATACTGTTACCTCCTCTCCCTTCTTAGGGCTGTCTGTGGGTGACTTGATGTCACCAGGTATATCAATCTCTCCATTCCTGCAAATGGAGATGTTACCACGTTTATGGCAGTACCGAGTCCACCCCTTTAGCCTGGTATAAGGTACAATTGGAACTATGACTGAGTGTCATGAGCTATGCTCCCCGTGTTATCGTCATTAGGATCAACAACATTAAATAGGCTGGCTGGCCAATCATGAGCTCAGAATAAGGTGATTAGACATGGCTGATTTTGAAGGACAAAAGGTTGCTCCCAATTTTAGCAAATTGGTAGGGATTTATTATTATTGACTCATAAGCTCAGTCAAACAACAGTGAAGTACTTGAAGAAAATAAACCTATCAAGCAAAGCAAGCACCATTCCCCTTAGACTACTCAGAAAGTTACTACTTTTAGCTCAGAAACTGCTGATACAGGAAATGCACATCGCAGCGTGCATCTGCTGGGTGGAAATGTGCAATAATATTAACATGCAATCAACTATGGGAAACTGAGTTTATTCATTTCTAATAACACTCAAAAGGTATGAAACATTTACTACATTTTTATTTACCTTTGGAAGGTTATGGGCAATGAACAGATACAGTACATCGATATCGGAGCAACACACTAGGGCCAACAGTAAGCCATTGACTCACTTCCATTTGGATGTTTTTACTGTGACCCTGCTACTACGCTTCAGTTTCTGTGTTTTATCCCTCGACTTGAACAACTCGAATCCATCCGGTGGAACCTCGAATGCCTCTGCTACCTAGAAAATAAATAGGGAATAGACAAATGTGGAATTATATTAATAAAAAAAAGCTCACCATGATACTGCTCATCATGACCAGATATGCTTTCAAGGAGTGGTGAGACTGGTTACCACAACAATATGTCCTGGATTAGTAACCTGTGTGAAAACATTATCGGCAGGGCTGGAAAAAAATGCAAATTTTCCAGAAGAGAGGAATGATCTTCCCATCTTTGAGAATGCAAAATTTCTCTTCAATTGCAATATTTCCCTCCAGGTGGCAAAATTTCGCAAATGAGCTACCCAAATTTCCAGCCAGGTATTTCTCTTGAGAGAGAAACTCTAGGGTACTTACTCTGAAATGTCAATGCATGGGGAGGGGATTAGCCTAGTCGTTAGAGACTCCAGACTGCAAAACCGTTTGATGCGAGTGTTCGGGAGCCCTTTGGAAGACGGGGGACTTTTCCGTATTGCTGTTGGACAAGGCATGTCTCCTGAAATGTTCCAAGTCACCACGTGTTAAAGTGGGGCACCTTGTGAAGAGAGGCGGGCGCCATATGTGGCAGCCCTATTGGGAAGTCCCCCGGGGGACACATGAAGAGACGTACTGGAATGGTGCCTCGGGAGAGAACAAGAGAGATGCGGGCTAGTAGTATGGGGTGCAAGTCACTATGATCGGGGTAATATCTGTAAGCAGCTTAGATGTCCTCGACGTGAGGAAAGCGCTTATAAAGAAACGAGAGCTGATATATCTAGACGAAGCCTCGGCAATCAAACAATAACACTCCTATTAACTGAATTCACATAGTTTACTGGAGATGCAAACGGATTCAAACGGAGACGCCTTATTGGCTTGCGGCATCTTTGCAGACTCCATGAAGAAGCTCTGCAGGCGGGCCTTAAAGGGAATGAAACCGAAAAATGAGACGACCAGTTGGACGGCGAACTAACCTGGTTTCGCACCGTCCTCAAAGGCAACGGGACTATGTGACAATAGCCAATGACAAGAAACTTGGAAATGAATGATTACACGCGCAATGGCAACTAGCCGGAAAGCGTAGAAGAAGACGAACGACGACGACTGGAGATGCAACATAGTTATAGTGTGACCGACCCTTAAAGTCATGATGTTGTAACTTGCTATGTCTACCTATAGGCTAGACTAATTGAAATGTTCCCACAACATTGCTGGGATTGTACTGCACTTTTCCATCCGTGGTGCTCTACTTAGAACTGTCCCTACAGCTTGCCTACAGTTTTCAGTTGAGAGTACACAAACTGTAGGTTGGTGACATACAATGTTACACATACAAATGCTTGTCAATTGGTGTAGCTCGCACTGGGACTTTATTTTCTACAAACAACTACCTGCATTTGTCTATCGTGCCAATGCCTCTCTAGTTGTTATGACAGCTCTATGATCTAGACCAATATATGGTAGCGGTGAAGTGGCAGGAATGGTAGAGTGCCCTGCCTGCAATGCCAAAGGTCCCTGGTTCAAACCTTAGTGTCGACGATGATACCGATTGTCCACCACCCGCCCTTCTCGTGTAAAAAAGTGGCTGCATGAGTAAAGCGCACTCACGTCCGTCGGAGGGGATGTTAAATGGCGGTCCCGGGAGCAGGAATTTCTCACTCCGCCTCGTTAATGTCGGACACTATTCGAGAAGAGAAGGCGAGTCTTCGCCGGCGTTCATGCCACGATCACACTGAAGATCAGTTGCGAAAATTATAATTTATTTATATGTATCACCACAGATAGAAGAGGAGATGGAGTAATGAAACAGACTAACTTGACAGCAAACATTAGTGATAGTGACAAGCATTGTGCAGCAATCTCTGAAGTTATTCCGGAGAACAAGTGGATGTGCGGCCATGTTTAATCACCTGTAAAGCAAAGTTACCGCGAGTATGTAACAATGCTAGCCATTCAAGGACATTCTGGGATGCAACATCGGTATTCCAATGCTGTTCACAGCAATATTGATGTCATGAAAATATGGACCAATACATCTCAACGTCTTGATTACATATCACTGCAAGTCTCCATTTTCTACATTTTATAGGCAGGTCAGGCCATGTGGATGTCAAAACGTGGTTATTGTGGACTGTTTCCGTTTTCCTGAAAGTAAAGGTGAAATAGGAATGATGACTCCATGGTGAGGCGGAAACCGACCTCGTCAGCAATGCAGAATTGCCTGGAACCTCCATACAGGTGTAACGATGCAGTAAGCACTTTTTTAGCAGAAATCATTGAGGTAATCACAAAACCGACAATCTGGAGTGCACCATAGTCCCAAATTTTTTTCAATCTACGAGCCCCTTGTGATGAGCAGAGATGTTTGGATGACCCCAAGTGATCTCTGGCACAGGACAGTGAGATGGACACTCTCTTTTTTACTTTTCTGTTGTTGTAAAATCCCAGGTTAAAGTTGATGCAACCTGACCTTATCAAACTTTGTTAAATACACGAGTGACGAAGTGATTTGACATTTACCATAAGAAAAAAATTGTACAGTGATGTTGACAGCAGGACTTCAATACGTTTGGTTCCTTCTGGACTCTGCACTCGAATCACCTGTAAGTGTATAACAAAAGTTATGTTACAGTCCAATAGTATAAATTGTGAGGAAACTTCTAGCAAAACTGAGAAGAAAAAAAAATCAAAATGCACACTAATTACAAACATGAAAATAACATTCCACATTCCAAGTTCCCCCACCACATGTGGCAAGTTTATGTGTTTTTTCTTCCTCAACCTAATAGAAATAACAGGAGGCAAAACCATGGCCGAAGCCAGGCCACCATCATGGAAGAGGTGGGCTCATGAATCACTAGTCTTGCCTTTTTGCCATCAATGGCTATTTCTTTCGAGGCATTTATTATCATACAACAACCTAATCCTGGAGGTCGAAAGAGAGCGAATTGCCAGTTAGCAGATAATAGTTCAGTAAAATCTTAAACCCTATGAATATTGATGATTACTATGTGATGTTTCAGTAGTCAGTATACTATATTGGACTTGGGACGGAATGGCTATTTCAATAGGCAAAGCAGGGAGGCACTTGATGAATCATATCAGAATGGTTATTTCTTTGAGAGGACAAAATTATTTACCAGATTATATTGAGGTTTGATGTCCCAGAATCACAAATCAAGTTCTCAGACAGACTTAGAGAATATAAATTTCTTGAATTCCTCTTCACTGGGTTCAACCATTTACCAGCAGGAATTTTCGGCTCATTCCAACCGTATATACTAGAGCACCAATGGTGTTGTAGCTCAACTGCACAATGTAACAAGACGAAAGTGTTAAATGTTCAAGATCATGAGACCGAGAAGGCAGTTTCAAACAATGCGCGATTGTGCCCATGTAACAACTTTTAACATTGATCTTCATATGCACGGATGTCAATACAGCTTCTATAACATTGTTACTCGTTTGGTCAACGTCCATCAAGAATGGCCAATTGAGAGAGAAATAGGCATTTCACACAGGGGCCTATTGTGTCCCTTTAATGACCTATGACTCTGACGTTCACATGGTCACAGATGTCCGAAGGTCGATGAATATTGGCTCCAAGTTTGATCAACATCCTCCAAGATGGAATGTTTTGCTTCATTTCATCGAATGTTACTGTTTTAATTCTAATGACATTATATGATGTTACACCCAAAATCTGCAAACCACCTGGAGGAGACATTATTTTGTGGGGGGGGGACCCAGTTTCAAGAAAATCTAATGTATTAGTAGGAGATACATTGGAAATGATACACATAATGGCCTATATTGCCCTCAGGACCTGGGAACCCTGCCCTCCACGAAGTGAAACATGCCCAATGGGTCCATTGACATTGTGTCCAAGTTTGGTTGACATTCGTGACAGAATGACTGTTGGGGGCGAAAAAGCGTTGTTGACTACACTAGATAGCGTAGGTACTCAAACAACAATTCTGAAAAGCCTGTAGGTATGGCTATTCCATCATTATGATCGAACATCAGCAATGTGCCCCAAAATTTTGTAGGAGAAGCATTTTGCATGAAGCACATGATGGGTGACTCTGGCTCACACTGGGTCTCAAGTCCAAAATTCTTGGGAACCCAAGAGGTACGGCTATTAGACCGTCATTATGACCGAACATCAGCAGTTTCAGCACTGACCGTGTGGCAGAAGCATTTTGATTAGACATTATATTTCCATTGGGCCTTGCGCCAGAATTCGCAAACACCCCTGATGGACCACTAAGCTGACCATTATATACATGTAACTTTGAAGAAAATCAATTGGAATTTGTGGGAAGAGATGATTTTCAAGTACCAATGTGTGAAATTCCATGGAATTCCATCAAATGGGCCATTGGGCCCAAGTGGGACCTTGGATAAAAAATTCCCGAACATACCGGAGTGCGACGTAGACCATCAGTATGACAGAATGTCAGCACTGGGCACCAAACTTTGTAGAGGAGGAGCATGCTGCATAATTCCACATGATGGAATCCGCCCGGGCAACCCTGATGGTATGGCTATTAGACCAGCATTATGACTGAACATCAGCATGAGCATGGTGCAACTAAATTTGTAGGAGATACAGGATTTGTGGTATTTCACATAATGGGGCCCTATGGCCCAAAGTGGGCCCTGGGCCCAAAATTCTGAAACACCGTCAATGGCCCTTTACCTAAGGAGCATTACATGTAAGAAAATTAATCGAAGCGTGCGGAGAGGAGATGAATTTCAAGAACCATTGTGTGGAAATTCATAAAAATTGGCCTCGGCCCAAGTGGGACCTTGGACCACAAATTAATGATGGACCATCATTATGACCAAACACAAGCGTGTGCACAGAATTTGTAGGAGATACATTTCGAAATTTTAAACATGATGGTCTATATTGCCCCTTTAAATCCCTTTGACCTTGACCATCACAAGGTCAGACATGTCTCATGGGTCAAGGAATATTGTGTCTAAGTTTGGTTGACATCAGTCACAGAATGGACTGTTTGGGAGGCAAAAAAGCAATTGTTGACACACTGATAGATAGATAGAGAGATAGATAGATAGATAGATAGATAGATAGATAGATAGATAGATAGTAGATAGATAGATAGATAGATAGAAGATAGATAGATAGATAGATAGAGTGACATGCAGATTCAATAGCTCAACCAGCATAGCTGGTTTGAGCTAGAAGTGACACCATACAACCTCATATGATTCAGCGCTGTGAAAAACCTAAGCACCAATGGTGCAATAGCTCAAACTGCACAAATGTAACAAGACAAATGCGTTCAAGGTTCAAGATTCATGAGGCAAGAGACAGTTCAACAATGGCCTATTGTAGGATATGATGATAGATAGATAGATAGATAGATAGATAGATAGATAGATATATAGATAGATAGATAAATAGATAGAGTGACATGCAGATTCCAATAGCTCAAACCGCATAGCTGCTTAATGTGTTTGGGCTCGTTTATAGAAAAGGGGGTACCTCTCTCTTCAGATCGGATTTGGGCCTTGGGCCCAGCATTCCTGAACACTCGGATCGCCCTGTACCAAGGACCTTTACATGTAGCTTTGGAGGAAATCAATTGAAGCATGTGGAGAAGATGCATTCAGGCAGCATTGTGTTAAATCAATCAAATGGGGCCGTCAGGCCCAAGTCGGACTTCGGACCAAAAATCCTGAACACCAAAGGTACGGCTATTAGCCATCATTATGACCGAACTATGCAACTAAATTTCGTAGGAGATACAAGATTTTGTGGTATTTCACATAACAGGCCCTATGACCAAAGTGGGCCCTGGGCCCAAAATTCCTGAACACCCCCAATGGCCCTTTACCCAAGCAGCATTACATGTAACTTTCAAGGAAATTAATTGAAGTTGAGGGAGGAGATGTATTTCGAGTACATTTTCGAGCGTGAAATTTCATAAAATAGGCCCTCGGGCCCAAGTGGGACCTTGGACCGCAAATTCCTGAACACCCCGAAGGTACGCTGGTAGACCATCATTATGACCAAACATCAGCCCGTTGCACAGAATTTGTAGGAGATACATTTCGAAATTTTAAACATGATGGTCTATATTGCCCTTTAAATCCCTTTGACCTTGACCATCACAAGGTCAGACATGTCTCATGGGTCAAGGAACATGTGTCACGGTTGGTCGACATACATCACAGAAAGACTGTTTGGGAGGCAAAAGGCAATAGTTGACAAACTGTATAGATAGATAGACAGATACATTAGATAGATAGATAGATAGATAGATAGCTAGATAGATAGATAGAAAGATAGATAGATAGGGCCAGTGGAGATAAATCTTCGTGGCGTTAAATATGAAGAGAATGAAAAAATCATCAAATTCCTTGTTCAGGTATAGCATGTTGGTTGGGAAGCTATGGCTTCTCATTCAATAATTCGGTGATTTTTGGCAAACTGGCAACCTTATGATGCATATTACATTAAAGGGAAAAGACCTTTCTCACCGTTCTTAAATTTTGGGGGGTGGGTGTGGCGGTTTTTTTTTTGGTAGATAGACGTCATCAAATGTTGCCAATTGCAAAATTGCTAACTACAGTGAATTAAAAAATTGGTCATCTTGGAAAAATTGTTACTTTATAACGAACATGATATGACATGACAACAAATTTGAGGCATGATTTGCCAATGCACAATCCATATGACATGTAAATAGTTTTGCTGAACTTGCCCGTTAAGTATATGATACAGTATCATATATACTTGACAATGAGATTTATTTTAGAAAGTAGGCTAATAGACTAATCGCAAACCATAGGGGGAGGGAGTTCGTCGAGCACTCCATTGAAAGTTAGGCGCGACACGAGATATCACATCGAGATGGAATGTACACGCAACTAAGATTGGTGTTACACAAGCACAACAGAGTGGCCCGATGAAGTCAAAAGCCCATTGACTTTATACTGTAAGACATTCCAATTTTATCAAATGGGCAATTCCACTGTGACTCACATTACATTTCAGCCAATTTAAACACAAATTCGCTATAAAATATAAGCGAGCATTTTGTCATCTGATGTTCTTCATACAAGGACATGTCGGCATAATACTTGGAATTACAATGTGAGACAATTACCGGATTGCATAGCACATTTATCGATGATAAATACAGCGTGACGTAAGTTATGTGAAAAGGACAAGAAGAAATACTCATCTTCGTATCATATTTGCACCGAAATACACAACAGAGATAATCATAGTACCCAAGGTCATGTTCAATGTGGGATGAGAAAACGATTGACAGAAAATGGAAAGAAGATCGAAAAAAATATACAGATAAAATATCAGTTATTCTGTGCCGGACTCACGTTACGTGACTAACGTTACAGTTTGTCCACTCACAACGATGCAGACGAATGTTAATCTAGACAAAAACCATTGATGGGGACTCAGGAAAAAAAGATGTATATACAGGCCGCGAAATAAACTCTCAATTGATAATTATGAGCAAAAAATCTTGTAGTTGGAGGATATTGAGTGATTGACTGAGTGTACATAGTAATTGAGCGTTGTGATACTACAGTACTTTTTCACCCCCAAATGGGAATCGCAAAAAAAGTGTTTTCCAATGAAAATTATACCCAACGAATTCCAATCCAGCTGAAAACAGTTTAATTAAAGGACATTCTGGATACTTTCATCAATACCAGTAACAGTCTTTGTAGCCCATGCAACTTTGAAGGTGTCGCCGATGGCTAAATGTATACTGTCTAATATTAATTGATTAACTAACTAATTAGTTAGCTGGATCCTGATCACACCCTTGTCCCGTCCCACATAGGTGAAGGGCTAAAGACTTGGTCAAGTCTATTTTCTCTTCCTGCTGAGGTCATGGCCAATCCCACGTGTTACAGGATGTGTCTGGTTTCATGAATTTCCTTCCCACGATCTAATTCCAATCTGGTTAACAGTGTCTTCTTTTATTAAATTCTACCTAAACTCTTCTTTGATCTTATTCCTGTGATTTGAGGATGCTATACTTTCATTGATTGTATTGTTTGACCCGGCAGTCGAAGTCTGGTGAACATTGCTATGTTTGATAATTCCAAGAAAACAGAGCTCGCACCTGCCACCTGGACAAAGACAATGATGAATTTCAGCCATATGGTGCACTAATGATGTTCAGGGCCACAGCCTCCTGCACTTGACAATTGACTCAATCCATGAGAGGGTGTGACTTATCATTTTTTTTAGCCATCAGGAAAGTTTTATTTCTGAGTTAGGACCTTTTTGATCATCCTTGGAATTACTATTGTGATGGCCCGTTGTGGGTACTACTGTACTAGTCCCTTAAAAATGGATGTTTTTGTGTCTGGAAGGCACTCTCAAACAACCACGCGTTCAGAGCATACAATCTACCGTATTGCTATAATCACTTTGGAGCAAGACCACAAGTTAACCTAGTAACTTGCTAGTCCCAAAGAGGCACTGTCATTTTTGCTGTTATCAAAGAATCAACTCGAGGAAACTTATATCAAGAAACACTGTTTTCTCTTCATCGGTTAGCTTGTGATTGTGAGATCAAAGTGTTCCCTTACTCATCACGATAGCTTACAGGAGTGATAGCTGGAGTATTAGTTCATCATTGGATACCAGGACCGCTCCAGCCTTTTTATTTATTTCGTGGATATCGAAACTACCAAATTCAGAGACGTCGGCGAGCTGTCATACTGGGAGTAACCATTTAAATCTTCATCCACCACTTTTGCTGTCTTCTGGACGAGGCACGTCACTTTGAAGCCCTTCCTGCCACCAAATTTCAGCCCCGTAAGTGGTCTCCCTCCTGCCGCCCGACGTCCGCCCCTGTTCCAAGTCGTTTCCGAAGACATCAGCCCATCCTATTAGCTACTTCATATGTCCATGCTCCGTGCCGCGTTCCGCGTTGTGCCATTTTCCATCTGAGTAAAATTGGCGCCCATCAGTTATTGTATCTTACGAATTTACCCCATCTTGTTATTCCTGTATTTTTGATATAAGGTGAATATGGAGAACCTAGATTCTGAGGACTAATTTAGACTTAATTATATGTTTCATGTTCATTGTTCCATATCAAATCCTTTTATTTGTTTAATTTGCCTTCTTCTCGAGCATATTTCTCTGTTTGCAATTTTCAGTAGGCTATTAAAGTTTTAGTTACTGTGTACATTGCCCACCCTCTACAGACTTGGATCCCCAGTCCTGTCTTAAATCTAAGACCTGTTCCCCCTCATTTTAAATTTGTTGGAAGCTGTTATTTTAGCAATTGTTTAACAAAGTCTACAACTGTAATGCTGTAATTCATGTTTTGGTTTTGTCACTGTTTTTCATGGAATTGCGAAATCTTTTTAGGCTAAATTCACATGGTAATTTGGAAGTTCACAGAGAGCAAGATCCCTAAATGTCTTCAAACGTCATATGTCAAATTCCATGCGATCATGATATCAGTTATGAAAGGGCTTGGAAGCAGTCATGAAAAATGGTTTTTCCCTGTACAACTTTTCCATTGAACTTTTCGCAGCACTAACACGATGTAATCCTTCCCATAATGCACTGCGCAATCCTATTTGCCCTCAAGGTAGCCTAGGCCCGTTCAAACGGTCTATAAAGTGAAAGTATGGCACGATTCTGTTCTTTTTTTTTGGGCATATATGCAATATATTGACATCAACATTGACAATCACGTTACAGATTTTTTTTTTTTTTTTCCATAGACAAATCAGCCTTGTGCCTCCTGACTTTAGAGCCGGCTGCAAGGCTTTTTTTCTGGTTACCGAGATCGTGCAATACTTTGACTTCCACTGGGACACCGCGATGCTCTTTGAGACCAAAAAATCGACTCACACACACCGTGACTATGACAAGTTTTGACGAAAAATTACTGCAGAGCTGATTTCACAACGCAGATCTCCAGTTGAGCAGGTGATCTTGGTGGAATAAAAACCAATTTTAGTTTTCAAAATCGGATATACACCGGCTGCTTAACTGTTAGTCAATAGCGGAAGAGTCAAACCTTGGAGTGTTGTATAGGCTAAGACGTACAGAATGTTGAGGGGGCCTGTGGGCCCAGCAGCTAGTCATCTCCATTATGGCCAAGGCTAGGCCTACACGAAGTAACAACAGTAACATTGGGGTTAGGCTATCACGTTCAGACTAAATTTTACTGTAGCACCTTCCCATTGAAGGTGCGAATCCCTCACCTCATGCCTCTAACTTCCCCCACCGATTACACATCCCTCTATAACTTTCAAAACATTAAATCAGAATATTCCATCCACTACAACAAATGTTAAAATTTCATTCGTATAAGTTGATATTTACAGTCAAGCCTACTTTTGACTTAATAATTGGGGAAAAATCACTACCTTTTTCAGCCTGGTCTTTTTGACATAGTTTTTTGGTCAACACAAGTGTTGCCACTCAGGCCTCAGTTTGGCGATCTTATAATTATTCATATTGGGCACATGCCGGACATTCTATAGAAAATCTGCATGATATTCATATCTTTAGAGTGGCATCACACCCAGACCAAACTTGAACTTGGTTGAAGGCGTTTATGAAGATTCTTGACTGATTTTGGGTAACTATTTGTGATTATCACTGCCAAAAGACAATTTATGGGGAATGATAAGTTCCGAACCTTTTCTTGACTACAAATAATTGGTCTTTTGGGTATATTAATTGAGATGCAAGCTTGCAGCAAGAAACTGAAGTTGAACAGAAAGTGGTCGCCTTAGCGCTAGCCTAAACAAGAGCACCATGGTGCTGTAGCTCAAACCAAAATAAATGCTCATAATAGTTCACTTCAGAATATCAACAATTGAGCATTATGACTTGCGGGAACTTATGTGAATGCTGTTTGTTTTTGGTCCTTTGACCTTTCCTCGATGTTATCAATGATGTTTATTTCGTACCTCAGGACCATACACACCGAGTTAATCAACCAGAAAGCCCAAAAGGATGTGATTCCTTGACTGTTTATGTCAACCTATAGCCAACATGACAAAGGGAGCTCATTATGGTCAACATAACTTCTGACAACTTTCCTATCTTTCCCAACCAAATAATAGGGTAACGGTACCTTGGTAAGAAAGCTACACAACTAAATTTAAAGGTTTCGACTTTGAACTCTGGTAAACTTAGAAGACCTATGACAAAATCCCCAAAAAACAATAGGGTCCCTTACTCCTCATGGGGACTGACCCCCAAAACAATAGGGTTCATGTATCGTCACGGGGAACACACAAAACCAAGTATGAGAGCCATCCATCCAGGTAAGGTCGAGGTATCGTGTTTACAAGCCAAAATTGGTCACAATATTGATTTTCACAAATTTTCGTTTTTGACCAAAGTCACCCCCCGACTATAACAAAACACACTAGGGTTCCTGTCTCACATAGAAAGCTACACACCATTTTCACCTGATCAGACCAATCGTTCTAGGACGTTATTGTGTTTACAAGGTGATCAGACTTGACCTTGGTGATCAGATGACCTATGACCTGACCCCACAATAGGCTCAGGACTACATGGGAACACATACACAAAGTATGATCCATCCAGCCATACCAGGGGTGGGGTCGAGTAATGTGTTAAAAGCCAAAATTGGCCGAAATATTGACTTTCAAAGAAAATTCTATGTTTTGAACAAAATTTACCTTGACCTGAACCAAAATCAATAGGGTTTCTGCTCCTCCCAAGATGAAAGATATCTACCTAATTGAAAATCGATTGGACCAAACCAATCTGACTAACCGTGTTCACAAGTTTTCAGAATTTGACATCTGGTGACCTTAAAATACTCTGACCTGACCCCCAAAAAACAATAGGGTCCAGTACTACTCATGGGGACAACCACATACCAAGTATGAGCTTCAGCCATCCAGGTGGGATTGATCTTCGTGTTTACAAGCAATTGCTAAAATGTGAATTCTCACAATTTACTTATCGACCAAAATTCACTCCCGAACGAACTAAATATGATACATTACTCATTTATATACTGACAATGAGATTATTTTAGAAAGTAGGTAATCGACCAATCGAAAATACATAGAGGGCGTTTTCCAGCAAAACTCCCATTGGAAAGTTAGGCGCGCACTCTGATATCACATCGAGTAACAGAAACGCAACATAAGATGGTGTTACACAAGCAACAGAGGGCCCGATGAAGTCAACAGCCCATGACTTGATACTGTAGACATTCCAATTTTACAAATGGGCCCAAATTCCACTGTGACTCACATTACCTTTCAGCCAATTTTAAAAACAAATTTCGCCTATAAATATTATAAGCTGAGCCATTTTGTAATCTGATGTTCTTCATACAGGACATGTCGGCATAATATAGGAATTGCAATGTGAGACAATTACCGGAGCATAGCACATTTTATCGCATGATAAATACAGGTGACTCACGTATGTGAAAAGGACAAAAGAAATACTCATCTTCGTCTCATATGTTGTCACAGAACAGATACAAAACAGAGAATAATCATAGTACCCAAGTGTCATGTTCATATGTGTGAATGAGAAAAGATTGCAGAAAATGGAAAGAAATATCGAAAAAATACAATTAAAAAGATCAGTTAATTAGTGCCGGACTCACGTTACGTGACTACGTTACCCAGTTTGTCCACTCACAACTGAGGCAGACGAATTGTTAATCTAGAACCAAAACCCATTGAGTGGGGACTAGGAAAAAGAGGTATTATACATGGGAAATAAACTCTCAAATGATAATTATGAGCACAAATCTTGTAGTTGGAGGATATTGGGTGAGTGTACGTGAGCTGTACATAGTGAATGAGCAGTTTTGAACTACAGTCACTTTTCAACCCCAAAAATGGGGGAATTAGCAAAAAAAGGGTTTTTCGGTGAAAACTCATACCCAACGAATTCCCATCAGCTGAAAACAGTTTTAAATGAAAGGAAATCGGGATACCTTTCATCATGACCAGTACGTTTTGTGCCCATGAAACTTTGAGGTGTAAGCCTGCTGGGGTGGCCTAAATGTCTACTGTTATATGTCCAAATTAATGGACCAACTAATTAGTAGCTGGATCATGACACCATTGTCCCTTACCAGCATATGTGACGGGCTGAGGACTTGGTCAAGTCTATTTTTCTCTTCCTGCTGAGGTCATGGCCAAGCCCACTGTTACAGGATGTGTCTGGTTTAATGATATTCCCACGATCTAATTCATCTGTTACATTCTTTTTATTTAAATATACATGAAAATACTTCTTTGCTCTTACTACGGTGATGGAGGATGCTATACTTTCACTGACTTATTTTGTTTGAAAGGAAGTCAGGAAGGTCTGTGAACAGTTGATATGTTGATAATTCCAAGAAAACAGCTCTGCACCTGCCCACAGGACAAAGACAATCTGTTTCAGCCATATGGTGAAAAGAATGTTCAAGCCTCCTGCACTTGACAATGGACCAATCCATGGAGAGGGTGGACTTATCATTTTTATTAGCCAATCAGGAAAGTTTATTTGAGTTAGGAAACCTTGGATCATCCATGGAATTAATGTGTGAGGCCGTTGTGGTACTACATGTAAGAGTCCCTTAAAAATGGATGTATTGTGTCTGGAAGGCACTCTCAAACTAACCACCCGTTCAGAGCATACAATCTAGCGTATTGCTATATCACTTGGGAGCCAAGACAAAGTTAGACCTAGTAACTGCTAAGTCTAAAGAGAGGCACTCTGTCATTTTTGCGGTTATCAAAGAATCAACTCGAGGAAACTTATATCAAGAAACTGTTTCTTCATAGGGTACTGTGATTGTGAGATCAAAGTTCCCCTTATCATCAGATATGCTACGTAGTGAGACTGGAGTATATGGTTTCATCACTGGATTCAGGACACGCTCCAGCTTTGTATTTATTTTCGTGGATATCGAAACTACAAATTTGGAGATGTCACGCGAAGCCTGTCATACTGTGAGTAAACCATTTAATCTTCATCCCACCACTTTGATGTCTTTCTGGACGAGGCACGGCCATTTGAAGCCCTCCTGCACCAAATTCCAGCAGAAGTGGTCTCCCATCTGCCGCCCCGCGTCCGCCCGTTACCAGTCGTTTCCAGAAGACGATCAGCCCACCCTAATTAGCTACTTCAGATGTCAGTACCCGCCGCGTTCCGCGGTGTGCACATTATTCCATCTGGGTAAAATTGGCGCCATAAGTTAAAATTGATATCTTAAGAATGATACCCAGCGGTTATTCATGTTTTTGATATAATGGGAATATGGAGAAACTAGAGTCTGAGGACTAATTAGCTTAATTATAGTTTCATGTTCATTGATTCAATATCAAATCCTTGTTATGTGTTATTTGCCTCTCTGAGTCATATGTCTCTGTTGCAAGTTCCGTAGGCTATTAAAGTTTTAGTTACTGTACATTGCCCCCCCTCTACAGCTGGGATTCCCAGTCATGTCTGACTAATCTAGCCTGTTCCCCCTCAGTTTTAAATTTGTGGAAGTGTTATTTTAAGCGATTGTTACACAGTCTACAAATGTATTGCTGTAATTCATGTATTTGGGTTTTGTCACTGTTTTCATTGGAATTGCCGAAATATTTTTATGCTAGATCACATGGTAAGTTGGAAGTTTACAGAGGAAGATCCCCTATAATTCTTACAACGTTCATATTGTCAATCCATGCGGATAATGATATCAGTTATGAAAGGGCTTGGAAGCAGTCATGAAAAAATGTTTTTCCCTGTACAAATTTTACATGAACTTTTTCGCAGCAATAACCCCCCCCCCCCCCCCCCCCCATGTATCCGTCCAATAATGCACTGCGCAAATCTATTGCCCTAAGGTGGCCTAGGCCCGTTACACGTTCTATCAAAGTGAAGTATGGCACGATTTTGTTAGTTTTTTGTGGGCAGGTATGCCATATAGTGAGTCAACATTGACCAATCACGATACAGGATTCATAGACAAATCAGCCTTTTTGCCTTCCTGATTAGCCGGCTGCAAGGCTGTTTCTGTTACCGGATCGTGCCATACTTGATTCCACTGGGACACGAGATGTCTTGCAGACCAGAAAAATCCTCACCCACGTGACATGACAAGTTTTGACGAAAAAATTACTGCAGAGCTGATTCACAACGAGATCTTCCAGGTGAGGCAGGTGAGGATGGTGCGAATAAACTCAACATTTCGTTTAATCGGATATTACATAGGTGCTTAACTGTAGTCCATAGCGGAAGGAGTCAAAACCTGGAGTTTGTATAGGCTAAGACGTACAGAATGTTGAGGGGGCCTGTGGGCAGAGGCTAGTCGCTCCATTATGGCAGGCTAGGCCTACACGAAGTAACAACAGTAACATTGGGGTTAGGCTAGTCAAGTATCAGAAGAAATTTTAATGTAGCACACTCCCATTGAAGGGGACGAAATCCGTCACTCAGCCCTAATTATCCTCGATTACAATCCCTCTATACCTCAAAACATTAATCAAGAATAGTCAATCCATTACAATGTGAAATTTCATAGTATAAAAGTGATCTTTACAAGCTAATTTTGACTGTAATAATGGGAGGAAAAATACGACCTTTTTTCAGCCTGTCTTGTTTTAAACATAGTTTTGAACACAAGTGTTGCCACTCAGGCCTCAGTTTGGCGATCTTATTAATTATTCATATTGGGCACATGGCAGCATTTACTATAGAAATTTGCATGATTATTCATATCTTAGAGTGGCACTCCAAAACACAGACAACAAACTTGAACTTGGTTGAAGGCGTTTATGGAGATTCCTGACTGTTTTGGAGTACTATTTGGTGATTTAACTTGCCAAAAGACAACTATGGGGAATGAATTTAAGTCCGAAACCTTTTCTTGACTACAATAATTGGTCTTTTGGGTAGATTAATTGAGATGCAAGATTTTCGGAAACTGAAGTTGAAACAGGAAAGTTGTCGCTTAGTGCTAGCTAAAAAGAGCACCAATGGTGCTGTAGCTCAAACCCAAATAAATGATCATAAATTCCACTTCAGAATTGATCAAAACAATTGAGCATTAGGACTTGCGGGAACTTTAAGTGAATGCTGTTTGATTCTTCTGTTCTTTGACTTTCCTCGATGTTATCAATGATTGTTATTTCAGTACTCAGGCCATACACACCTGAGTTTATATAAACCAGGAAAGCACAAGGTTAGTGATTCCTTGACTGTTTTGTTCAACCTATAGCCAGACACCTGACAAATGGAAGCTATGGGGAACATAACGTCGGACAAATTTCCTATCTTTCGCCAAATACGATGGGGTTCCTGTACATAAGAAAGCTACACCACTAAATTTAAAGTTTTCAGACTTGACTCTGCCTACCCTCAGAAGGACCTCTGACAGGACCCCAAAACATAGGCGTCCATGTACTCATCATGGGGACCGGACCCAAAACAATAGGGTTAATGTATCGTCACCGGGGAACACACAAACCAAGTATGAGCGACAAAGCAATACCGGAGGGGTCGCGTTCGGGTTACAAGACAAATTGGTCAAACTATTGACTTTTCACAAATTTCGTTTTTGGCCAAAAGTTTAACCCCGCCTATAACAAAAAACAATAGGGTTCCTGTGATCCCCATAAGAACGCACACACCTAATTTCAACTGATCAGACCAAGCGTTCTAGACTATTGTGTTTACAAGGTTCGCAGACTTGACTCTTGGTGACCTCAGATGACCTATGACGACCCCCAACAATAGGGCTCATGTCTCATCATTGGGAACAAACACCAAGTATGATCCATCCATCCATCCAGTGGTCGAGTAATAGTGTTAACAAGCCAAAATTGGCCGAAATATGACTTTTCAAAAGCAATTCTATTTTTACAAAATTTACCTTGACCTGAACCAAAATCAATAGGGTTCTGTACTCCCATATGAAAGCTATATACCTAATTCTAACTTGATTGGACCCAAACCAATCTGGCTTACCGTGTCACAAGTTTTTTTCAGACTTTGGGGGGGAAAAAAAACATCTGTGACCCAAGACCCTGACCTGACCCAAAACATAGGGTCCAGTACCATGGGGAACACGCATGCCACGTATGAGCTTCATACATCCAGGTGAGGATTGAGTTATCGTGTTACAAGCAAAAATGGCTAAAAGTTGAATTTCACAAAGTCCTATTATCGACCAAAATTAAATCCCGACACGAACTAAAATGATAGGGTCCTGTACTCCCATAAGGAAAGCTATACACCGCCAATTTCAATTTGATGGACCAACCATTCTGGCTTATCGTGTTTACAAGGTTTCAAGCCTTGGACTCTGGTGACCTAAATGACTCTGACCTGACCCAAAACAATAGGGTCCATGTACTCATCATGGGAAACACCATACCCAAGTAGAGTTCATCATCAGGTGGGGATGAGTTATCGTGGTTAAGCCCAAAATTGCTAAAATGGTGATTTTCACAAATTCCTATTTCGACCAAAATCACTACCGACCGAAATGAAAATAAAGGGGGGGTCCTGTACTCCCCATAAGAAAGCTATGCACCGAATTTCAATTTTAGTGGACCAACCATTTGGACTTATGTGTTTACAAGGTTTTAGCCTTGCCCCTGGTGACCTCAGATGACTCGACCGAACAAAAACAATAGCGGTAATGTACTCATCATGGGGAACACACATCCAAGTATTAGCCTGACCTTACTCAGACTGATCAGTTATAGTGTTACAAGCTGGGAGTCACACAAACACACACACATACACCCGACGTGACTGCATAGATTCCTCTGACTCGTCAAGGAATCGGAAAATTGTTAATGAATAAGTCTTTGAAAGCTGTGAGTGTGACACTTTGTAGTGAAATGGAGCGAGAGGTACGGGTTGCTCGGCGGTCCTATTATGTAATAGGGTTTGATAATTAGTTGTTTGGAATGGTTCCAGGCTGCAATGGTATCGCCCAAGGTCGGTATATAACCGACATGGTTTATTGAGGACGCTCTTTTTCCTCACTTGGGCGTTGCCGTGTTCATACGGAGCCACCGTTATCATCGTTATGTAGTCTTACACGTGCTTTCATCCATCCTTGTTATTCTTCAGTGTTTGTGGCTGCTATTGTAGAGCCAAAGAAGGTCGTTTATGGAGTTAGTGCACTTTTATAATTGCTTGGATGTTGCGCTTCGTTGTTGCGCTTCGTTGTGGTTGCAGAATTGTGTTTTTGCGATGTTTGTGTGGTAGTGGTGTGGCACCAGGGTATTCTGGTGTATGCTGGGGTTATAGTAAATTTTGCGATATATATTTGCATGTCTCGTTATTAATATTTTGCGAGTTTATGCTTAAAGATATTTTGTTTTGTCCGTAGTTTTACGGAACCGTTACGTGCGAATAAACCACCCCCGGCCTTTTTTGTTAAGTCCCAGTACACGATTCTTCAGGCAGTACTTATTTGGCCGGCCACCTTCTAACACTACAGGATTCCCTCTTCAGCCCCTCCGTGATTCGCGCGCGGCCTATCTTTGGTCACAAAACGCTACAGTAAAAACTTGGATGCTTCATAGATGTCGTTTATAGTACCGGTGACTAGAGGTCGCGACCAGTGAAATCCCTCTGATGGACAATTTATGATGTCTCCGTAATCCCCCATTGATGATGCGGGTTGACTTTGAGAAGATGCCTGGATTTGACACCGCGCTTCGACTTAGTTGATGTCCAACAACGTACGCCCTACTGTGTTCATAGCGATGCTGTAGAAGCAGGGTTCCTCTGACTATGGCGAGGGTGTCCTTTTGCGTTGCGGGGTTTTATCGGATCAGAACATTTCAATCTGTATATCGTGTCGCCGCACGATAATCTCGCAGGCAGTCGCCATTCTATTTGAATGGTCACGAATTCGCGGATCTGATCCTTCCACGCAAATGCAGTGATGTCTCGTCGCGGGATTGGTGAAGGATTGAGAGAAGAGAGCCGACTGGTGTACGATGTGGCGACCTATTTGAACCTTTTTGTTAAGGTATAGCCATATTTAATGTTAGATGCTCAATGATCAATACGGGATAGTGGCAATTTGTTCGGTGTTTGTATTGCGTGCGTTGCGCGAGTACCGAGTTGATTGCATAGAGGTATTGCTGTTTAGCCTAAAGATGTGTGTATGCTAACGTCAGAAGAGTGTAGGCCTTTCACCAGTGTTGGGTAATGTTATTTACATTGTTGTATGTCCAATTTCTTACTATCTGTCTATGTGGTGATCTAGCGTCTTATGGATGATGCGAACGAGGTGATGAGCCGAGTGTTCAATCACCATCATTGTCCGAAATTCATGATGAGCTAGGCCTATGGTTGGCGCAGATGATGCACAGCGGTGTGTTCGTCAAAGAAACCTTAACTGAAATGGTTGCAGTACAAAATTGATAAAAGGGGGGCGTAAGGTTCAGCAATAACCTCAGTTCGGCTGGTCAAGCGACAAACTAGAGGTGCGCGTCAGATGAAAGTCCGATTTGCTGTGATTAGGCAGGGAGGTGATGCTTTGGTGAAGGCGAGTGTCGGAACTGTCTTGCACTATCATAAACTGAGATTATTGTCCAAAACTGGGATGTATGTTCAAATTACGATTAAATTGAGCTCGTCGAGAAAGAGCATTATTCATGGGAGCGCGTTACTGAATGCATTTCTTGCGAAACCCAAAACCGAGAGCAAGTCACGAAGCTCAAAGGAGGTGGTTCTAAGTCATCAAAATCTACAAGTGCATCTGTTCAGACAAAGATGGGCCAAGCATCCTCCTTGCAAGTAAATTAAAAGTATTGGGTTCAGGCCACAAAATAGGAAACTGAACTGGGAAAGGATTAAACATTGGAAATGCAGAAGCTGAAACGTTGCTGTTGTCATTAACAAACAAACGTCTCTTGTTGTTTAAGTGATTCATGGGGAGAGGTATTACTAGAAGATTCTGTTGGAAGGTCTTAATGAAACAACACCTGCGACAGCGGTTCCTAGTTGCGATCATACCTGTGTGGTCAGTGCCTACAGTTTTCATTGCACACAGGCTACTGCTACTACGAGTGACCTGGCAAAGGCCTCATAGGGTAACATCGATTAATCCTGGGTTAATACAGCTCCCATTGTCAAGTGGGCGCAACGTCTTCTGTTGCCAGTTGGGGACTCTGTATATGGTGGGTCTCTTGGTCAATTTGTCTTAAATCAGTGCAACATATTCTGGGTTGCTCAGGTCGCGTTTAATCAAAGGTCAGCTAAGGTTGAAAAGTTAGACATTGGCAAAGATATTAGTGATCAAGTTGCACTGCCAGGAACCAACTTCAGTGCCAGAACCGGGATTGTTTGATGGTGATCCTTTAAAGTATCCAAATTGGAAGTGTTCTTTAGACACATTATTTAGATATAAGGGCAGTCCGACTCTGAGAACATATGCTTTCTGAAGCGCTAGGTAACAGGTCCCCTAAGAGCGTTGGAAGGTGTTTTTTGGGGTTCCTTCTCATGATACTTATCAGGAAGCAAGGAAACTTCTGGATGCAGAGGTATGGAATCACACTGGCCGTTTAGATGCATTAGGAGTAAGTGGATGCTGGCAAGTCCCCTAACGATGGGGCTTGCCCTGCGTAAATTTTTTCTGATTTTCTAGGTCAAGTGAAACGGCCATTGCACATTGTTTTGGCGGGTTAAGGTATCTTGACGATAGCTGGGAGATTCGTAGTTACTGCGCAAACTCCTGCATGGTTAGTCACTCGTTGGGGTCGTTGCGTTGATAATTGGATGTCAACCGTAGGGGATTCCACCTTTTGCCCAGTTCGTAGTTGTATCCAAGGAAGCTACATTGCTTGTAATACGTCACTTCCGTGCAGTCATTGAGGAGTACTTAAATCCGGTTAATCCTAAAGCTGGCAATGTAGGACGGCTCAAGCTGTGCTTACTGAAAACCTCTAATAATCCTTCAAATACTAAGCTTCGTGTGCATACTGTGTCGTGGAAGTCATGATCTTGATAGTTGTCAATATATTCTTGCGAAAGGCATGGCAGATCGTAAAGCTTAGCTAGCACACAAAATCTTGCTACGGTGTCTGCGTCCAAAATCATAGATCAAAATTCTGTCGCAAACGTCTAACTTGTAAGAAGTGCTCTAAATTGCATCCAACTTCTCTCCATGGAGAAACAAAGCCTCTGGGTGATAATGCTCCACTTAGTGAAATGCCAATATGTAATGCTGGTAATCGACTTGTGTCTATAGGTTACAAACAACCGAAATACATTCTAGCATAAATCAGAGAAGTGGGTTAAGCAACACAAGTATGGGTTATCTGACCGTTCTGTGTGATGTATCTATAGGGACTCCCCGGAGAAAGAGGTTTGGTCGATGCATTACTAGATACACAATCAGACACAACCTTTATAACTGACAATATTTGTGAATCCTTGGGTTATAGGAGTAAGACTTCGTTGAGATTGGTACTTGTCTATGCTGAAACTCAAGTGGTCGATAGAATAAAGTGGATGCTAGTCGGGAGCGGACATAACCAATTCGTTGGACTTCCATGTCAGCGGCCTTCTAGAGTGTAGTATTCCAGTGAATAGGTCGCATATCCCTATCCCCGAAACTGCTATGCAGTGGCCACATTTGCGTATTGATAATGAGGTAAGCCCGTCGGATTGCGAAGTAGGTTGTTAATAGGTACACGTCCAGGGCGTTGTTGCCAAGACGTGTTATATCTTCAGGCAGGTGGACGTTCCATATGCACAGGAGACGGACATAGGATGGGGAATTGAGGTGTCGTGAACCTGTGCATGCTGAAATGGATGGGAATGATCTATTGGAGTCAGTCATTATCCTAACTCGAAAGTCCCTGTTGAATTGCACAGTGAGAGCTGTGTAATAAGACCAACTTGCTCACTCTCGTAGAGTTAAGGAATCCTGATTCCCAGCAGTTGCTGAACTAAGGAGTTAGATTTAATGAAAAGAAATGTCAATACGTCAACCCATACTCTCCAGACGATCTCAAGTTTCTCAAAATTCTTGGGATGTATCCTTCAGTTGGAGGCCGGCCATATCAGTTACCATTACCGTTAAAAACACCTCGATTAGTGAATAATCGTTCAATGGTGTATGTCGGCTGAATTGCTCAAAAGGAGGCTGGAAGGATCCGGTGTAGCAGAGATTATGCAAAGTATGCAAGGTATCTTGGACATGGGTTATGCCGAGAGGGTACCTTCCGTAGAAATAGGTGAGCGAAAACGTAAGTATATTCCCACCATGGTGTCCTATAACCACATAAACAGGGAAAATTAGGGTAGTATTCGATTGCAGTGCAAAATTAAAGGAAACATCGTTGATGATAATTGGCTACACTGGCCCTAATCTCACCAACAACTTGTTTGGGGTGCTGGTAGATTCGACAAGAACACGTTGCATTTGTCGGGAATAGAGTCCGATGTTCTACCAGTTCAGGGTCAATCCTGAACACGTAATTGCTCATATTTCTTGGGGGATGGGGGTGTTTTGGAGTCGAACCATGGAGTGCAGCATGAATGTTGCACCTTTTGTGCAGGTTCATCTCCTTTGTGCCAATTTTCGCTCCTGAAGCGAGGGTGCTTAGACTTCCAGTTAGAATTTGGGTCCGATGCATCTGTTTCGGACATCGAAATCTATGTTGATGATGGTTGAGTCGGTGCAACCGGGATGAGGCGTGGTCTTGGTCCCGGTCTTCGCAAGCTGTTGAAAACAGGGTGGTTTTAAGGGTACATAAATTTATATCTAAAGAAACCGGTACTGGGTCTATTCAACCAGAGGAGCGAGCAATGGGGCCAATTCTTTGAATTTGCATTTTGATGCACGCCCCATATTGAGCGGCGTGGGTGTCACTGGTGTGTCGAATCGGATACATTCCAGTTTAGGATTGTTCTGAAAGAGCAGCTTTATCAAGACGTGCATTCTGTCCCACGATCAGGCTCGTCTAGAACCTTGTGGGTTCGTGCGCCAGGCATCCGTGCTGGAAAATCAGGTGCTCCAGGCAGTTATGCAGCTCAAGCTGCCTGGGGATAGACCGTGGCCGGATGAATATGATAGGTTTGGGAGCAGGCGCGTAGTGGGAGGTTCGCGTCTTGAACAATACACTGCGTATTCCGCGGTGTTATAAGCCTGTCAATTTTGGCACTGTGCTAGGGTAGAACTACACCATTTCATTGATGCAGCACTAGTGGGCTAGGGCAGTTTCTTGATTTCGTTAATCCGTTTCCAATGGGTTCACTGCTCCTTCGTGGTTGGTAATCTAGAGTGGTTCCTATAAACCAATCCGGTACCCCGCTTTGAGTTAACCGCGCCCCGGGGATGCACGTGTTATAGGTTAGGGTGAGCGCTTTATTACGCCAAGGAATGGATTATAGTGATGTTGCCGAGTATTTTGGTCAGAGAGGTAGGTGGGGGGGGGGGGGTTTTTTTTTCCTCGGCTACATTATAGTGATGCGAGACGCTTTCACGTGTCGTTGTAACGTGGCAAAAGATGCGTGAAGTCACAACTCCATCTCAGTGGAGATTTGTCAAGGGTGTTGACAATCTATGATGGTGCATCAAGAGAGCCTCCGCTAGGAGCTTCTACGAGTCCAATGGTTACATGGCCGACTTTCTTTGGCAAGCAGAGCTTCCCAGTGTTACCGAGACTTCCGTTGGCTTGTTGGCACTGATCCAGAAGTAAAGGGCCAGTGCATTGGTGACTCAGAAGGGGAGGTTTCCCACCAATTTGAGTTGGACGTTTTGAGTCCTATCTAGTTGGTACAAGTTAAGGAGAGTGTTGGTTATGCTTGCGTCTCGTTAAGAGATTTAGTTTGGGTCTACATGCTGGTTAGCAGGCTTAACTGACACTAGAATTAGGTTGATGCGAGCGTGAAATGTAGGCTTGTGCAGGCTCGCAGCTGTGAGGGAACTCGCATCTTTCATGCCACAACATAGGATAAAGGAGTCTAGTGTAGTCATAACAGTAGGGATCATTCCTTGATGGACCCGCTCATTAGAGGTGTGGTCGTTTGCCATGGGTCGGGTTTACACCATGATGTAAGCATCCTGTAGTGCGCCCAAGGTTGGTCATGTGACTGAAATGATTGTCAGAAATTGTCATGAGTAGTCTTGCACAAGGGCGTGGTTTGACTGCGAACGATAAAGAGCTATTGATTTGGTGATGGGAGTAGCTCGTAGTGCAAGGCTATTCGTAATTGCGTTAACTGTAGAAAATTGCGTAGTAAAAATGGTCACAGAAGATGGCAAATTTGCCAATTGATCGTACAGAGTTCCCAGCCACATTGGCGTATTGCGTGTTGACTGTTTTGGGGCCATGATGTAAGAGGGTCGCAAGAAGTTAAAACGCTATGGTGTGTTATTAACGTGTATGGCGTCTCGAGCGGTCCACATTGAGATCTGTATTGCGATGACTACAGATTCGTTCGTAATGCTTTAACCCCATTTAGTAACCCTCCCAAAGGCGGTTCACAGCGCTCCGTGGCCCAGTCAGACAGTTAACGTGCGATCAGGGTTCTAATTTTGTAGGTGCATCGCATGAGTTGAAGAAGTGTATGGAAGAGATGGATCATTGGAAGGTGCAGGAATTTCTTGTACATCAGGGATGTGATTACATTAAGTTTAAATTCAACGTTCCCCACGCAAGTCATATCGGAGGGGTGTGGGAAACGGCGATTAGAAACAGTTCGAAGTATACTATGCTCGATGCTCGATAGTTCAGGTATCAGTTAGATGATGAGTCGCTCCGTATATTATGTACGAGGTGACTCGATCATCAACAGTCGCCCGTTAACGAATGATAACGTATTTGACCCCATGTCATTGGACTCCGAACAATTGGTTACCCTAAGTACAGGTGCTCCTTCCTCCCCAGGTTAATTTCGACTGTGACATTTATCACGGAAAGATGGCGCAGAGTCAATACTCACTAAAAATTTCTGGACCAGGGGGAGGAAGGAGTATCTTCAGACTCTGCAATGCGGCAAAGTGGTGTTCGCCTTCTAGGAATATTCAGGTTGGCGACATAGTGTTGTTGAAGGAGGATGATGTAGCAAGAAATGTATGGCTTTGGCAAGAGTAGTATGAAGTAATGAGGAGTGAGGATTCGTTTATCGGAAGGTTAAGGTTGTTCTTGCGTGCGCCCATTGATGATAGTGGCAAACGTATTGGTGATTTGAAATTTCTCGAGCGTCCTATCCATAAGGTTTTTTTTAGGGGCATGTTCGGTATAATTGAAACAGCTGCGATTCCTGTAAGGAAGAATAGATCATACATGTAGAATGTTGAGCGTTGTGAATGTTGTAAGATATTACACCTGCATAATTTGCACGATTTTAATTACAATGACATTGAGATTTATTCATGTTAATAGTAAAGCGATGTACAAACGATTAAAAATCGTAGTAGCTAAGAATTTGTATAGATCCCACTGCTGTGTTGGTCCAATTTTATTGTTTTTTTTTTTAGTTCTTGTTGTCGCTTACATTTTTGAAGTGTGTTGAAAAGATTGTCATTTTTGGGGTGGTGTAGGAAATGGAAGCGAGAGTACTGGTTGCTCGTGCGTTGTCATATAGTAATGGTTGATAATTTAGCTTGTTTGGAATGGTCCAGATGGTAATGGTATCGCCAAGGTCGGATATAACAGCAGTGTTGTTGAGGACGCTCTTTTTCCTCACTTGGGCGTTGCCGTGTTCATATGGAGCCACGTTATATGTAGTAGTCTGACACGTGCTTTCATCTACTATGGGTATTTTCAGTGTTTGTGGCTGCTATTGTAGAGCCAAGAAGGTACGTTTACTAGGATTATTGACACTTTTATAATTGCTTGGATGTTGCGTCGTTGATTGCGCTTCGTTGTTTGTGCAGAATTGTGTTTTTGCGATGTTGTGTGGTAGTGGTGGTTGCACCAGGGTATTGCGTGTACTGCTGGTGTTATAGTAAATTGTTTTGCGATATATATTTGCATGTCTCGTTATTAATATTTTGCGAGTTTATGCTTAGAGATATTTTGTTTGTTATGTCCGTAGTTTTACGGGACGGTTACGTGCGAATAAACTACGAATGTCCCAGGTACACGTTCTTAGGCATTCTTCTTTGGCGGCCACCTCATAAACGACAGATTCCCTCTTCAGCCCTCGTATTCGCGCGCGGCCTATCTTTGGTCGCAAAACCGCGTACCCACTTCTTTGGGCCCAAATACACTGCTTGGCCTACTTATTAGTTGGCGTTGTATCGAGAATCTTTGAGCGTCTATGGTTTAGAACCAGGTCACACAGTATGCATAAGCGCCGGTATTATGGAATGAATATTAGGAGTATGTTGGTTGTATTTAAGGCAGGCGGCCAAAACATCAGCCGTGGTTGGCCGAAACGTCCATGGATACAGGTTAGCTGAAACGGTTGTCTGACCAAAACTTGTAGAAAAGAAGTAGGGTCGAACTCTAGGATACCAGGATGTCAACCCAAAGAAATAGTTTGGGCCATGCAGTATACCTTTGGCCTGAGGCCTGTTTACTAGTCTTCAACAGAGGACTGAATACTCCCAATGTAAACATGTCTGTTATGTGGACGTGTGTGTAACCCACTGAACACACAGTCAGTCAATTTTTTTTTTTGTTGAGGACTAAACTGTACTTACTATTGTAGTTTAACTTTACTAGTTTCTCATTTATAGCCAACTTTAGCCTCCCAGGCCAGGCTTAACTAGCCAAGTGAAAATAATGAACATATTGATCGCCCCCTGCTAGTTTGGAATTTAGACATTCCATATCATTTTGTAAACTTGTCTGTTTCAGAAGATGTTTCAATAGTACAAGGCGATCACCCCAGTGTTTCGCCTGGTTGCACGATCGGTGGTTTTTATTGTTCACTACACAATCAACAATTACAAGGCTTTCCATGTCTTGCTCCCAGATTTTTGTATTTTATTCATTTAATTCCACCTCGAAATATGGAGAAAGAAGAAAGAAACATGGTTTTTTACAAAGTGCACATACAAAATATACAGGGTTATATGACTGCTACATCAACAAAATGCTATCCAAAAATAATTTGCCACAACAATCAAAAATCTGTATAATAACTCTACATATAATTGAAAATTTTCACTGTTTAGAAGCATTTTCAACGAGTCAACATGTCCACGGGTAACAGGCAATGATCATAACAACAGGGGGGTTGAAAACTAAGCTCACGGGCGAGCTCTGTTGCAACTGAGAACCCTATCCACAATGACCCACGAGTAACTGTCTAGACGCAGAAGTATGCAAGATTATAGGAAAACAAATATCTCTAGCGGGGCTAATGACTTGAAAGATTCTATGAAATAATGAACAGACATTCCTGTGAATAATATCCTTCACATTGGCAACCCCAAGAGCCTGTAAAATAGCTGTATTGTATGAACGTTTGCTTAAACCCAAGCCTCGTCTTCGAGCACTGCAGCTCCAATAAGAGATCATTTGAAAATAAACTTGAAAGTGAGCGACACACACTTTCCCTGTCGTACCCCGAGATACTCTGAGAACAGAGCTATATAACCCCTTCCACTTCACAATTGCATTCAAATTCCTGTACCAATTATAGAGGAACTGCCACTGATAAGCAGGAAGAATGCTGATAAGTTTATAGAATAGGGAGAAGTGACAGACGGAATCGAAACATTTCTCAGCATCAAGCCCAGCAACATATAACGCAGTTTTATTGACCGTACAGTGAGAAATGACTTCATTTAAAAAATTGCATGCCATGGCAGTCCCTCTTGCCATCTCTAAAGCATGCTGGTTATCACTAATCTTTATATCTATCTTTAATAATAAGAAGTGTTCTACTAGCTTACTATGAATTGAGCTCAAGGTCACTGGACGATAATTCTTCGCAAGATTAGGGTTCAAAGTGGACTTCTTCAGGATGGGTATAATTACACCAGTATGAAAAGCAGTTGGGACACTACCGGTGGACAACATTGCACTATATAGTTCAGACAGTAATGCACATAACGTTAGTGACTTACCATGAATTAGATGCTCTGCAGTCACATTATCTAAACCAGGCGATTTACCCTTATTGTAATGGTGTCAATATTAAATCACTAAACTTCTGCACATCCCCCCCCAACACTAAAGAATAGTGTAGGAACAGCACCGCATGAGGCGGCATAATTGCGCATTAACAAGGAACAGCTTAATAACCAGTGAAAAATTTCAAATTCATAAGAACTGGTTGACCATGTCTACCGAAGGAGTATAGGTTTTGTGGAAATATGACTGAAATTGTCTGACTTATGCAAATTAGACACAATATTCAACTTAATGACCATTTCTCATTTCAAATATATATCTTAGGACCAATGGTGGACCACACTCTACACATTTCATGGGAATCCAACCAACTTGAACATTTGCATGAATGAAGCAAATTATACGCACATGAATAGCCCCCAGTGATCGAGGACAATGTTAAAAAAAAATTGGGACTAAAACTGACCATATGCATCAAGCTTCATAAAAATCTAACAAACTTTGAAATTTGGAATGAGCCATGCAAAGTAGACTAACTGAATAACTTCCAGTCTAAGTTAAGAATGTTGGAAGGTAAGGACAAGTCCTACCTACAAAGTTTCATGGGAATCGGGCATACTTTAGCAGTTCGCATAAATTATGCAAATTAGACAGTATGTTGAATGACCTCCAGTGACCCGGAATCCATGATGAAAAAATTTGGAACTGCAGTAACCATACCCACCAGTAGTGTTGTTATTATATGATTCATGTGAGCTTCCGTACTTTTGTTATACTCTTACATGTAATTTAATAGTTCACTACCGCCCTCATTTTAGGCGGCCATCTTGTGACCAATCCGGACACTGTCGGATTGTAAATAAACAAAACGTTGCATAATATCATTAATTATCTCACGAACATTACATCTATTTCTTCTGGCGACGAAGATAAAACGTCAATAACATGTCAACGATCGGTCGAATGGACGATTTTTCTGGGGAGCCGCGGCAATGGCCCTCATACGTTGAAAGATTTGAGGCCGGATCTGCTTGCGAACGATGTGAGCGAAGCGAAGCAGGTATCCGTATTTGTTACTGTTATAGGCCAAACCACATATCAACTGCTCAAAAACCTATGCGAACGGAGCAAGCCATCCGACCTGACATATACTGAACTAAAGGCATAACTGACGGAGTATTTCACCCCAAAACCACTGACAATAGCCGAGCGCTATCGTTTCACAAACGGGATCAACAGCAGGGGGAATCAATCTCCGCATATCTTGTGGAGCTGCGGAAGCTTGCAGCAACTTGTGACTTTCGTTCCAATCTTACGGAAGCCTTGAGAGACCGTCTCGTGTGTGGTCTGTCAAATGCCACGATCCAGAAGCGATTGTTATCTGAACCAGATCTCACACTCGACAAAGCAGTCCAAATCGCACTCGCGGTGGATGCTGCCATCACAGACACGGCCCAACTACAGAAAGAAAAACAGGGTGAAACTGCCAGCGCCAATGCCATCAAAACTGACAATCGTACTAAGCCATCAAATAGGCCCAGGCCCAACAGGACCAGCATTCAGGCAATAGGTCATGCCTGAACTGTGGTGGCGAATATCCGCACGCACGAAGAAGAATGTCCTGCGAAGGGCAAAGAGTGTTTTCAGTGCGGCAAAATGAACCATTTTGGCACATACTGCCGTAGCAGGCCTAAGGAGAACCACAGGGTCAAACAAGTGGTGAAGAGGACACAGACTATCTCTTCGCAGCGCGCACTTCGAAACTACAATCGCTACCGTCGTGTGAAGTAACAATTTCAGGAACAAAAATAACAATGGGAATTGACTCACAAGCGAGTAACAATGTCATTGACAAGGTGAATTTCCAAAAGCTGAAACACCAAACAGGGGCGCCAGCAAACTGCCTGAAACCATGGCGACAAAACTTGTCGCATACAATTCGTCTACCGCCCCTACCGGGACGCTCGGTGGAAATTGCGTGCGACAACGTGACAAATCGAGCAGAGAAAAGTCAACAGAAACGCGGTTTTGTGTTGTTGATGGCTTCGGAGGAAACGGAGGAAACTTCTGTGCTTATCAAACGAGGCGGTTGACCCGGACTGTACACCATCGTCAAAAGTGTTGGAACCAGACATTGAATCTCAGCACCCAAAACTGTTTCAAGGGATCGGCAAGATCAAACTGAGACGATTAGGCTCACATCGACACTTGCAACTGGAACTTAAAAACCCAACAACTGCGCTGGTGTATAGAGTAATCCCCGTTTCATGTCAGGATCAGGTGATGTGGATTCAAAAACCAGTGTCGTACTTCTGAGAATGATTCATTTTCATTCGAGCCGGTTCATGGGTCCATACACCATAGGTCTCACCAATTGTGACACCGCCAAAGAAACACGGCGGCGTACGCAATTTGCCGTGGATATGGAGAGAGGCAAACAAAGCAATAAACGGAAACCAGGCAACCCAATGCCAACGGTTGATGACCTAATCAGTGCATTGAACGGTGCAACTGTGTTTAACACACTGATCTGAGTGGGATACCACCAGTTTGAACTAGATGAGGAGAGTCGGTACATCACCACTTCACAACGCACCAAGGACATTTCGCTTATAACACGCCTCATGTTTGGAGTCAACGCGGCCAGTGAAAAATTCCAGAAAGCTGTCAGTCACATGCTCAAGGATGCCGGGAGTCAAACATCTCGGAGACATCATCCTCCGGTCCACAAAGCAAGAGCATGAAGACAACTTGAGTAGGTTGCTGCACCGTCTCACCGAGTGTGGAGCACGCCTCAACGTGACCCAAGTGCAAGATCGCGCAGCAGAAAGTCACATATTTTGGACACATATTCTCTGCGCAAAGGCATCAGCCCGGAACCGGCAAAGATAAGCGACATCCAAGCCACAGAAATCCCGAAGAACGCAAGTGCAGTTCGTTCCTTCCCGGATTTTAACATAGTACGTATCGCGATTCCAATACCAGATTACGCACGACAATCACCGCACCGTTTCCAGTCCGCGAAACTCACCAAAGAAGGGCACAGCATTTGCATGGTCTGTGAATGCAACCGCGCCTTCGAACGCCTTTTTGAAATCTGCCCTGACGAGCGAGACAACAATGACTTACTTCGACAACACAAAATCATCAGTGGTCATCGTCGACGCAAGTCCATCCGGTGTATCCGAATGGGCCATGTTGTGCCAAGAAAACAAGGTCGTCGCGTATGCCAGTCGAGCGATGTCTCCAGCAGAGTCGCGATATGCGCAGATCGAGCGAGAGGCTCTCGCGATTAAGTTCGGCATCGAAAACAGTTCAGATATGTATCCTGTTACGGAAGCAAATTTGAGTACACACGGACCACAAGCCTCTTTGTCAATTCTTCAACCACCAAGGCTCGAAAAGCAATGTCAGGATTCGAAATGTGGGTTGAAGCTTCATTGCGTACGTACGACTTTGAAGGAAGCACATAGCCGCAGAGACAACCCTGCTGACTTCGATCCAGGTATACCGCACACAAGGAAAGACAGTCAGTCCATTGCTGAGGACTATATCCACTTGTTTGTAACAGGCCGTACCGAAGGCAATGACCTTCGATACTGTGCAGGAGGCGAATCCGAGCATGATTAACGAAATCCAGGCATCCGCGCCGCCATCCAATCAGGAGATGGGACGAACGAAGAGTGTTCGCGACTACGGACTTCTGAAGAACGAATTCTCGGTGGTCGACGGCGTTGTTTTAAGAGACACGAGTATGTGATACCAACATTACTCCGCGACAGGCCGCGAGCTCGCACATGCATCACACCAGGGAATGGGAAAAACAAAACAAATTGTTGAGAGAAGAGGTGTGGTTCCCTGGAATCGATAGGGCGCGTTAGAACACAAGGTAAAAGGCTGCCCAACGTGTCAGATACGCGAACTCCGACTCAATGCCACGGAGACGTGGAGAATGACAGAACTTCCAAATGCTCCTTGGGAGTCAGTCTCCATGGACTTCAAAGGACCATTCGCGAAGGGACAGTACATAATGGTTATTGTCGATGACTACAGCCGTTATCCAGATTAGCATTGTCATAACCGTCATACAAGCGGAAAAAACAGTGATACCGAACTTGACAAAGTGTTTTCGCGACTGGAAGTCCAAAGTGGTGAGCCCCCACGGACAATGGACCACCCATGAACTCCGAGGACTTTGCCAAGTTCGCGAACTATCTTGGCTTCACGACACAGGACATGCACCCCATTGTTGGCCCAGTGCTAACGGGGGAAGCTGAACGATTAATCCGCAACACTAGTCAAGTCGATCCGCGCCTCGTCTTGCAGAATCTGAACTGGGGAAGCAAGGAGACTCTGTAAATTCCTTCGGCAGTACAGAGCTACCCTCACTCTACTACCAAAATATCGCCGTTCGAGCTATGTCTGGAGGGAAATGTCCACCATGCTCCCAGAGAACAAAACGCGAGCGAAACGACGACAACCTTCGCGAGCAAGACGCTGAGATTGAAACGGAAAAATGAAAGCGAAACGCGCTGACAGGCACTTGCATTCCCGCGGAGTCCGACCTGTCTATTGGCGACACGTCCTGGTGCAGACCAGAGACGAAAGCGCAACATGTGTCACTCCGTACGACCCTAACCGATGAACAGTCATCCACGGAGAGGAAACTGCATAACGCCAAGAAGGAGAAAGCGGCTCGGCAGCACTCGAAACTTCCTCGTTCTGCAAACGTGTCTGAGCGACTCCAGTAATTCTGGCTGCGACAGCCGAACCGAATGCCCCAGAACGCACATACTGAACTCGACCGAGCCCAGGACGTACGCAGCGTGAAGCAACAAAACGGTTTGATTGTGAAAGTGAAACTGTGAAACGTCTAAAAAACAACACCGATGTCCAGAGGACTGTCGGAGGGACTCTTGGATTCAATGAAGGTTTCTTTCGGTTTCATGTTGGTCATGTATATTTTCACTACATGCATTACTAATATAATACTAATCAGCACATTTCATGTCAGCCTGCATGTTGCTATAGGGATCAAATGGTTTATCAATCTGAGATAGGTAGATCTGATTTTGGCATCTCATTGTTCATCTAACTAAAAAGGAAGGGATGTAGTGTTGTTACTATATGATTCATATGAGCTTCCGTACTTTTGTTATACTCTTACATGTAATTCAATAGTTCACTACCGCCCTCATTTTAGGCGGCCATCTTGGAAACCAAGCCGGACACTGTCGGATTGTAAATAAACAAAAACGTTGCATAAAATCATTAATTATCTCACCAACATTACATCACCCACCAAGTTTCAATAAAATCCAACCAACTTCATGATTTTGCATAAATTACGCAAATTAGACACATTGAATGACTCCATTGACCCTGAATCTCTGTTAAAAAAAAAAAAATTGGGCCTGGATTTGGACCATATTCATGCACTGTCAAGTTTCAGGAAAATCTTACAAACTTTGAAATTTCACATAAATTATATGCAAATTAGACAACCTAATTAGCATATTTTACGCTGTAAATATTCAGTCAATCGACCTCATATCCTTCAACCTATGTTCCAAACCAAGTCACCATAGCAATTTACTGTTCTCCTGAATCTTGCTATCGAGCTCAAAATGTATAACAAAAGGCAAATTCCCTCCTTATAGTGATTTTGCGCCCAGAACTAGTCAGATCGTGTTCACCCAACCCTGATAGTACAACCAAAATTTCGTCAAAATTGGCCACACGTTTCAGAGAAATCCTGCTACAAAAAAAGTTTGTCAGTTCAGGCAAAACAACTAGAGCACCAATGGTGCTGTAGCTCAACCGCATAAATGTACAAATAGGAATTTAACAATTATGTGACTAATGCTCAACATTATCAAATGTTAATACTGACTATTAAAAAATGATCATCCAATCGATACTGATAGAATAGCTGCTTGACAGAAGCCACATGCCTGTGGTCAGGTGAAAATAGAAGGAATGACTTGCAATGTAGTCAGTCTCTGTAACATTTTTGCAAATGGCCATCACAAAAGTTGGCGACATGACCATTAGACTAGTAGTGAAAACCTGCGAATACATTGTTTTTCCGCATGCTTGAAACAAATATCAATGGAGGTGCACCTCACCTGGATTGAATCAGAAAAATTTAGTCTCAGGCTTTTAACTCGATGGAGAGCAGGTGATTGTTCAATTATTGAATGGTACAGATCACCACTGGCTACCAGGTGGTTCCAATCCCATATCCCACCGACGGCCCAGAAACTGTAGTGTCATGGACTACCAACCAGGACTACAGACCTAATGCACCTTCAAAACCATTAACCTCTCAAAAACCCCATTTCCAATGCACTGTTTGCATGACCCCTAGCCTTTTATTTTACTCAATTATAATACATGTACCCCTGGCTCACATAATTTTATGATGCAGTCCAAGGTTGTCCCCCCTCTCACCAACTTTCCCATTCCAAATGGCAGTCATTTGTGTATACAGATTAAACAGAATGTCTTCTCTGCTCTAGAAGTTAATAGGCAATGGATGACCAGAGAAGGGTGAGTGTGACCCCACTTAAATATGCACTATTTGGGGCGCCAATTATGTCAGTTTAAAATGCCTTTAATGACTTTGACCTTAAAATCCTTGAACCATCATTTACCTCATTCCTGTGATACCCCTGACAAGTTCCGTGGTAATCCAACTAAATCTGGTATAAGGAAAAAGCATTGCCGATTTTTGCAGTTTTTCAAATGATAGTTATTAGCCCCTTTAAAAACTTTTGACCAGAAAAGTCTGTATGGTGTTGCTATTCCATCATTAGTATCAACAGTGACAACATACACTAAAATTGGTAGGATGAGAAGCTTTTGTGTGATTGCACAAGATGGGCCCTGAGCCCACACTGGGCCTATGTCCAAATTCCTGACAGGTACGGCTCTTAGACCGGCATATTGACTGAACATCAGCACCAAAACTGGTAGAGCAGCATTTTGCATGCATTTCAACTTGGGGCCATAGGGCCCACATTGGTCCTCGGGCCAGAAGTTTTCGCAAACACCACCATTGGATCACAAATCAAGGACCATTACGAGTAGAAGTCAATTGAAATTTGTGGAATGAGTTCCATTGTGTGAAATTTCATGAATGGGCCGACGGGTCCTGTGGGACCTTGGATCGAAAATTTCGAACCCCCCAAAGGTACAGTACAGAGCTTCAGACCATCATTATGACTGAATGTGAGCACTGTGCACTAAAATCGTAAGAGGAGAAGCATTTTGACGAATTCCACTGATGGGCCCAGGGCCCCCACTGTGCTTGTGACCTAATCTCTGGGCACCCAAATATATGGCTATTAAACCCCATCACGACTGAACATCAGCACTGTGCCACAACTTTGGTAGAGATACATTTATTTTGCGGTATTTCATATATAAATCAATTATAATACTTGGGCCCTGGGCCCCTGTACCTGGACCAAAATTCCTGAAACAACCCCCAAGTATGGCTGTCAGATCATCATTATGACTGAATGTCATCACTCTGCGGCATTAAAATTGAAGAGGAGACGCATTTTGCATATTTTTCACACATGATGGGCCCAAGGCCACACTAAGCCCTAGGCCCACACTGGGCACCCTGAAAGTACAGCTATTAGACACCATTATGACTGAACTGTTCGCACTGTTCACAAATTTGTAGGTGAATACTAGATTTTGCAGTATTCCCATATATGGTGCCCTCGGCCCAAACTGGCCTGGACTCAAAATTCCCAAACCACCCCCCGATGGCCCTCTACCCAAGGACATTACATGTAACAAGAAAATCAATTGAGCTTGTGGGAAGAGTTGCATTTCGAGTACCATTGTGTGAATTTCATGAAATGTGCCATAGGGCCCTAGTGGAACTTTGGACCAAAATTTCTGAACACCCCAAGGTACGTACAGAGCTGTCAGACCATCAGTATGACTGAATGTGAGCACTGTGCAACAAATTCGTAATAGGAGACGAAGCATTTGCGAAATTCCAAATGACGGGCCCCAGGGCCACACTGGGCCTTGGGACCTAATTTTCTGGCACCCTAAAGATAATCCTGGCTATTAACCACCATCACGACTGACATCAGCCCTGTTGCAACAATATTTGAAGGAGATTAAGATTTACGTTATTCACTAGAATGGGCCCGAGAGCCCAAGTGGGTCCTGAGCCCAAAATTCCCTAACACCCTCAATGGCCCTCTACCCAAGGCCATTTACATGTTACTTAGAAGAACTAAAATGAATCGTGTGAGAAGAGATGCATGTCAAGTACCTTTGTGTGATATTTCATAAGATGGGGCCCCTTGGCCCAAGTGGGGCCTTGGACAAAAACTCTGAACCCCCGAAGTACGCGTTTAGCCATCAAAGACCGAACTTTCAGCACTGTGCACAAAATGGCCTATATTGCCCTTTAATGGCATTGACCTCGACCTTCACAAGGAAAACATGTCCATGTGTCATGACAAGTTGGTCACATCCATCGCATAATGCTGTTTGGGAGCCAAAAAGGCATGTTGACACACGGATGATAATAGAATCGATAGATAGATAGAAGACATGCAGATAGATGATATATTAGAGAGATAATGATAGAGTGACATGCAGATTCCAATAGCTCCCCAGCATAGCTTGGTTTGAGCACAAAAAACAAACACATGTGATTTCATCAACCAAACTTTAGTGTTGTCTTTTACAACCACATTTTTTCCCTTTCATTTTCAACAAATCAATGAACACTTATTAGTATGTTTTCGACTGTGTGATATCAGGGATTAGAGAACATATTCCCATGCCTTCACATTCACCATGAAACAAGCACATGAAGTACAGACTTTATCTACCACGCATGAGTTTGAACCAGAGTGGGTAAAAAGTCTTAGTTATTCCCTGACTAATCCTGCGTATTCTGGAACTATCGTGTGTACATGTTTTTCAGCTCGACCTCTGTGACCTTAGACCACCTTCGACATTACCTCAAACAAGATGATCCTGTACCCAGTATGGGAGAGGGGAACCCATATACCAGGTAAGACTCGAGCCATCCTTTGGGGTCAAGTTAGTGTGTCCACTAACGAAATTGCTAAGAATTTGTTTTTATTTCAATTCTTCCATCTTTCCAAATAATGATCCCATTCCACAATGAAAATAAAAGGGTCTGACCTACCCATAAGGAAGCTGCATACGCACATTTGCACAACAACATTCCTGGCATGATCACAAGGTTCCATACTTTGTGATCTCTGTTGACCTCAGATGACTTTCTGACCTTGACCTCTAAAAAATAGGGTCCTTCTACTCCTCATGGGGACTCACAGACCAATTATGGCTGTCATTCATCCCGATGAGGTCAAGTGGGTTTCCTGATCACAAGCCAAATTTTAGCCTATCGGGTCAGCATTCTGATTTAGCGTGATTCATGCAAGGTCTTCGAGTCCCGACCCCCAAACGTGTAGTTCATGTACTCAGACATGATTCACCCCAACCATTGTGTGCTTCCTCCATTTCCTATTGGGGCAGATTTATCGTGATTCACAAGCTAAAATATGACTACTTCCAACTTTTCTTCCAACCAAAATTTACCCACAACCCAGACACAGCTGGGCTCTTATATACTCCCCATACAAAAGATGCATGCCAAGTTCAATTTATCTGATCGGGCTTCTGGACTTTCATATCCCGAGGTTTTCCTGACTTCGACCTCTGTTGACCTCAGGATCCTTTCATCTCAACGAGGTCTAATACTCTCCCAAATTAAGAAGCATCCATCCCCTCCTCATCCATACATCCTCAAGACAATTTCCTTATGTTTCCCCCAAAATGACTTCCCAACCGGGGGGGTACGAAAACACCGGGTTTTTGTACTGCCAATAGAGTTTTTTGACTGCATGGATATCAAGGAATCGAATTACGAGCAAAAACTTAATTCAAATGTCCCAATGATAAAGCTTTAAGAGCGGTCTTAACGCAATTCCATGCTGCAAGCCTTATTTGGAACCAAGAAACCATTATGATTCCAGCAGTACTATAGACACCTGAATTAAAACAGAGGAAAGAATGGATTTTGTGTGAAATGATGGTATTGGGCCTCGAGCCACAGTGTTAAAACACTATAAGTCTACAGCCTCAGGAGATTGTTACCATAGCTCTGTAGGTTCCGATTCCTATTGATCAGTGTTTTTAACATTCTGTAGACTGCAGAATTGCAGAGCAGCCTTTGGTTACCTACAAGTGCCTATTGATAGGCATCCCCCCCCCCCCACCTCCCCTGATATACCCTTTTCTGTCAATTGTGATAACCACTCTTGGAGTGCTCTCATATACGACACTGATTATCGGACCCGGTACGCTTCCTGACAAACCGTAGAGTATCTGTTTGTTGCCATACAGCGTGGTTGTACTCAATTCCTCACAGGCCTCAATCATATTCTGGATGGGGTGGGAATCGGAGGCAACGTGCCTTGTCCAAGGGCCCATCGGAGAAGCTGCCTAGTCCTGGATGACTCTACTGACTTGGGGGCCCCCCCCCTTACGAATCCCAAGCCAAAAAGCCACCATTCCAGAAGAAGACCTATCGCATCGCTTGTCCCTCTCATCAATCAATAAAATTATTTAAACCATCTCTCCATTCTGACGGATTCTCAAGCTGAAATAAGTATTGTATGAGGAAATTGACTGGTTTGTCAACTGGTTGGTTCAACTTTTGTGGTTAAGTTTGGAAGGGTGGGGGGTGTGTCAGGGTGGTGGAAGTGGGGGGGGTGGAAAGGTGGTTCCACTCATATGTCCATTTTACCAACATGCACCCCAGCACCAGTTTTTAGGGGGAAAACCGTGAAGTACTGTTCTTTGAATTTACAATGAAGAGGAATCTCTGCTAAGAAATTACCTTGAGAGTCTGCACTATATGCCTGCACCGTCTCCAACAGGGTCCGCAATGTACCTCCTTACGTTCCAAATTATTGTTCCGTAACAGTTTGTCCTACCCGTCGAAGGAAAATTAGCAGAAAACCGCGATAAACAACCGCAAATGCCTCACTGTGGAAATGGAGCGCTGGCTCTGCCAGCACAATGATCACAGCAAAATGGACTAAGCCCTCACTGCAAGACTGCACCCTACAATAACCAACAGACACAATGGTAAACGCAAAGTTCCCTTTGATTCCCTCAACTCGGAATCTGCCCATTAAACATTAGCAAAATATTTGAAGAACACAGCTCTGCGTGCAATTAGGGTTATCAGGGATATTTTGTTTTATGCTATATGAATATTTTTCAGAGTACTACTGATTATAATAGCATTGAAACTGTAGGTTGGGAAGGGGGAGGGCATGCAGGCCCATCAAGTTGAGCCCACACCAGGGGATAGGGAAGGATCCTTTTGAAGCTCAAACTTTATGAAATTTGAACCATGCGATCAGTTCGAGGACCAAAGTGATGTTTGGTTCCAATCATTTCCGTATTAATTCCTCGGTAGGCCTACTCCTTCCATATGATATGGTGGCGAGGAGGCCTGCTCTCCCTCACATTGACCCCACAGAAAAAGGCAAGGGATCCCAAGGCAAGGAAACCAAAAGTGATACATTATATCAGTGCCCAACATGATAGTTTGAACCAGCAATTTTTCAACAATATATTAGACAAAGATACTTCTATACTCCCTTCCTATACTTAAGTTTGAGTTAATTGTTTTCAGATTTTTTTGGAGTCCTTCCTGGTGATGCTAGGTCAATATGTGCGAGATACAAGGCATGGTGGGTTGTACTACCTTAGAAAACATTGGCGAAGAACTTTATACCCAGCCACAAATCAGTCGTGATGGGTTACGGCCGGGCGCCTTGCACACTTTTATATTCTCATAGGCAGTACATAGCCGATTCCAGTGAGGCCCATTTAACCCAATGACTGTTTTTACCATTGCCCAGTTTATCCGAGATACTAACCCCGGTTCTCAGGTGCCCTCTTGATTATCCACCAGGCCTAATTGTACTATAGTTTGAGTGGTACACCCGTTCTCCTGGTTGCGAGTGAAGCTTTGTAAATCCACAGGCAGCTAGGGTCCCAAATGCGGAGAATCAGTTTCTAAGATGTTTTGCAATAATATAGCTCCACAGGGATTTATGACTGAGCTTCTCTTCCTCCTCCAGGTTCAGTCAGACACTTTATCACATGATGTTTGCCTATATATGGGACACCATGTCATATAAATGGAACTACTGACTGAGAAAATACTGACTGCAAATCAGCTGAATTCAAATAATTTTCCCCTTCCCAAGATTAAAGGTCCAGTCACTCTATGCTAATAGTGAACGCCGACACAAATATGCTTAACTCAATAACTACATGTTAATATACAGCTAAAATTTAATAACAACATATTTTTGCATTGGCCTTTGGTATTTCGCTGTCTTAAACTGTCACACGGGTCTACAAGTTTGAACAGACATTCAGTTTCTCTCTTTAATGACAAAATAGACCAAGCAGAACCCTGATTGGAGACATTTTAAGACTTACCAGTTATCAATTCTGAAAAGGGCATCTCAACCCCCCCCTTCTTTTTCCAGTTTAGGGCCCGATCTACTATGCATTGCGAAATGCAGACAATGCCCTGATTGAAGATATAAGATTAAAAAAATGCAGATGCCTTCTCATTCATTCTTCATTTGAAATATGGTAGTGATTCATCTAGCTAAACGTGAGGAATCCCATGCCACACATAAAAATTGGAGCTCGATCGTTTTGTTCAAAGGATAACCAGTGGCGTCACAGGGTTTTTTGTCGGGGTGGGGTGGTCACGAGACTGGAATTATCCCCCATAGGCTGAAACATCACCTGATTTTTGATATCACTTATATGTAATCGCTAGCTCACCCCACCCCTGTGGTGGCTTTAACATTTTTTCAGTACACTTCCTTTCACATTTGCCCGATTTCGTCTTTTACTTTCTTTATGCACCCCCTGGGCTGTGTGTATGTGTTGGGGGTGGCTTCCCCTCCCTGACCCCCTTTTGTGATGCCACGGAATATCCATCGTCCCCTAGCTAACGAAAACAGGAGCCACCAATGGTGCTGGTACTCAAACTGCACAAATGAACCAAGACAAAGTCAAATATTATGTGTCATATGTTTGAGATCACGAAGTCAAGAAGGCAGTTTCAACAATTTGCCTATTGTGCCCCTGTAACCACCTTTGAACCGTGATCTCCTAAGGCCACATCTGTCTTAGAAGTAAATAAACATTGCTACTTCGTTCGGTCAACATCCATCGAAGAATACCCAATTGAAGAGAACAAGGCGGGTTATTTGTCCCATCTGTCCTCGCCCTCTTGTGCAATCACTGGTTTCTACATTAGAATGAAGCAATTGCCTAGCTAACTATACATATCGAGTTGAATCGATTAGTTGTTTAACAACGCTGAGAAGAGAATCCCACCCATTGGAAATTCCAGTCGTAAAATTTTGTTAAACTGGTCCACCTATTTGCATATTTTATGCTGAAATCTAGTCAGTTCATGAACCTGCCATCTTGATTATATCCAACATCAGTTATAGCTCGTATGGTCCTGTCGTAATCTTGCTAAGCTAAACAATAACATCTATGAATAGGCAAATTAACTCATTAATTATGGTGATGGGCCTCAATCTGATAGATCACCTACACCTAACTTTTGTTCCCATTAATGTAGATCAATCATGTCTAGCTTAAACCCTACTAAAACATGTCCCATTATTTCATTGTGGCTACTTTCCTGGTTCTGCTAAATTGCGCAGGTGCGTGGACATTTTAGTAATCTGTACGGGAATAGGTTTTTCAAGTCTTGGCAGTCGGCTTTAAACAGTCACATGGAGCATAAATCTTCTGCTTCTCCATGTTCTGAAATATTGGTCGATCCTGGATTCACTGATTGTCTTTGGATGGAAACATAACATGGTGTCCGGGGAACAGGTTACACCCCTGCCTTGATATTATTTGCCACTTCTTGAGAAGAGTAGGTGAGGTATCCAAGATAAAAATAACCAGATTCCTAGATGAGCTTGAATGGATCCCTGATTTGTTGAAAAGCTGTAATAGCAAGTAAGATCAGAAGACGCCTACTGGGCAGAGAAACTGAATTTTGGGTGAAACTTGTGGTTTTTTTGTTTTTTTTTTCTTCAACAAAGTGACATTAGGAAGGCGAACCCATAATTCCTAAACAAAAAGGCACCCCCAAGCACAAGAAACTAAAGAAAGAGGAAGACCAACTTGTTGATTCTATCTGAAACCGTGGGTCAACTCAGGAGAACTACATCCCGGGAAGCCTATTCAGGCACGCGAAGTGCGATGGAAAAAGTGCGAGCATAGGTTTCGGTGCGATGACGTGGAAAGTGCAACCGAAACTTGTGGCTGGAAGAAGAAGAGCGGTATGGCGAGTAACCTTCGAGTCAAACGAGGAACAGCATCCCCAAGCTCAGAGAAATTGACCATAAAAGTAACGTTAAAGGAGGCAGAGCTGATACCGACCTGCGATGGGATAGGGATTCAAGTGAGGAGGTAAGAGATCATCGTTGATGAGACGACTGGCCTTGCTCTGAATACGATCAAGGACACTGATAGAGGATGGCGAAGCCCACCCCCCATAGGCACAACCATATTCCATTAGGAAGCTAATTTGGGCTTTGTAAAGCAGAGTAGCTGTTGTGGGTGGAAGTATTTCCTTGTCGCGAATAAGAAGCCCAACTTTCTATAAGCATTAGTAGCGATAGACTTGAATATGGGAGTTCCAGACAGGTTGTTGCTGCGATTTCCATACCAAGGATATTAAGAGAAGTAGACGGAGGGAGGATCTGGTCAGCCATGAAAAATAGCTGGTGCTCAGAAACCCGCCGACCGAATCAGCAGTTTTCTGAGTTTTAGATGTGGTTAAAGTAACCAGATGGCAGTGCATCAGTTCAAAATAGAATGAAGATCCAACTGTTCAGCTGATTGGGCAACTCGGAACGTTTTAAAGACAAAGCGTTCCCGCTTCCGTGGGCGAGAAAGCACAGAGAGGTGAAGGTGAATCATCAGCAAATGAGTGAATCTTAGGAGTAGAGCTAAGAAGATCATTGATAAAGAGAACGAGTGGAGAGAGAAACCCAAACTTGAGGAACACCATCATTGATACTGACGGTCCTACGGAGAGAGCACCATCAAACCCTACAGAGCTAGAGCTACACGTAAGAAAACTGGCAGTCAAGGAGGTTAGAAGGGGGCTGAAACCAATGAAGTTACTTTGGCACGGAGTCCGGCTTGCAAAACACGGTCAAAGGCCTTAGAGATATCAAGGGCAATAGCCCTACTTTCACCGAAAACCTCACTGGCTTGGGCCCACGATTGGTGACAAAAGATAGTCCCCAGTAGATCGGCCATGCCGGGAACCATACTGGTGGTCACTGATAGAGAGTGAAAACTCAAGAAGTTCAAAAACAGCTTGTTACTATAGTTTCCATAACTTTGGAGAGACCGGTGATGGCAATCGGCCTGTATGGAGGGTTTGGTTTTTCCCCTTTTTAGGGACTGGGCAGACCATTATCATGTTCCCACACAGAAGGGTAGCATCCCATAGTATAACAAAGCGAAAGCTGCTAAGGATGCGCAAGTTCGGGGCACACTTCAGGAGGACTATAGGAGGAATGCCATCAGGACATATGCTTTATTAATGTCCTAAACTATTGAGTTTTGGCGGACCATGCGAGTAAATGAAAACAACATCCAAGCTCGTTTCACAAAAGCTGGGAAAAGATGGAGGAGGATGAGCATCTGTGTTCATAGTGATTAGAAGAGAATAGCTCGGCAAAAGTATTTAGCTTTAGAGGTTGCAATCACTACCAAAGAGCCATCAGGTTTGAACCTCACGTGGGAATTTTGGAATTACAGAATTTCTGTGACACAGATTTTGGCCAGCGACCAAATGAACGCTACCCGAGAAGGGCATGATGAAAGTTTTACCCTTTAATAAAAAAAAAAAACGTTAAATGCAATAATGTTTGCCTCGTCGATAGTCTCAGAGCACACCTTAACGGGCAGTAACATAGGCTTGACGGAATCAGTGAAGGAGAAGATAGCCAAGCACGAAAAAGTCGACTCTTCTCCTGGACGGCAGTAGTACATTGATGGTTGAACCATGAGGTGCGAAAGGAGCTGATCTACGTGTAGGGATAAAGGGTTCATTCCTAAAGAATACTTTTCCAGAAATAGTAAGAAGCAAGTGATGGGTCATCTGAGAAGATAGTTTCAGCACCAAGGGAAGACTTAAAAAATCCCGAAGACCAAACCAGTAAGCTTTGGAGTAGTTCCAGCGTTTCTGCCGTTGGTGGGGAGCTTGCATCTAGGAGTTAGATTGATGAACATGGGTAATGAGGCAATGGTCATAGGAGCCAATAGGGGCAGAACAGTTGCTGGACTGTAATAAGGGGCTGAGTAGTAGGAAGAGATCCCACAAGTTAGCAGAGTCCGGGCCCGATCTGGGATACGGTGGTGAGAATTGATGAGCTGGGTGAGACCATTGGTAGGCAAAAAGACTCAGCTTCGACCCAGCCTATCAGAGCCTGTAGAAGTGTAGACCATTCTGCGTTATCACATTGAAATCACCCAGTATAGCAATTTCACAGTCTTTATATCGTTGAATTAGGAATTCAACAGCATAGGTTGAGATTCCGAGAATAAGCCTCGTGATTATTACAATTGGGCTAACGGTAACACAACCGAAACCCCTAGTCGCGGGAAGAGGCGACTTGAGCAGAGAGTTTGAAAGTCGTCACAACAAGATCAAATTCAGAAAGGCGCTGACAGGGATGCTGGAATGGACAAAGGCGCAACTCCGCCTTAAAATGAAAACATCATGAAGAATATAGTTGGGACACTGGAATGTGTAAATCAAGAGTGATTTATCTGTGTTTCAGTTAAAAAAGGAGATTAGGATGCTGAGCCATGAGGAAGGTTTGGTGACATGGTTGAGATTGCGGTGGTACACACTGATAGCTACTTAACCAGTAGTCTCTTTTGTGTAAGGTACTGAAATCATACTGATAATATCGATGACAAATCAGCTAGTTACTGATAAGTATCTGCGGTTTAGCTTCAAATTTAGCATTGGTAGTTTCTGTGGTTATGTTCAAGCTATTATTCCTCCTCATGACCCTGCTCAAAAGTGACAAATCTCCTGGTCCTGACAGAGTTTTCCTTTCTTCTAAAATCCTTTGGCCGACGATTGTCGTTTCCATTACTATTATTTTCAATAAGACTCTCCAAGAGCGTATGTTTCCGGATGATTGGAGGAGAGCAAATGTTTCTCCTATTTTCAAGAAGGTAAACGGTCTCTTCCTTGTACTTACAGGCCCAGTCAGTTTTACTAGTGTTGTCTTGCAAGGTAATGGAATCAATCAGTCGGGATCCTAGGTTGATTATTTTCACTGAGCATATTCTGATTAGGGATCTCAGCATGGTTGTAGGACGAATCGTTTCGTGTTTGACTAATCTCTTGGATTTGTGGAAGATGTACATGTTCTGTTGACACGGCAATGCTGTATATAATTTTCCTGGACTTCAGAAAGCCTTTCGACCATGTTCCTCATGAGCGGCTCTTGCTCAAGTTGGAAAAGCTTTGGCATCGAGGGGAAGGTCCTTAAGTGTATTCGTGAGTGGCGTCATAATGGGGAACAACTAGTTGGCATTATGGGCTGTCGTCTCTTGGCAAAAGTCCCTAGTGGTGTTCTCCAGGGATCGTTTCTCGGGCCGTTACTCTTTCTGGCGTATATTGCGATCTTTAAGGTTCTGTTCATTCCAGGGTTACGAAGTTCGCAGACTATCCCAATTTGTATCGGGAGTCGGTTCAAAATGATGAATGTCGGCAATTGTTTCGAAGGGATCTGGAGATATTTCCACATTGGTCTCCGACTGGCAAATGTTTTCAAATGTCGACCGTGCAAAGTTATTCATGTTGTTCCACAGTCGCACGCTTCCTTCAAGTTAAATGTCCAAAATATTCAGGAGGTGATTTCAGAAACAGAATCTTGGGGGTTTGTTTTTGTTCTTCTTTTAAACTTTCCAAGCAGTGTGCCGAAGCGTCTAGAAGAGGTATTGAATTCGTGGCTGGATTAGACGTCACTTCAGTTTTCCTTGATAATGATATGTTTGTCAGGCTGTTTAAGAACTGGGGAGACCGCACCTGAATATTCTTTCAATTGTGGGAATCCTTACTTTTGCAAAAGACAACAAGTGATTGAAAACGTTTTCATCGTAGGGCAACTAGAATGATTCACTGCCTGAAGAATTTATTCCTCCAGGGAAGATTTGAGGCGTCTCGGTCTAACTACCATGGAGCTGAGGCGATCGGGTGACTTGATTCCAGGTTTCAAAAATTGTCCTGGACCTCGAATGGCCTGTCTGCACCACTTCTTTTAATTTTCAATGTAACTGCAAATAGATGCCACTGTCTCAACTTCGTTGCAAGCGCTGCATTGGACATTCGTAAGTCATTTCTGAAAAAGTCTTGGTTCATTTTTCTTTCCTGCGTTGTTGTGGCTCCGGGGTGGGGGGGCGGGGGTTTATGAGGATTATGTCGCTTCCTGACCCTTATTCACTAAACTAAACACTAGATGTGGCTGTTGTGTACCATAGCCCAGAGGTTGGATATGACAATGGTGGAGGCCTGCACATTGGCATTGGGTGCAGCCAGTAATGGAAGAGTGACCGGAGCCTGGAGGCCCTGAAGGCCATGGCCATCGTTTTTGGGCAATGCCTCTGAGTCCCCAAAAGTTGACTGTCTTTTGTCAAGGCCAGCTCTGAGTGGAAAAACCACTAAAATTATGTTGCAATTGTACTTTACATATGTCATTTTCTAAAAAGCATGGGTCTGTGGCTACGGTGACAGATTGTATTATAATTAAGGCCTACTGCGGCAGTTGCCTATCCCAGCCTCAGATGGGGATAAGGGGATGTTGTCAGGTATTTTTCTATGTACTTGATCCCACATTATCAGAAGGGAGGGGGTAACTGTCTATATTATACAAGTCCATTAAAACACATATACTTCTTCATGGGTAGGGAGTGGGTTGGCAAGATTTTTCGAGAAGAGTCAACTCAATCTCCAGCCTATCGCCACCTCAGATTGGGAGAGGCGATTGTTGTCAGGTATTTTTTTCTATTGTACTTGAGCCACATTTCGGCAGAAGGAGGGGTAATTGTCTCATATTCATACAACATTACCACACATACTTCTGGGTAGGAAAGTGGGTTGGCAAGATTTATCGGGGGAAGGGTCAACTCAAATCCATATTGAGCATTGTTCTATATGATCTACTGTATGAGCGTGCTTACACACTTGCTCGGGGCAGCAGTGGGGATTGGTTGGCAGTTGCTGATTGCATTGCACTGTCATATTTTTCAAACACAATCATTCTATTTTCTTAATCTAATATACTTTATTAAATTGCACTTATTCCATTTTCGTCTTCAATCCTATTAGTTTTTCCAAGAGGGGGGGATAGGCAAATGATTTCTAATTTACACTCTATTATCTTGATGTTCATACTTACTGCATTTTTCTAGGGTTATTTTTGTGTATTATACCAGAGCATAAGAGACTACTCTAAAAATTTACATTTTACTCTAATTTCGAAATCTGGTAGGCTACCCGCCCACACTTGCCTGTCCATGCTGCCAGAACAACCTTGGCAGTTAACTGCTGCATCCGAATAAACCTTCGCATTCTGCTAGGGTGGAGGGTGGAAGTTGATCGCAAGTTTTTTTTAATTGCTCTATGTTTGCCATTTATTAATATTTTCATATTCATATTAGCATAATTCCATCTAAATCATTATATTAGGTGTCACAATATTCACATTTCAGGGTGGGGGGTCTCTCCTTGATGGATTTGGCTATTCTCAATTCATCTCTCTTCCACTTTGTACACCCTTGTCCTAAAAACTACAATTCTCTCAGTCTGACCACCTATGGGCCCCCCCCCTCCCCCCCTTTTGACAGTATGCAAGGAGTTTGTACTCTTCACTCCACAGACCTCCTTCCAGTGGCTACCAAGCAAATCCCCAAAGGCCTATTTGTTAATAGCATCGAGGTGCCTTGTTGTTTATTAATTCTGACATGTTGTCCTCCAAACATGGTAGTTCGTGGTCAAAACAGTACTTGAAATTGAATGGACTTGTGAATGGTTGGCATAAAACTGTAATTGGGACATCATAGTAGTAGTATGGGGGAATTTCAACACCCCTACCCCGGTATTTTGAGGCGCTCATATTGACTTACTCGTTTTCCGATTATTTTTTACTATGCAACCATGAACGCCTAGAAACGCGCCATCACGTTATACGTTGTAGCGAGGAAATAGGTTCTACCGCCTAATGCCTTTTCACGGCGGAACCGTTTCTCTTTAATATCCCCCTTTCTCCAGCTTCACTGGATAGGCCTACATGACTGCCCACTTCCTACATTTGCACAATTTGTGATATCTCCCCATTGAGACACTCCACGCTTGTTATGCTGATTGTTAGTCGTATATCGAAAGAAATTGACATTCGTTAAAATTCAGCATTCCTAATTTAACTCGCCTACATTCCCATAGGAGCACATAGTATTTCGTATCTGTTAAGATTTTCCCTTGTCTGGTACAATTGAAAATGTTGACACTCTGCTGATCAAATACGATACCGTAGATCGTCAATGATATAAATCAATGCCGTTTACCGTTGGGACGTTTTTGTTCTTTGTAAACTTGACCCTTGACATAAATTCCGAGAGTAACCGAGAGTACGGAGTGGTCTAGCAGAGCTATGCTGCCAAGTGGGGCGACCATACCAAGTTTGAGCGTGATCGGACCAGCCATATCTAACTTAGCTTGATTACGAGGTAAAAGAGGTAAGCATCAACAACTTTCAGGGCTCGACATTAACTTTTGAGAGAACGTGCCATGTCGGACATGTTTGCTCCCAAGATTCATTTGACCAGATCATTTTTTCAACATTTCCCCTCAAAGAATACACTCTGCGCACAACTTTGGCCTCCCCTTATAATTATTTTTCAATTTATAAATTTATATATCGTCTTACCTAATTGCCCCTTACACCGTTCTATTACCGAGTGATGGCGTATCCGCGCTGGCACAAAGATGGCTGCTTTGGGGTTCGCGAATGATCTTGTGTCCCTTAAGACACGTGGAACTCCTCCTGAGATACCAACATGCACTTTCGGGGGTGGCACGAGTCAATCGGCCGAGGGTAACTTTCTGCCAAATTTCCAATGGGAGTGAAGCGTTGCCATTGCGTTACTCTAACGCTTCCTTGCCTATACCCTCTTGTAGGAAAGTCCCCTTTTTTGTTTTTTATCGCGACGGATACAAACGGCTCCACCGGCATAGCGGATTTGTACAGAGGGCGGAATAGAGCTCTGCCGTTGCATGATTTCAACGTGCGAATTTTGGGAATTTGGCCTCCCCTTATATTATTTTTCAATTTATAAATTTATATATCGTCTTACCTAATTGCCCCTTACACCGTTCTATTACCGAGTGAAGAGTCCACTACCGCGCGTATTCGCGAATGATCTTGTGTCCCTTAAGACACGTGGAACTCCTCATGAGATACCAACATTCCCCTTTTACCATCGTATACCCGGAATTCGACGGAATGACCCCCGAAGGTACGACACGTGGAACACCTCCTGAGACACCAACATTGCCCCTTACAGCGTCTGACCTAATTGCCCCTTACATCGTTCTGTTACCGAGTGATGCGTCTAACTACCAGCGCGTATCCGCGCTGGCACAAAGATGGTAGGCTTTGGGGTTCGCGAATGATCTTGTGTCCCTTAAGACACGTGGAACTCCTCCTGAGATACCAACATGCACTTTCGGGGGTGGCACGAGTCAATCGGCCGAGGGTAACTTTCTGCCAAATTTCCAATGGGAGTGAAGCGTTGCCATTGCGTTCCGCTAACGCTTCCCTGCCTATACCCTCTTGTAGGAGTCCTCTATCTTGACGGAGACAAAACGGCTCCACCGGCATGCGGGTTGTCAGGGCCGATTATAGCTCTGCCGCTTTGCATTGATTCAACGTGCGAATTTTGCGATTTTGGCCTCCTCTTATATTAATTCTTCAATTTATAAATTTATATATCGTCTTACCTAATTGCCCCTTACATCGTTCTATTACTGACTGATAGCGTCTAACTACCAGCGCGTATTAGGCGAATGATCTTGTGTCCCTTAAGACACGTGGAACTCCTCCTGAGATACCAACATGCACTTTCGGGGGTGGCACGAGTCAATCGGCCGAGGGTAACTTTCTGCCAAATTTCCAATGGGAGTGAAGCGTTGCCATTGCGTTCCGCTAACGCTTCCTGCCTATACCATCTTGTAGGAGTCCGCTATTACGACGGAGACAAAACGGCTCCACCGGCATAGCGGATTTGTACAGAGGGCGGAATAGAGCTCTGCCGCTTTGCATTGATTCAACGTGCGAATTTTGCGATTTTGGCCTCCCTTATATTATTTTTCAATTTAGAAATCTATATATCGCCTTACCTAATTGCCCGTGACATCGCTTTTATTACCGAGTGATTGGCGTTAACTACCGCGCGTATCCGCGTGGCACGAAGATGGTATGCTTTGGGGGGTCTTGAATGATCTTGCGTTCCTTAAGACGGTGGGAAGTCCCAAGAGATACCAACATGAACTTCGGTGTGACCACGAGCAATCGACGCGGGTAACTTCTGCCAAATTTCCAAGGGAGGGAGCGTTGCCATTGCGTACGCTCAACGCTCCTTGACTATATCTTCTTGGTAGGAGTCCGCTATCGGACGGAGACAAAACGGTCCCGGCATTGCGGATTGTACAGAGGGCGAAATAGAGCTCTGCGCTTTGCCTGAGTAACGTGCGAATTTTGCGATTTTGTGCCCCCTTATTTATTTTTTAATTATAAATTTATAGATAGATCTTACCTAATTGCCCCTTACATCGTTCCAGAACCGTGTGATGGGCGGTTCTTCTAACATACCAGCCGTATGCCCGCGCGGGCCAAGAGGTATGCTTTGGGGTTACTAGAATGTCTGAGTCCCTTAAGACTACCCTGTGGAACTCTCAAGCGTACCCAACATGCAATCGGGAGTGTGACACGAGTAATAGGCAAAGGTAACTTTCTGCCAAATTTCCAATGGGAGGGAAACGTTGCCATTGCGTTACGCTAACGCTTTCCCTGCCTAGCATCTTGTAGGAGGTCCGCTATTCACGACGGAGACAAACGGCTCCTCACCGGCCCATAGTGGATGGTACCAGAGGGGCGAAATAGAGCTATGCCGCTTCGCATTGATTCAAAACGTGCGAATTTGCAAGTTGGCCTCCCTTATATTATTTCTTAAATGGTATAAATTTATCAATCGTCTACCTAATTGCCCTTTACTTCGTTTTCTGTTAATGATATGAGTGGCGTATAATACCAGCGCGTATTGCGCGACGATTTTGCGTCCCTTGAGACACGTGGAAAACCCTTCATCATGAGTTAACACATGCACATTCGGGGGTGACACAGTCAAATTGGCCAAGGGTACTTTCTGCCAAATTTCCAAATGGGGGGAAGCGTTGCCATGCGTAAGCTAACGCTTCCCTGCCTATACCTTTCTTGTATGAGTCCGCTATCGCGACGAAGACAAAACGGCTCACCGGCAAAGCGGATTGTACAGAGGGCGCGAAATAGAGCACTCTGCCGCTTTTGGCCTTGAGTCAACGTGCGAATTTTGCGATTTTGGCTTCCCCTTATCTTATTTTCTTAATTTATAAATATCTTGTTTATATCGTCACTAAATTGCCCTTTACATCGTTATTACCGTGTGATGGCATCTAACCACCAACAGCGCGTATCCGCGCTGTCACCAAAGAAGGTTTGCTTTGGGGTTCGCGAATGATCTTGCGGCCCTTAAGACACGTGGAACTCCAAGAGATACCACACATGCACAGTCGTGGGTTGACACGAGTTATAGACGTGGGTAACTTTCTGCCAAATTTCCAATGGGAGGGAAGCGATGCCATTGCGTTACGCCTAACCGCTTCCCTTGCCATACCTCTTGTAGGAGTCGCTATGCGACGGAGACAAAACGGCTCAACCGGATAGCGGATTTGTACGAGGGCGAAATAGAGCTCTGCCGCTTTGCAGTGATTCAACGTGGCGATTTTTGCGATTTTGGCCTCCCTTATATTATTTCAAGTCTATAAATTTTTATATCGTCTTACCTAATTGCCCATTACATCGGCTATTACCGTGTGGATGGCGGTCTTACTACAACAGCGCGTATCCGCGATGGCACAAAGATGGGATGCTTTGGGGTTCGCGAACGATCTTGCGTCCCTTAAGGACTCGGGGGAACTTCCTCAAGAGATACCACTGCACCTTCGGGGGTGACACGAGTTATAGGCCGAGGGGTAACTTTCTGCACCAGTAATTTCCAATGGGAGGAAGTCGTTTTGCATGCGTTAGTACGCTTCCCTGACTATAAATTCTTGAGGAGTCCGAGCCTATCATCGAACGGAGACAAAACGGCTCCAGCGGCATATCGGATTTGTACAGAGGGCGCCGGAACAAATAGAGTCTGCCGCTTTGCATTGATTTCACCGGCGAATTTAGCGTTTTGGGCCCTCCCTCTAATATTTCAATTTTCAAATTTATATATCGTCTTACCTAATTCCCTCTACCTCGTTCTATTACCGAGTGATGGCGTCTCGCCGCGGGCACAAAGATGTATGCTTTGTGGGTCGCGAATGATCTTGCGTTCCTTAAGACGCGTGGAACTCCTCTAGAGATACCAACATGCATGTTCGGGGGTGAAGCGAGTTTCAATCGGCCGAGGCTAATTTATGCCAATTTCCAATGGGAGGGAAGAGTTGCCATTGCGTTACGCTAAGGCTTCCCTGCCTATCCTATTGTAGGAGTCCGCTACGCGACGGGACAAAAGGGACTCAATCAGCATAGCGGGGATTATGTATAGAGCTCTGCTGCTATGCATTGATTCAACGTGCGAATCTTGCGCATTTGGCCTCCTGATGATATTTGTCAATTTATACATTTATCTATCGTCTTACCTAATTGCCCTCACATCGTTCTATTTACCGTGTGATGGCGTTTAAAACTACATTGCACCTTCGTGGAGGTAACGAGTTAATAGGGCCGAGGGTACTTTCAGCCAAATTCATGGCGGAAGCGTTGCCATGCGTTACGCTAAGCTTCCGGCCTATACCCTCTACGTAGGAGGTGTCCGCTATCTGCGACGAGAGACAAAGCGGCTCCATCAGCATAGCGGATTGTATAGAGCACTGTCGCTTGCATGATTCAACAATGCGAATCTTCGATTTGGCCTCCCTTATGATATTTTTCAATTTATAAATTTATATGTCGTCTTACCTAATTGCCCCTTATATCGTCTATTACCGTGTGATGGAATCTAACCACCACAGGCCGGTATCCGCGAGTGGCACAAAGATGTCTGCTTTGGGTTCGCGAATGTCTAGCGTCCATTAGACTCGTGGAATGCCTCAAGAGATACCACCATGCACATTCGGGGGGTGGGTGACCCGAGTCAATCGACGCGGGTAACTTTTGCCAAATTTCCCATGGGACGGAAAAGCTTTGCAATGCGTTACGCTTAACGCTTCCTTGCCTATATCTTCTTGTAGGAGTCGCTATCGGGCGGGACAAAACGGACTCCACTCGGCTAGCGGATTTGCCACAGTAGGGCGAATAGAGGCTCTTCCGCTTTCATTGATTCAACGTGCGAATTTTGCGATTTGGCTTTCCCCCTATAAATTTTTCAATTAATAAATTTATACCATCGTCTTACATAATTCGCCCCTAAATCGTTCTATTGAACGGTGATGGCGTATTCCGCGCTGGCACAAAGATGGGATGCTTGGGCAGGAGGGTTCGCGAATGATCTTGTGTCCCTTAAGACACGTGGGGAAATCCTCCTGAGATACAAAATCGACTTTGGGTCTGGGGGTGCACGGTCAATCGGCCGAGGGTTAACTTTCAGCAAAATTTCATGGGAGGGAAGCGTTGCATTGGTTACGCTAAGCGGTCCCTGACCTATACCCCTATTGTAGGGTCCAGCTATCGCGGACGGAGACAAAACGGGCTCATCACGCATAGCGGATTGGTATAGGTGCTCCGTGCGCTTTGATTGATTTCAACGTAGCGTGCAATCTTGCGGATTTGGCTCCCTTATGATATTTTTCAATTATAAATACATATCGTCTACCTAATTGCCCCTTACATCTTTCTATTACCGTGTGATTGCGTCTAACCTACCGCGCGTTATTTCACCGCGCTGGCACGAAGATTGTATGCTTTGGGGTTCGCGAATGATCTTGCGTTCCTTAAGACGCGTGGAACTCCTCTAGAGATACCAACATGCACTTCGGGGGTGACCATTAATAGGCGTGGGTACTTTCTGCCAAAATTTCCAATGGGAGGGAAACGTTGCCATTGCGTTACGCTAACGATTCCCTGCCTATACCATCTTGTAGGAGTCCGCTATCACGACGGAGACAAAACGCTCCACCGGCATACGGATTTGTCAGAGTGCGAATATAGGTCGCCGCTTTGCATTGTTCAACGTGCGAATTTTGCCTTTTTTGGCCTCCCCTTATATTATTTTCTTAATTATAAATTTTAATATGTCGTCTTACCTGATTGCCCCTTACGTCGTTCTAATACCGAGTGATGGCGTCTAACTACCAGCGCGTATTGCGCGAACATCTTGCGTCCCTTATGACACGTGGAACTCCTCATTCGTTACAACATGCACCTTCGGGGTGACACGAGCAATGGCAATGGGTAAGTTTCTGCAAATTTCCAATGTGAGGGAAGCGTTGCCATTGCGTTCCGCTAACGCTTCCCTGCCTATACCTCTGGTAGGAGTCCGCTATCGGGACGGAGACAAAACGCTCCATCGGCATTGCGGATTGTGTACAGAGGGCGAAATAGAGCTCTGCCGCTTGCATTGATTCAACGTGCGATTTTTGCGATTTTGGCCTCCCCTCATATTATTTTCATAATTTATAAATGTATATATCGTCTTACCCTAATTGCCCCTTACAATCGTTTCTATTACCGTGTGATGGCTCTACCGACCAGCGCGTATCCGCGCGGGGCACAAAGATGGTTATGCTTGGGGGTTCGCGAATGATCTTGCGTTCCTTAAGACGCGTGGAACTCCTCTAGAGATACCAACATGCCCTTCGGGGGTGACACAGTTATAGCGCCGAGGGTAACTTTCTGCCAATTTTCCAATGGGAGGGAAACGTTGCCATTGCGTTACGATAACGCTTCCCTGCCCTATTACCTCTTGTTGGAGTCCGCTATCGCGACTGTGACAACGGCTAAACCTGTATCAGCGGATTTGTACCAAAAGGCGAAATAGAGTCTAGTCGCTTTGCATTGATTCAACGTCGAATTTTGCGATTTTTGGCCTCCCCTTAATATTATTTTTCTTAATTTATAAATTTATATATCGTTTACCTAATTGCCCTTACTCGTATATTACGTGTGATGGCGTCTAACTATCAGCGCGTATCCTCGCTGGCACAAAGAGTGTATGCTTTGGGGGTTCTCCATGATCTTGCGTCCCTTAAACTCGTGAACTCCTCAGAGATACCAACCATGCCCTTCGGGGTACACGAGTGAATAGGCCGAGGGTAACTTTCAGCCAACTTTCCATGGGGGGGGGAGTGAAGCGTTGCCATTGCGTTCCGCTAACGCTTCCCTGCCATACCTTCTTGTTGGAGTCCGCTATCGCGACGAAGACAAAACGGCTTCCCGGCATAGCGGATTTGTACAAGGGCGAACAAAGGTCTGCCGCTTTGCATTGATTTCACGTGCGAATCTTGCGTTTTGGACTCCCTTAGATATTTTCAATTTAGAAATTTAAATACATCGTCTTACCTAAATGCCCCTTACACTTTCTACTACCGTGTGATGGGCGTCTAACTACCAGCGCGTATCCGCGCTGGCACAAGATGTTATGCTTTGGGGTTCGCGAATGATCTTGTGTCCCTTAAGACACGTGGAACTCCAAGAGCTCCCAACATGCACCTTCGGGGGTGGCACGAGTCAATCGACCGCGGGTAACTCTCTGCCAATTTCCAATGGGAGGGAAGGGTTGCCATTGCGTTACGCTACCGCTTCCCTGCCTATCCTTGTCTTGTAGGAGTCCGCTATCGCGACTTTGACAAACGGCTCCACGGCAAAAGCGGATTTGTAACAGAGGGCAATAGAGCTCTGCCGCTTTGCATGATTCAACGAGCGAATTTTGCCCATTTTGGCCTCCCCTTAATTATTTCTTAATTCTAATTGATCTATCGTCTTACCTAATTGCCCTTATTTTCGTTCTATTACCGATGCTGGCGTCAACTACCAGCGCGTATTGCGCGAATGATCTTGCGTCCCTGAAGACCCGAGAACGCCTCAAGAGATACCACCATGCACCTTCGGGAGTGACACGAGTCCATCGGCCGCATGGTACCTTCAGCCAAATTTCCATGGGAGGGAAGCTTGCCATTGGTTACGCTACGCTTCCCTGCCCATACCGTTCTTCTAAGATTCCTCTATCGGACGAGACAAAACGCTCCACCGTCATAGCGGATTTGTACGGATGCGGCATAGAGCTCTGCAGCTTTGCATGATTCACGTGCGATTTGCGATTTGCCTCCCCTCATATTAAATTTTTCAATTTATAAATTTATATATCGTCTTACCTAATTTCCACTTATACTTCGTTCTATTACCGAGTGATTGCGTCTAACTACCACGCGTACCCGCGTGCACGAAGATGGAGGCTTTGGGGTTCAGCATGAGCTTGCGTTCCTAAGACGCGGTGGAACTCCTCACGAGATACACCATGCACCTTCGGTGGTGACACGAGTCCATCGACCGCGGTAACTTCTGACAAAATTTCCAATGGGAGGGAAGCTTTGCCATTGCGTTACGCTATCGTTCCTTGCTATACCTTCTGTCGAGTCCGCTATCGGGACGGAGACAAAACGGCTCCACCGCATAGCGATTTGTACAGAGGGCGGATGAGGTCCGCCGCTTTGCACTTGATTCAACGGGCGATTTTTGCGATTTTGGCCTCCCCTTATATTATTTTCTTAATTCATAATTTCTAATATCGTCTTACCTAATGCCCCTTTACATCGTTCTATTCCCTGTGATTGCGTCTAACTACCAGCGCGATGCCGCGCGGGCACAAAGAATGGTAATGGGCTTTGGGGTCGCGAATGAGTCTTGCGCCCTTACGATACTCGTGGAACTCCTCAAGCAGTACCACATGCACCTTCGGGGCGACACGAGTTAATAGGCCGAGGTGTAACTTTCTGCCAAATTTCCAATGGGGTGGGGGGGGGAAGCGTTGCATTGCGTTACCCGAACGCTTCCCTGCCTATACCATCTTGTAGGAGTCCGCTATCGCGACGGTGACAAACGGCTAAACCGGTATAGCGGATTTGTACCAGGCGAAATAGAGCTCTGTCGTCTTTGCATTGATTCAACGTGCGAATTTTGCGATTTGGTCCTCCCATTATATTTTTCCTTAATTTATAAATTTCTATAGCGTCTTACCTAATGCCCCTTACATCGGTTCTATTACAGATAGTAGATGCGTCTAACTACAGCGCCGTATCCGCGCTGGCACAAAGATGGGTATCTTTGGGTTCTCCCATTATCTTGCGTCCCTAAGACGCGTGGAACCCGCAAGAGTACCCACAATGCACCTTCGTGGGTTGACCCGAGGATAATAGGCCGAGGGTAACTTTCTGTCAAATTTCCATGGGAGTGAAGCGTTGCCATTGCGTTACGCTAAACGCTTCCCTTCCTTACCTCTTGTAGGAGCCGCTATCGCGAACGTGAGACAAAACGCTACCCGCGCATAGCGGATTTGTACAGAGGGCGAATAAGGTCTGCCGCTTTGCATTGATTCAACGTGCGATCTTGCGATTTTGGCCCCCCTTATGATATTTTTCAAATATTATAAATTAATATCGTCTTACCGATTGCCCCCTTACCTCGTCTACTACCGGGGAAGGGCGTCCTAACTACCAGCGCGTATCCGCGATGGCAAGAGATGTTATGGCTTTGGGGTTCGCGAATGATCTTGCGTCCCCTTACGACACGTTGGAACTCCTCAAGAGATACCAACTGGCACCTTCGTGGGTGCACGAGTCAATCGACGCGAGGGTAACTTTTCTGCAAATTTCCAAGGGAGGGAAGGGTTCCATTGCGTTACGCTAACGCTTCCCTGCCCATACCTTCTTTCAGGAGTCCGCTATCGCGACTTTGGCAAACGCGCCAACTCGGCCCCAAAGCGGATTTGTCCAGAGGCGAAATAGAGCTCTGCCGCTTTTGAATTGATTCACGTGTGAATCTGCCATTTTGGCCTCCCTTTATTGGGTTTTCTTAATTTAATAAATGGATATATCGTTTACCTAATTTGCCCTTACCTTCGTCTCTATTACCGATGGATGGGTCTAACTACCGCGCGTATTGCGCGACGATCTTGCGTCCCTTAAGACCCGTGGAACTCCTCACGAGATACCAACAATGCCCTTCGGAGTGACGCCGAGTCAATCGCCGATGGTACCTTCAGCAAATTTCCAATGGGAGGAAGCGTTGCCATTGCGTTACGCTACCGCTTTCCCTGCCCATACCTTCTTGTAAGAGTCCGCTATCGCGACGAAGACAAAACGCTCCACGGCATAGCGGATTTGTACAGAGGGCAAATAGAGAGCTTCGCCGCTTTGCCTTTGGTTCAACGTGCGAATTTGCGATTGGCTCCCCTCATAAATTATTTTTCATTTATAATTATATATCGTCTTACCTAGGCCCCTTACATCGTTTTTATTACCGAGTGAATGGCTCCTAACTACCAGCGCGTATCCCGCTGGCACAAAGATGGTATGCTTGGGGTTCTCGAATGATCTGGCTTTCTTAAACCGTTGACTCCTCAAGAGATACCACCATGCACCCCTTCGGGTGGTGACACGAGGCAATCGAACCGCGGGTAACTTTCTAGCCAATTTTCAATGGGAGGGAAGCGGTGTGCAATTGCGTTACGCTACCGCTTCCCTGCTATACTTCTTGTAGGAAGTCCGCGTATCGCGACGGAGACAAACCGGCTCCACCGGCATAGCGGAATTTGTACAGAGGGCGGAATGAGGTCCGCCGCTTGCATTGATTCAGGTGCGATTTTTGCGATTTTGGCCTCCCCTTATATTATTTTTTCAATTTAAAATTAGTTATCGTCTTACCTAATTGCCCCTTACCTCGTTCTATTACCGAGTGATGGCGTCTAACCCCAGCGAGTATGCGCGTTGGCACAAAGATGGTATGCTTTTGGGTTCCCGAACGATCGTGCGTCCCTTAAGACTCGTGACCTCACTCAGAGATCGCCAACATGGCACCTTCGGGGGGTGAACACGAGTTTTTACTCGGACCGCGAGTAACTTTCTGCAAAATTTCCGCAATGGTTTAGGGAGCGTTCCCATTGCGTTACGCTAACGCTTCCCTTGTCTATACCTTCTTGTAGAAGGCCGCTATCCGCGACGGAGACAACGCTCAACCGGTAGAGCGGATTTTGGACAAAAGGCGAAATAGAGCTCTGCCGTTTGCATTGATTCAACGTCGAATCGTGCGTTTGGGCCTCCCTTATCTTATTTTCTTAATTTATAAATTTATATATCGTCTTATCAAATGGCCCCTTACACGTTCTATTCCGGGTGATGGCGTCTAACTACAGCCGCGTATCCGCGCTGGCACAAGATGTGTATGGCTTTGGGGGTTCGCGAATGATCTTGCGGCCCTTAAGACTCGTGGAAATCCTCAAGAGATACCACATCACTTCGGGGGTGACACGAGTTAATAGGCCGAGGGTAACGTTCTGCCAAATTTCCAGTCGGCGGGAAGCGTTGCTATTGCGTACGCTAACGCTTCCCTGCCTATACCTTCTTTTGGGAGTCCGCTATCGCGACGGAGACAAAACGGCTGCCCCACCGGCATAGCGGATTTGTACAGAGCGGAATAGAGGTCTGCCCTTTGCATGATGCAACGATGCGATTTTTGCGATTTTGGCCTCCTTTATTAGTTTTAATTTATAATTTTAATATCGTCTTACCAATTGCCCCCTTACATCGTTCTATTACCGATTGTGGCGTATCCGCCCGCTGGCACAAGATGGTTGCTTTGGGGCCGAATGACTTTTGTCCCTTACGACACGGTGGGAACTCCTCCTAATACCAACATGCACTTCCCGGGGTGACACGGAGTCCAATCGCCGAGGTACTTTCTGCCAATTTCCAATGGGAGGGACGCGTTTCCATTGCGTTACGCTAACGCTTTCCTGCCTATACCCTCTTGTAGGACGTCCGCTATCGCGACGGAGTCAAAACGGCTTCCATCACATAGGGATTTGTATCGAGCTCTGCCGCTTTTGCATTGATTCAAACGTGCGATTTTTGCGATTTTGGCCTCCCCTCATATTATTTTTTATTCAGAAATTTTGTATCGTCTTCCCTAATTGCCCCTTACATCGTTCGATTACGTGTATGCTCTAACCTTACCAGCGCGTATCCGCGCGTGGCAAAAGATGGTCTGCTTTGGGTTCGCGATGATCTGGCGTCCCTTAAACGCGTGGAACTCCTCAAGAGATACCAACATGCACTTCGGGTGAGACACGATTGAATAGGCGAGGGTCACTTGTCAGCCAAATTTCCAATGGGAGTGAAGCGTTGCCATTGCGTTACGCTAACGCATTCCCTGCTCCTATACCTTCTTGCAGGAGTCCGCTATCGCGACGGAGCCAAACGGCTTCCACCGGAGAGCGGATTGTACTAGGGCGAAATAGAGCTCTGCGTCCTGTGCATTGATTCAACGTGCGAATCTTGCGATTTTGGCCTCCCTTAATGATATTTTTTCCAATTTATCAATTGTATATCGTCTTACCCAATTGCCCCTTACATCGTTTAATACCGTGTGATGGCGTCTACTACCAGCGCGTATTCGCGCTGGCACAAAGATGGTAGCTCTGGGGTTCGCGAATGATCTTGCGTTCCTTAAGACGCGTGGAACTCCTCTAGAGATACCAACATGCAGCCTTCGGGGAGACACGAGTTGTAATAGCCGAGGGTAACTTGCAGCCAAATTGCCAATGGGAGGGAAGCGTGCCATGCGTTACGCTAACGCTTCCCTGCCTATACCTTCTGTAGGAGTCGCGCTATCGCTACGGAGACAAACGGCTCACCGGCATTGCGGATTTGTACAGAGGGCGGAATAGGTATGCGCTTGCATTGATTCAACGTGCGAATTTTGCCATTCGCCTCCCCTATATTATTTTCCTAATTTATAAATTTCTATATCGTCTACCTAATTGCCCCTTACGTCGTTCTATTACCGAGTGATGGTGTCTAACTACCAGCGCGTATTGCGCGAATGATCTTGCGTCCCTGAAGACAGCGTGACTCCTCACGAGATACAACATGCACCTTCGGAGTGACACGATCCATCGGCCGAGGGTTAACTTTCTGCCAAAGTTATCCAATGGGAGTGAAGCGTTGCCATTGCGTTACGCTAACGCTTCTGCCTATACCCTCTGTGTAGTAGTCCGCCTATCGCGACGAGTCAAAACGGCTCCATCACATACGGATTGTTTGTATAGAGCTCTGCCGCGTTGCATTGATTCAACGTGCGAATCATTCCAGTGTGATGCGTCTAACTACCACGCTACCGCGCTGCACAAAGATGGTATGCTTTGGTTTTCGCGAATGATTCGTGCGTCCTTAGACTCGTGGAACTCCTCAAGAGATACCAACACATGCACCTTCGGGGGGGAGGGGGGAAGGGGGAGGACACGAGTTAATAGCCGAGGTTAACTTTCAGCCAAATTTCCATGTGGAGGGAAGCTTGCCTTTCTTTACGCTACACGCTTCCCTGCCTATACCTTCTTGTAGGAGTCCGCTTCCGCGACGGAGACAAACCCCACCGGCATTGCGGATTTGTTACAGAGGGGCGAATAGAGGTATCCGCTTTGCTTGATTCAACGTACGAATTTGTCATTTTGCCCCCTTATAGTAGTTTCCTAATTTATAAATTTATATATCGTCTTACCTAATTGCCCCTTACTTCGTTCTAATACCGAGTGATGGCGTCTAGCTAACAGCGCGTATTGCGCGAATGATCTTGCGTCCCTTATGACACGTGGGAACTCCACATGCGTTTACCAACATACCTTCGGGAGTGGACACGAGTCAATCGGCCAAGGGTAACCCTTTTGTTTTTTTTCTGCCAAATTTCCAATGGGAGGGAAACGTTGCCATTGCGTTACGCTACCGCTTCCCTGCCTATACCTTCGTGTAGGATCCGCTACGGGACGGAGACACAACGGCCTCCACCGTATGCGGATTTTTACATAGGGCGAACTAGAGCGCTGCCGCTTTGCCTTGATTCAACGTGCGAATTTGCGATTTTTGCCTCCCCTTATATTATTTTCATACTTATAAATTTTTATATCGTCTTACCTAATGGCCCCTTACATCGTTCTATAACCCCGTTGATGGCGTCTAACCTACCAGCGCGTATCCGCGCGGGGCACAAAGATGTAGCGTTGGGTTCGCGAATGATCTTGCGTCCCTTCGACTTCGGGACCTCCTCAAGAGATACCAACATGCACCTTCGGGGTGACACGAGTTAATAGCCGAGGGTAACTTTCTGCCAATTTCCAATGGGGGGGGGGGAACGTTGCCATTGCGTTACCCTAACGCTTCCCGCCTATACTTCTTTCAGGAGTCCGCTATCGCGACGGTGACAAACGGCTCAACGGAGTATAGCGGATTTGGTACAAAAGGCGAATAGAGCTCTGTCGCTTTGCATTGATTCAACTTGCTATTTTGCGACTTGTGGCCTCCCCTTATATTATTTTCTTAATTATAAATTTATATATCGTCTTACCACTTGCCCTTACATCGTTTCTATTACCGTGTGATGGCGGTCTAACTACCAGCGCGTATCCGCGCTGGCACAAAGATGGTAATGCTTTGGGGTTCTCAATGATCTTGCGTCCCTTAAGAACTCGTGGACTCCT